>JAVSCE010001224.1:0-118448 GCA_032199065.1 Smutsia gigantea
CACACTCCCACCTGTGGGATTAAAAACACACCTACAAACACACACCCAGAAACAGACTCATGAACACAAAGAACAGAAGGTGGCTGCTAGAGGTGAAATAGGGGAAGGGAATGAAGAGGTACGAACACCTTGGGCCCTCCCTCTCTCCTCCCTCTGTTCCTCCCCTCCTTCCTGCCTTTCTCTCTCTTACCTACCACTCCCCATTTCCACCACCCCCGCCAACTTCTATCCTCTGTTCCTATGAGTTGGACTTTTTTATTTTGCAGATTCCACACAGAATTTATACCCTGCAACATTTGTCTTCTCTGACTTACTTCACTGAGCACAGTGCCCCTCAGGTCCACCATGTTGGAATATATGCCACAATTCCTTTTTTCTCTAAGTCTGAATAACATTCCATTGTTTCTATGAATCACATTTTCTTTATCAATAAATCCGTCCGTGGGCCCTCAGGTGGTTCCGTGTCTTGGCTGTTGTGAACTGTGCAGCTGTGGACATGGGAGCAGATGTCCATTCAGGACAGTGATTTTCTTTCTCTCAAGACATATACCCAGACATGGGATTGCTGGCTCAATGGTGGCTCTCAGTTTTGGGGGGACCTCCATCCTGCTTCCCACAGCGGCTCACTGGTTTCCATCCCCACCGGCACGAGGGCTCCCTCTCCTCTGCATCCTCACCAGCATTTGTTATCTCTGTCTTTTTTTTAATTGACGTATAGTTGACATACAATATTGTATTGGTTCCAGACATACACCACAGTGATGGGACAGTTCTCTCCTCGGCGGGAATTACTGTCTGTCATCATGCAGAGTCATTCAATAGTATTGAGTATATTCCCAGGCTGTACTTCCATCCCCCTAATTTATTTTTTATTTGGAAGTTCGTACCTCTTCATCTCCTTCCCCTACATCACCTATCTCCCTACCCCCACCCCTCCTCACTTCCCCTCTGGCAACCACCAGTTTGTTCTGCATGTTTATGAGTCTATTTCTGTTCTTTGTTTATTTGTTCATTTGTTTTGTTTTTCATTTTCCACAGGTGAAATCGTATGGTATTTGTCTTTCTCCACCTGGTTTGTTTCACTGAATACAATACCATCTGCATCCATCCATGTTGCTGCATATGGAAGGATTTCTTTCTTTTATGGCTGAATAATATTCCATTGTGTATATGTACCACCTCTTCTTTATCCATTCACTTATTGATGGACACTTAGGCTGCTTCCATATCTTGGCTGTTGTAAATAATGTGTCAGTAAACATAGGGGTGCTTATGCTTTTTGAATCAGGGATTTTGTTTTCTTCAGATAAATTCCCAGAAGTGGAATTACTGGGTCGTATGGGATTTCTATTTTTAGTTTTTTGAGGAACCTCATACTGCTTTCCACAGTGGCTGCACCAGTTTGTCTCCCCACCAACAGTGTAGGAGGGTTCCCTTTTCTCCACATCCTTGCCAACACTTTATTTCTTGATTTTTGGATGGTGGCCATCCTAATTGGTGTGAGGTGGTATCTCTTTGTGGTTTTGATTTGCATTTCCCTGATGATTAGCGATGTGGAGCATCTTTTCATGTGTCTGTTGGCCACTCTATGTCTTCTTTGGAGAAGTGTCTGTTCAGGTCCTCTTCCCATTTTTAAAATTTGGTTATTTGTTATTTTGGTGTTGAGCTCTATGAGTTCTTTATATACTTTGGATTTTAGCCTTTATTGGATATATTGTCCCATACTGTAGGTTGCCTTTTTTTTACTTGAAGTATAGTTGATCTACAATCTTATATTAGTTTCAAATATACAACACAGTGGTTCAAAAGTCACCCACATTATTAAATCCTCACCCCTACTAGGGAGGTTACCATCTGTCCACACAGGAAGATGTTACAACCTTTCTGTGCTACTGATGGTGTCCTTTGCTGTGCAGAAGTTTTTTGGTTTGATATCGTCCCACTTGTTCATTTTGCTTTTGTTTCCCTCACATAGGAGATGTGTCCAGATGTTTGCATTTGTGGTCGTTTGTTCTGGCAGCCACAGGAACCCTCACAGAACAGGTGGACACAGCATCAGAGCCAGGACTTGGTCCCCACTGCCTCAGTGACACAAATCAGGGGCTGTGTTATTGCTCAGGAAACGTATGAGGGAAAATCATGAACTAAAGAAAAAGTACAAAATTATAACATCACTCAGGTTATTTTAAGATTAAATAAACACAATTTCCTTGGGGAAGTGGCGCAAACAGGAGCCAGGAAGCCACCCATGCCCAGCATCACACCTGGCCCTGCAGGGATAAAAGGCCCAGGCCTAGGAAGCTGCACCTGAACTCCTCCCCTCCACCTGCTCCTCTGACCTACTCCACCCTCAACCCACCAGAACCATGGGCTGTTCTGGCTGCTCCGGAGGCTGCGGCTCCGGCTGTGGGGGCTGTGGCTCCGGCTGCTGTGTGCCCGTCTGCTGCTGCAAGCCTGTGTGCTGCTGCGTGCCAGCCTGTTCCTGCTCCAGCTGTGGCAAAGGGGGCTGTGGGGGCTGCAAGGGGGGCTATGGGTCCTGTGGGGGTTGCAAGGGGGCCTGTAGCTCCTGGGGCTGCTCCCAGTCCAGCTGCTGTGTCCCCATTTGCTGCCAGTGCAAGATCTGAGATGCAGACTTCAGACCTCAGGTGAGTTCAGTTTCCCCAGGAAGTTACCATC
The DNA here is from genome assembly GCA_032199065.1 of Smutsia gigantea. Lineage (NCBI taxonomy): Eukaryota > Metazoa > Chordata > Mammalia > Pholidota > Manidae > Smutsia > Smutsia gigantea. The sequence continues at coordinate 2,677 of JAVSCE010001224.1, forward strand.
TCAGTTCGGGGCTGTCCTGCAGACCCACATCCTGAAGAACAGTGTCCCCGTCACAGTCCTTGGCCTGTCCTGTGCACCCCTTTCCAGTTCTTCCCCACCACCCACCTGCCCCGTGAAATCTCCTCCATAAGCCCTTTGCCGGATCTAGCCATGGACGGGACCCTCCCTGTCCACTGGCTCTGACTCACCCTGGTTTTCCCTCTACACCCCATCTGAGCTTTGGAACCGAGATCGGAACTGTGGGGAGAAGTAACCTCTGAGATTCAAGGTCCACCTGGACCTTCGATCTTTAAATAAAGTGCTCTGTACCCGCTGGCTTGCTCTCACTGTGGTTCTGTCCTGAGATCTTGGCCAGTGGATGCAGATTTTCCAAATTCTTTGGACACGTTATGAGTCTGCTGTGTCTCAGCTCTCGGCTCTGCCATGGGGACACAGCAGTGAGGAGACCTAGGACTCTTGCCAAGGGCTTGTGTTCTGTGTAGGGTGGTCAGACCAGCCCTCCAGTGACCACGAGGCTGCTTCTGTTTCCGCGTCACAGCCGCCGAGCCCAGGCACAGAGCGGGCACTGGCGTGACAGGAAGGCCAGCCAGGACGGAGGGTGTCGATTTATGAAGGATACCTGGAGGGTGAAGGAGAGGCAGAGATGTCAGAGGAGGGGGGCCTCTCCATGAGAGCCTCTGCCTTCAGCCCCTGACCCCCAAGCTGTCACAGCTCCATACCTTGGAGCCAGCCATGGGCACCAGAAAGGCCTCACACCCTCTGCTTAGCTGCCCTCGGCCAGGAGTGCTGCCGGCTGGCCAGTGGTGCCCACTCCATTCAGACCTAATTTGGTATTGGCCTTAACATGACAACACTATTATTAAAAGATAAAGATAGTTTACTTTTATGGAGAATCATGTGCCAGGTCCTGAGTTAAATGTTGTGCATACTCTATCCCAAATGTATGATTAAAACACAGGGGACCAGAGATAAAGGAATTTTCCCCAAGGCACAGAACCAGGAAATCCAGAGCTGGGACCTAAACCGATATCACCTTATCCCCAGGGACATCTGCCCTGCCTTCCTGGAAGCCAGCTGGCTCACTCACAGTGTTATCTTAGAGCAAAGTTCAGCTGGAGTGAAGGCACCCTAAAGGAGAGGAAGTGGAAGAGGCCTGACAGCATGGGGTCTGGATCCAGGGAACTGACAGCCTGAGCCCACCTTTTGCAGTGAGCTCCCTAGCAGCCAGGGCAAAAAGGGAGAGGGCAGATGGGCTTTATCGCTGGGGAGAGTGTGAAAGAGTTTACAGAAAAAGTACTTACATCCCACTTCACAGTGAAGAGTCATGTGGGGTGATAGGCCTCAGGAGTGAAGGTACCCTCGGGCAGGGCTCCTGCTATCTCAGGGAGCCTCAGGGGACCAAGTCTTGGCCCCATTGAGAAGTTCCCCACACCGTGTCTAAAAGCTGAATGAATCTGTGCAGGGGCTACACATTTAAAGTCAGTGTTCAGAGAAAGCATGTTCAGTCCACCGTGGAGCAAGGATGGGGCTTACCAAATTCCTGACTGAGGTGTTCAATGTATGCATCAACTTGGCGGGGCCATGGTGACCAGATTGCTGGTCTGATATTATTCTGGTTGCTTCTGTGAGGGCATTTCGGGTGAGATGAGCATGTAAGTTGGGGGACTTTAGGCACGGTGATGGCTGTTCCCCAGCCAGTGAAGGCCTGAGTAGAACAGGAGGAGAAGGCTGGCTCCCCTGAGGGCAGGTGCTCTGCCCAGATGGCCTTTGGCTTCTGGTTTGCCCCCAGAGACCCTCAGAATCAAACAGCTGCCCTGCTCTGAGGCGCCAGTGCCGGCCTCCCCCGTTGGACTTGGGGCTCACCGGGCCTGCACAGTGCACAAGCCGATGCCTTATAATAGCGTCCTTCTATACGTCCTGTCCTGTCGCTCTGGACAACACTGGCTAATGGCTACAGGGACACCACCCACAGCCTTGCCCGGTGCAGCTGCGACTCCAGGGCCTCCTGAGCCCCTGCAGTGAGATACTCTCTTAGGGCAACAGAGGCCAGAATTCTGCAGGCCTCAGCTAACCAGTCCCAGGAAAGATGCCTGCCCTTGAAAGGCTCTGGCATCGAACCTGAGCAAGTCCACACGGGCCCCAGGTCCCGCGCTGGGATCTGGGCACCCCCAGCTATGGAGCCATGCAAGTCGCTCCCTTCTGTCGGAAGCAGGCTGCTGGGCCTGCCAGGGGGTAATAGATGCTATTGAACAACAGAAAGCCCACATTAAAGGCAGGCAACCTGGAGGTCAAGCACAGGCCTCAAGGGCCAGGGTGTAAGAGAGAGTGGCTCTCTGCACGTCTTTTTTTTTCTTCACCATGTGGTTTTTTTTAGTTTATTTTGATATCATTAATCTACAATTAAATGAGTAATATTGTGATTACACTACCCCTTCATCAGCCCCCCCCCCAAACCCCATTACAGTCACTGTCCATCAGCGTAGTGAGATGCCATAGAGTCACTACTTGTCCTCTCTGGGTTGTACAGCCCTCCCCGTGCCCCCCGAACATTACATCTGCTAATCGTAATGTCCCTTCTTCCCCCTTGCCCCCTCCCTTCCCACCCATCCTCCCCAGTCCCTTTCCCTTTGGTAACTATTAGTCCGTTCTTGGGTTCTGTGAGTCTCCTGCTGTTTTGTTCCTTCAGTTTTTTTCTTCCTTAGTTCTTATACTCCACATACGAGTGAAATCATTTGATACTTGTCTTTTTCAGCTTGACTTATTTCACTGAGCATAATACCCTCTAACTCCATTCATGTTGTTGCAAATGGTAGGATTTGTTTTCTTCTTATGGCTGAATAATATTCCATTGTGTATATGTACCACTTCTTCTTTATCCATTCATCTACTGATGGACACTTAGGTTGCTTCCATTTCTTGGCTATTGTAATAGTGCTGCAATAAACATAGGGGTGCATATGTCTTTTTGAAACTGGGATCCTACATTCTTAGGGTAAATTCCTAGGAGTGGAATTCCTGGGTCAAATGGTATTTCTATTTTGAGTTCTTTGAGGAACCTCTATACTGCTTTCCACAATGGTTGAACTAATTTGCAGTCCCACCAGCAGTGTAGGAGGGTTCCCTTTTCTCCACATCCTCGCCAACATTTGTTGTTGTTTGTGTTTTGGATGTTGGCCATCCTCACTGGTGTGAGGCGATATCTCATTGTGGTTTTAATCTGTATTTCTCTGATGATTAGTGATGTGGAGCATCTTTTCATGTGCCTGTTGGCCATCTGAATTTCTTCTTTGGAGAAGTGTCTATTCATGTCCTCTGCCCATTTCTTAAATGGATTATTTGCTTTTTGTTTGTTGGGGTGCGTGAGTTCTTTATATATTTTGGATGTCAACCCCTTATTGGATACATCATTTATGAATATATTCTCCCATACTGTAGGAAGTCTTTTTGTTCTACTGATGGTGTCCTTTGCTGTACAGAAGCTTTTCAGCTTGATATAGTCCCACTTGTTCATTTTGGCTTTTGTTTCCCTTGCCCGGGGAGATATGTTCATGAAGAAGTTGCTCATGTTTATGTCCAAGAGATTTTTGCCTATGTTTTTTTCTAAGAGTTTTATGGTTTCATGACTTACATTCAGGTCTTTGATCCACCTTGAGTTTACCTTTGTGTATGGGGCTAGACAGTAGTCCAGTTTCATTCTCTTACATGTAGCTGTCCAGTTTTTCCAACACCAGCTGCTGAAGAGGCTGTCATCTCCCCATTGTATATCCAAGGCTCCTTTATCAAATATTAATTGACTGTATATGTTTGGGTTGATGTTTGGATTTTCTATTCTGTTCCACTGGTCTGTGGGTCTGTTTTTGTGCCAATACCAAATTGTCTTGATTACTGTGGCTTTGTAGTAGAGCTTGAAGTCAGGGAGCGTAATTCCCCGTTTTATTCCTCCTTCTCAGGATTGCTTTGGCTATTCGGGGTCTTTGTGGTGCCATATGAATTTTAGAATTATTTGTTCCAGTTCATTGAAGAAAGCTGTTGGTAGTTTGATAGGGATTGCATTGAATCTGTAGATTGCTTTAGGTAGTATAGCCATTTTGACAATATTTATTCTTCCTAGCCAAGAGCATGGGATGCATTTCCATTTGTTAGTGTCCTCTTTAATTTCTCTTAGGAATGTCTTGTAGTTTTCAGGGTACAGATATTTCACTTCCTTCGTTAGGTTTATTCCTAGGTATTTTCTTTTTGATGCAATTGTGAATGGAATTGTTTTTCTGATTTCTCTTTCTGTTAGTTTATCGTTAATGTATAGGAAAGCAACAGATTTCTGTGTGTTACTTTTGTATCCTGCAACTTTGCTGAATTCAGATATTAGTTCTAGTAGTTTTGGAGTGGAGTCTTTAGGGTTTTTTATGACAATATCATGTCATCTGCAAATAGTGACAATTTGACTTCTTCTTTACCAATCTGGATGCCTTGTATGTCTTTGTTTTGTCTGATTGCCGTGGCTAGGACCTCTAGTACTATGTTGAATAACAGTGGAGAGAGTGGGCATCCCTGTCTTGTTCCCGATCTTAGATGAAAAGCTTTCAGCTTCTCGCCGTTAAGTATGATGTTAGCTGTGGGTTTGTCATATATGGCCTTTATGATCTTGAGGTACTTGCCCTCTATACCCATTTTCTTGAGAGTTTTAATCATGAATGGATGCTGAATTTTGTCAAATGCTTTTTCAGCATCTATGGAGATGATCATGTGGTGTTTGTTCTTCTTTTTATTGATGTGGTGGATGATGTTGATGGGTTTTCGAATGTTGTACCATCCTTGCATCCCTGGGATGAATCCCACTTGATCATGGTGTATGATCCTCTTTATGTATTTTTGAATTCGGTTTGCTAATATTTTGTTGAGTATTTTTGCATCCACGTTCATCAGGGACATTGGTCTATAGTTTTCTTTTTTGGTGAGGTCTTTGCCTGGTTTTGGTATTAGAGTGATGCTGGCTTCATAGAATGAGTTTGGAAGTATTCCCTCCTCTTCTATTTTTTGGAAAACTTTAAGGAGAATGGGTGTTATTTCTTCTCTATATGTCTGGTAGAACTCAGAGGTGAATCCATCTGGTCCGGGGGTTTTGTTCTTGGGTAGTTTTTTGATTACTGCTTCTATTTCGTTGCTGGTGATTGGTCTGTTTAGTTTTTCTGTGTCTTGTTTGGTCAGTCTTGGAAGGTTGTATTTTTCTAAAAAGTTGTCCATTTCTTCTAGGTTTTCCAGCTTGTTAGCATATAGATTCTCATAATATTCTCTTATAATTCTTTGTATTTCTGTGGGGGTCCATCACTATTTTTCCTTTCTCATTTCTGATTGTGTTTATGTGTGTAGATTCTCTTTTTCTCTTAATGAGTCTGGTTAGGGGTTTATCTATTTTGTTTATTTTTTCAAAGAACCAGCCCTTGGTTTCATTGATTTTTTCTATTGTTTTGTTCTTCTCAATTTTATTTATTTCTTCTCTGATCTTTATTATGTCCCTCCTTCTGGTGACTTTGGGTCTCATTTGTTGTTCTTTTTCCAATTTTAGTAATTGTGTCTTTAGACTATTCATTTGGGAATGTTCTTCTTTCTTTAGATAAGCCTGGATTGCAATATACTTTCCTCTTAGAACTGCCTTTGCTGCGTCCCACAGAAGCTGTGGCTTTGTGTTGTTGTTGTCATTTGTCTCCATATACTCGTTGATTTCTGTTTTGATTTGGTCATTGACCCATTGATTAATTAGGAGAATGTTGTTAAGTCTCCATGTATTTGTGAGCCTTTTTGTTTTCTTTCTAAAGTTTAATTCTAGTTTAATACCTTTATGATTTGAGAAGTTGGTTGGTAGAATTTCAATATTTTCGATTTTACTGAGGTTCTTTTTGTGGCCTAGTATGTGGTCTATTCTGGAAAATGTTCCATGTGCACTTGAGAAGAATGTGTATCCCATTGCTTTTGGGTGTAGAGTTCTGTAGATGTCTGTTAGGTCCATCTGTTCTAGTGTGTTGCTCAGTGCCTCTGTGTCTTTACTTATTTTCTGTCTGGTTGATCTGTCCCTTGGAGTGAGTGCTGTGTTGAAGTCACCTAAGATGAATGCATTGCTATTTCCTCCTTTAATTCTGTTAGTATTTGTTTCACAAATGCCGGCGCCCCTGTGTTGGGTGCATATATATTTAAAATGGTTATATCTTCTTGTTGGATTGACCGCTTTATCATTATGTAATGTCCTTCTTTATCTCTTGCTACTTTCTTCGTGTTGAAGTCTATTTTGTCTGATACAAGTACTGCAACACCTGCTTTTTTCTCCTTGTTATTTGCATGAAATACCTTTTTCCATCCCTTCACTTTTAATCTAGGGATATCTTTGCGTTTGAGGTGAGTTTCTTGTAGGCAGCATATAGATGGGTCTTGCTTTTTTATCCATTCTGTTACTCTGTGTCTTTTGACTGGTGCATTCAGTCCATTTACATTTAGGGTGATTATTGATAGATATGTACTTATTGCCATTGCTGGCTTTAGATTCGTGGTTACCAAGGGTTCAAGGGTTGTTTCTTTACTATCTACCAATCTAACTTAACTTTCTTGTTAAGTTATTGTAAACACAGTCTGATGTTTCTTTATTTCTCTCCCTTCTTATTCTTCCTCCTCCATTCTTTATATACTAGGTGTTTTATTCTTTGCCTTTAGTTAGTTTTGGATGGTCTGCTTTCTTTGCTATGATTTTATTTTCTCTGGTGACAGCTTTTTAGCCTTAGGAGTGCTTCCCTCTAGAGCAGTTCCTTTAAGATGTCCTGTAGAGGTGGTTTATGGGAGGCAAATTCTCTCAGCTTTTGCTTGTCTGGAAATTGTTTAATCCCGCCATCATATTTAAATGATAATCGTGCTGGATACAGTATTCTTGGTTCGAGGCCCTTCTGTTTCATTGCGTTAAATATATCATGCCATTCTCTTCTAGCCTGTAAGGTTTCTGTTGAGAAGTCTGATGTTAGTCTGATGGGTTTTCCTTTGAAGGTGATCTTTTTTCTTTCTCTAGCTGCCTTTAATACTCTGTCCTTATCTTTGATCTTTGCCATTTTAATTATTATGTGTCTTGGTGTTGTCTTCCTGGGGTCCCTTGTGTTAGGAGATCTGTGGGCTTCCATGGACTGCGAGACTATTTCCTTCCCCAGCATGGGGACGTTTTCAGCAATTATTTCTTCAAAGACACTTTCTATCCCTTTTTCTCTCTCTTCTTCCTCTGGTACTCCTATAATGCGAATATTGTTCCTTTTGGATTGGTCACACAGTTCTCTTAATATTCTTTCATTCCTAGAGATCCTTTTATCTCTCTCTGCCTCAGCTGCTCTGTATTCCTGTTCTCTGATTTCTATTGCATTAACAGTGTCTTGCATCTCGTCCAGTCTGCTGCTGAGCCCGTCGATGGCTTGTCTCATTTCTGCATTATCTTTCCTGACTTCCCTCACTTCCTCCCTTAGCTCTTGCATATTTCTCTGTAGATCCATCAGCATGGTTATGACTTTTATTCTGAATTCTTTTTCAGGAAGATGCTGCATTTCCATCTCTTCAGATTCCTTCTCAGAGGGGCTCTGAATCTTGGTAATCTTTGTCTGTATCATATTCTTCTGTCTTGTCATGTTGGCAGGAGTGGTCGCTGGTAGGTGCCACGTATGTCAGCTGGGCTCTTTAAGGTTTAAAAAAAAAGAGAAAAAAAAGGAAAAAAAAGCACCACCAAAAAAAAACAAGCAAGCAAAAAAAAGGTAGAGAAAGAAAAGAGAGAAAGAAGAGAGAAAGAAATGAAAGAAAAGGAAGGTGAAAAAAGAAAAAAAAGGGCAAGAAATAAAACAGACAAGCAAAAAAAAAAAAGCAAGAAATAACACAAACAAGAAAAAAAAAAAGCCCACCTGGAGTGGATTCTCTATGCGTGCTGTAGGTGTCGCTGTTGCTCCACTAATTCGCAGCCGCAGCCACGCTGCTTTTTTTGTAGGTAGGAATGAATGGGACGCTATTGTTTTCTGTATAAAGTTCCAGTGTGGTTGCTCCCTTCTCTCTGTCACTAGGGAAGGGGACAGAAGTTCCCCAGGACTTCCAGCCTGCAGGGCTGAGCCCACCGGGGCGATGTGTTCCCTCGTGGGCCCCCCGCCTCTCCAAGACCGCTGCAAATAGCGCGCGCTTTTCTCTTGTCCCTGGGCACTGGCTGCACGGTCCCGGCGCCTTCCCGGCTCAAAACCTGCACCTTCTGCCTCTCCAATGTCTGATGCACCACGCGATGTGTGTCAGCGCTCCTGGTGCTCCGGCGCAGACCACCGGGGCTGGTTATTTCGTGGACCTGCTCTTCCACTCCCTCCTGGCTCCGAATCCTCTCCTCCCGCCGGCGCGCTGGGCTGGGTGAGTGTTCGGGTGTCGCCGGGTCGCAGCTCTGTATCTTACCCACCTCGCGGGGTGCTGAGTCCTCCCAGGTGTGGCTGCATGCTGTGCACTTTCCTGTGTGCTCCGATTTCTCTTTTAGGAATAGTTGTATTTGCTGTGTTTTCATAGATTTATATAGTTTTGGGAGGAGATTTCTGCTGCCCTGCTCACACCGCCATCTTCCCGGAAGCCCACCCTCTGTACGTCTTTTCAGACAAAAAATAAGTACAAGAGGAAGAAGTGAACCGCAGAGTAAATGTGGGCTCTGGGTGAGGACGAATCAATGCAGGTTCCTGGCAGTAACACATTGCCCGCGGGCAGGGCTGTTGCACGTGGGGCTGCGTGTTGTGGGAGGGCGTCCAGGAACCCTCTGTACTTCCTACCCAACTGTGCCCTGAGCCAGGAAGTGCTCCAAAAAACATAGTCTATTTGGAAATGAAGAAAGTCATTTAAAAAAAAATAGCTCCAAGAAATGAAATATTGAGGTGTAAATCTAACAAAACACGTACAGAATCTGTACAACAGAAACCTCACACCACCAGTGAAAAGAGACCTCAGCGGGGGGAGAGTGAGCATGTATTCCCGCCTTTGAGGATGCGACGCGGTAAAGATGTCAACTCTCCCAACACTGACAAGCAAATTTAATGCGATTCCAACAAAAATCTAAGCAGGAGTCTTTTGTAGATAAACAGAAATTTCATTTTGTCTGTTTGTGAGATTTATGTGGAAAGGCAAAACAAATGAGATAAGCCAATTTTGGCAAAAATAAATAAAGCCAGAGGCGTGATAGTACCTGCCTTTAAGATTCATTGTACAGCAGTGTAGACAGTGTGGTCCTGACAGGGTGGACAGTGGATCGATGGCAAAGAGCTGGGTGTAGACACGGATACAAAGACACACCGCTGATGCCCCACCGAGGCATAATGGCGGCCAAGTGGAGAAGGGATGGCCTTTTTCAGCAAAGCTGCTGGAATAGTTGAACAGCCGTGTTAAAAACGGCCACACTTCCTGCAAAATGAACTCGAAACCAACCATAGACCTCAGTGTAAATATAAAACCATAAAGCAGAATAGAACACAGAAAGAAATCTGGGGGACGTCGAGGGCTGAGAATGCGTGTCTATGAGACGCGGGCAATAACGCAAGTGGAATGCATCTTATTTGAATGCATGGGTCAGAGGGTAGCGCCTCACTGGGCCTGCCCACAGGAGAGCAGCCAGCCAGCCTGCCAGCGGGTAGCGATTGGTCACAGGAAATGTCCCTATTTTCCCTTTCTTTTCTGCCCATTTTCTTTATGGAACGTTTGGCCCTTTGGGGGGCTTGTGATGATCTTACCTTCAAATCTCAGTTAATAAAAAGCCAGACTTTCAGCAAGGCAGATGGGCTCTTCATGGATTTGCTCCCATGTGAGACTGGAGAAAATAATTTTAAAGAATACAACCAACTATGTAGTCTCTGGAAATGGTCCTGGGCCACTTCCAAGGAAGAAATGACCTCAGTTTCCCCCTTAAGTAACTGGAGAAAGAAGAGTAGATGAAACTTAAGAGAAGCAGAAGGAAGTAAATTTAGAAGATCAAGGTGAGTATCAATGAGATGGAAACAGACAAGTGATAGAGGAAATTGATGAGACCAGAAGATGTTTCTTTGAGAATTGATAAACTCTCAGCCAGACTGATCAAGAAATCGAGAGAATCGTGACATTTTACTAGCCTGATGGGCAGTGACTGCAACGGGGTGTGGGGGGGACTCGATAATATGGGTGAATGTAGTAACCACATTGTTTTTCTTGTGAAACCTTCATAAAAGTGTATATCAATGATACCTTAATAAAAAAAATCGAAGAGTTGAGTATTAGAAGATTGTATTCTAAAAAGAAGGAAATAGATGATCAGACTCAAAATTGAACAAATTGTTTGCAAAAAAAATATCTCAACATCCTAGACAGGTGGAAAAATATATGTAAACACACCTTTGGCCAATTAACATTTGAAGAATGAAAGTACATTATATTGAGTTTTATCTCTTTGCTTGATTTTTTTCTTAACTGAGCAGATATTAAAATATTATTTGTAATATTAAAAAAAAACAAAAAAGAAAAAAAAAGAAATCAAGAGAAGGCACAAATAGCCAACATCACAGATTGTACACATATGAGACTCGAGAGAACAGCTTTATAGCCTTCAATCTGACAACTGAGATAAAATGGACAACATCTATGAAAGACACAAGCTTCCATGCTCACTCAAGAAGAAATAAAAAACCAGGATAACTTCTACCTAGTAAAGAAGTGAAATTTTGGCTTAAGAAATTTTCCCACAAAGAACACCCAGGCTCCAGATGGTTTCAAGGTTGGGTTCTAGCAAACGTGGAAAGAACAGATGATACTGACTCTGCTCATGCAGTTCCACACAACTGGAGAAGGAATGTTTCCAACTTACTCTAAAATGTGCATGGGAATTAAAATGCCTGGAATACCACACAACTTAGGACGAAAGAGAATTGTCGCCTGGTTTCAAGGCTCATCCATATGCAGATGGTGAACTTTGATCACTCCTTGCACCACATACCAAAATTACTTCCAAGTGAATCACAGATCTAAGCGTAAATATGAGAAGAAAGTCTTTCTGACTGTGGATTAGGTAAAAGTGTCTTAGATGTGCTATCAATAAAAGAAAAAAATCTGATAAATTGGGCTTCATCAGAATTAAGGAATTTTGCATTCAGAAAGGCACTGTTAGGAAAATAAAAATGCAAGCCACAGATGAGGAGAAAATACTTGGAAACACATATAACTGTAGCTAGACTAGATGAAGAAGTCTCAAAAGTCGATAAAAAGAAAACAGCTAAATACGAGACATGGGCAAAAGATTTACCAAAGGAGGTACAAAGATGGCAAATGAGCACACGGGGTGTGTGACACAGCCAGTAATGAGGGGAGTGGACGCTAACACACAGAGGGACATGCTTCTGAGAATGGCTAAATTTAAGAACTGACCATTCCAAGTGCCGACAGGGATGGAGCCTGGGTGCACTCGACCCACTGGCAGTATGCAAACTGGCGCTGCCCTGGGATGGGGGCTCGGCAGGGGCATATATTTCAAACCATAAGACTTACAATAGCATACAGATCAAGTACCTAGAAATATATCTAACAAATTCTGTGCAAGACCTCTGAACAGAAAGTGTAGGGCATTTCCCACAGAACTTAAGTTTAAATAAACAGCAGGTTACAGAGCATGCTTGGAGATTTGGAACACTCAGTATTGTAAAAATGTAAATTCTTCCCAAATGGATCTATAGATTTAATCCAAGTCCCAATAGAGCTTTCTTTTTCTACTTGACAAGTTGATTCTAAAATTAAATGAATATCAAAAGTAGAATAGTCAAGAAATTTTTGAAGAAAAACCACAGGTGAGGACTGGTGGGTATTAGGACCTATTATAAAGTAGCTGTAATCAGATTATGTGGTAACAGGGCAAGTCAGACAGTAGACCAAACAGAGCCTAGAACCAGACCCTACCTAAACAGACATCAGTATATGATAGAGCCTGCACTGCAGAGCAATAAAGAAAGGATGGCTTTCCAAAAATTAGAGAAAGAGGGAAATCTACGTGTCTCCATACCTAGGCAGATTATATATCTAAGTATGAAAAACAGTAAAGATTGTAGAAGATAATAAAAGGATAATATCTTTTCAGAATTGGCAAGATACTAACTGGTAACAAAGAAAGAGATGCTGCTGAAGATGCTCTTGCGAAATGAAATGAAATCTGTAGTTCTGCATGGTGGTCATGCATGCAAAGGGCTCTGAGCTGAGAGTCCCACGTCAGCCAGGGCTCCTGCCTCGCTGTGACACACCCGGGTCACAAGGCTCACAGCCCCACACCCCACACCCATGACCAGAGGTGAAGCCAGCCTGTAATGCTCAGAGGAGAAGACCAACCAGTCTGCGGTCCCTAGTGGAATCCTTCAGGAGAATGATTAGCAACCCTGATCGTTGCCATCATACGCCGATGGCATCGGAATGTTCACTGTCTGGTCCCTTAGCTCACTGCCTGGTCCGTGGCTGATTCATCCTCTGCCCTGTGCCCACCCTCTGTTGTAAAACAAGTATTTAAGAAGTTCCTAGTGAAAACCCAAATTCATCCAAGTAAACCTGAAGGTCTAACAGGCTTCATCAAGTGATTTGTGCATTGGGCAGCATGCCCTCCATCAGGCGGAGACGCTCTGCAGGGCTGCAGGAAGGGAGAGGTTTCTAAAGGCTGGACAAGGAAGTTATGCACAGAAAAAGGATTATTTTGGGTGGAGTCGCCCTCACTAGTGACAGAAGGGTCTCATTAGGTGAATTCCTTTTTGGGGAAGGAGAGACGCATGCGATGTTGTCTTACTGATGCTGACTGGAAAGTTGTTGACTGACCACATTTCTGGGGGAGGTTGAAACTGCAGTTAGGTGTGGTGGGAAGCCCCAGTTTGGTGACTCAGTTCAACAGAAGTGATGCCATGTTGGCCTGCATTTTTCTTTTCAGCATTCCTGAATAAAAGGCCTTTGGAGACATTTATCAGAGTACATGGATGGACACTCTGGGGCCCTGGCCTTCGGTAAGACACCAGATAAACTTTTTCTTAAACGCACCAGGTCAGGTTCATTTCAGCCAGCCCTTGCTCCACTGAGATGCAGCACATCACATCAGTAAACATTCTACAGCCAGTGGGGAGAGATGTGGGGACAGATTGCAGACACACATGTGACACCACAGGGCCCTTAAGGCAATGAGGGTCAGAGGAACTCAGATTCCAAAGAGGAGCAGCCCCTCGAGGCAGCTGATACGGCCAGGTTTCTCCTGGGTCCAGTTCTGGGGGAGGTGCAGGTGACAAGGATCGGCCAGGATATTGGGACTCTCCTGGGGAAGGGAAACCAGGGAGACTGTTCTCGGTCTCACAGGTTCATTGACGAGGTGGAAGAGGGCAGCTCCCAGGGCAGAGCTGGTTCGGTCACTGGACACTCGCTGAGCTCCTTGGGGCCACCTGGGCTGGGCACGGGTGCTGGAACTTCCAAGAGGCTGAGGGAATTCTCTCAAATGAACAGGAGACAAAGTCCCACTAGACAGGGTGGGGGTGAGTGGACCACCCTCAGGACTCCTGCCAAGACATTCCAGCTGTGCAGAGCCTGGCTGAAGCACTGAGTTCAAAATCTCTGCAGGGAAAAAGGGGATCTCCTACACTCCTTCAGGGCTTAGGAAGACAGGCATGGCAGGCTGCCAAGCGAGTCTCAGGGGGGCCCCGCCCCACAGCAGCGACAAACCCAAAGTGGACCGAGTCTCATGAAACCCAAACCCAAACCTCAACAAACTCCGCCCAACTAATTCCTCAAACACACGAATGCCGTCCACACTGGCCAGCTAACAGCAGAAAGAGGAAAGCCTCTCTAAGAGAAACTTGTGTGATTTTCAGCCCCTACAGGTCTGTAATGCACAGTGTGTGGAATGCAGTAAAAACTACAAGGAGACGAAAAGTGAGCAAATGTACCCAATCATCAAGACACGATGGGCACACCGGGCTCTTTGTGGGCACAGAGCATCTCTGGGGCCTGGAGTCAGCCCCACACTGGACCGTCTCAGCTTGGGGCTTTGTGGATGCTTGGGAAAGAGCACAAGGAAGCAGAGACCCCCTAATCCCAGCCTCACACCATACGGAGATTAACCAAGACCTAAGTGCGGCAGGCAGGACAATAAAGCTGCTACAACAAAACTGGTAGAAAAACCTCAGGATCGCAGAGCAAGGAGAAGCTAGAAACATAAAGAATTCCCAGGACATTAATCCTATTAGCCAAAACATGAATTAAACAAGAACAAAGTCATAATAGGACTTGTATAAAAAATAGCAACTTTGGTTTATGAAAAGATAACAGTGTGAGAGTGAATAGGTGAGTTCCATAGTGAGGATAAATATATTCTCTGTAGTTTTCATGGTCTTTGGTCTGGGAAGGGTCCTCAGTCTCCCCTAGACTTGCGTGGCCTCCACACTCGTAAAGGTTACAGGGCAGGTGTATTTCATTGCCTCTCCATGTGGGTCTGCGTGGTGCGTGCTTGTGTTTCTGGCAGTGGGTGCGAGATCACAGGCAACATGTAGCTTGGTCCCTGCCCGCAGCTCCCGAATCCCTGGGGATCTCCTGGGTGATGGGATCATCCTCTGTTCCAAGGAGGCAATGCTGGGCGGGCTCTTGGTGGGCTCCTGGACGGACCAGAAACACCAAGGCAAGATTAGGAGCTTGAAACTTTCCCGGGAGGGGAGCGGAGCTGGCGGAGGAGTTAAGGATCAGTCCCAGCTGCATGAGGAAATCTCCATAAAATCCAAAAGGAGCCGTGGGCGCGGCTGCCAAGGTTAGAGAGGTGGGGGGGCCACCACATGGCACCCCCCCCAACACATGCCTACACACACATGTGCACACAGCCGGACTCAGACTTTAGACCACTCCCCCTTCAGCCACTTGGTCCTGAGCCCTTTAAACTGGACTGGTGGCTGGGGGTCAAAAGGGCCATAGTCAGGGCCAGGGCCAACCAGGGGTGCAGAGAGCCACCCGATGCCCAGAAGACACAGAGGTAGAGGGTCAGAAAGAGGGCGAGCAAGACCATTTCACATGTCCACACATACTTTTACCGAACGGCAAATGTGCACCAGGCAGTGTGCAAACCAGGTAAAATAAAATAAGGTAGGAGAGAGGACCCAGGGAGGACCGCAGGGTGAGGGAGGGGCCCACAGAGCCACAGACACAGACCTGGGAGCCAGAGGCCAAAGAGGAGCCCGTGCCTGCCAGCCTGCTGGGGTGGGGGTGCAGACCCCAGTGTGGACACCCGCCCTGTGGCCACAGCCCCCGCCTGAGCCCTTGGCATGGAAGTCTGTGTCCCACGCTGCCTGGGAATAGACAGAGGTGTCTGCGAGCTGAGGGTGCCTTTGCTGGCTGCCCGTGAGCCCGAAGGCCTCAGCGGGTGGGGGACAGCTCCCTGAAGAGCCACTGAGATCTCGTCAGGAGATGTGTTTCCTCCAGGGCAGCAGGCCGGCCGTGACATCAAAGCCTTAAGGAAAGTGAACTAAGAAGCATTGCCCAAATTTCTCAGCCCCACCAGGCACCCTAAAGCCACTTGGACACCAGGGTGGGCCTCGGCTGTCCTTCTGACCCACGGCCGCCAACCCCCAGGTGCTGGCCCTAATGGTCTCAAGCCGTGCAGCCCTGCAGGGCCCCTGCGCCCTCTCCTCTGACACTGGCCGGGGTGAGGGGTCAGCTCCTCTCCCTCCCCTGCTCCCAGGCCCTCCAGCCTCTCCCTGGAGGGTTCCGGGTAGGGCCTGTGTGAGTCTAGCTCACCACCCTCCTCCATCTTCCGGCCAAAGGCTTCACCCCCGTTTACTGGAAGCTTCTACACCCAGCCCTGGGCATGTCTGGGTTGGTAGCCAACACCCAGTCTCCTGACATCTCACCTGGGGGTCTCACCTGGGGGTCCCCCAGCTCCTCTGCCTCCCTGGCGGGGGACGAGGGCCAGTGTGCCATCTGTGCCCTCCACCTTCTCCAAACGCCCGCAGGGCCATCCCCTCTCCAGCCGGCGGCCGTCACCACCCTGGACACAGATCCCAGCCCGGGACTTGCTGCTGTGCTCTGAGGCCACCCCTTCTCTCTTCCCTCAAAACTGGCTTTCGGAAAGGCCGACCCCTGTGGTCACGTCCTCGTCCCTCTGTCACCCCTCATTCCTCTGCCCCTTCATTGCTCCCACTACAGGCCTGAGTCAGTGGGCGCTTCTCCCTCTTTGGGCTGGTTCCTCTGCGGGCCCGCGCACTGCCAGCTCTCCTGCACAGATGTGCGTGGTGGTGGTCCTCGGGCTCCTCGCCTGGGCTGTCCCGGCCCAGACTACCCGGCTCCCCTGCAGACTCCCCAGCCCACAGGTTCAGCCTGGTGCCTCTTCCTCTCTGCCTGGCGTCTCAGAGCCAGCATCGCCCCCGCCCCCCACTCAGTTGCATGGGCTGAGCACAAAGCCCGGACCACCTACCGGGGGTCCAAGTCCAACAGGCAGGAACCCCTCCTGGCCTTCCCACTGGCCTCACCTCTCACATCCCGGCGGTCACCAAATTCTATCACCCTTGCCCTAAGAATCTGCCAGTGCCTCCTGTGCAGCCCCCACCGGCCCCCAGTCCTGACCTGGGGCAATGGCCTCTGCCGTCTGTGGCCCCTGCAAGCGGTCCCCACATGCAGGCAGTGCCACAGGAAAACACCACTAGCATGTCCCTGGGCCTTGGGCTCAGTTCGCAGGCCTTCCCGTGGGACAGAGCCCTTCCCGCTGCACCTGGGTTGTATGCAGTATCCCCTGCTTTCCCAGGCCAGCATAACCCCCCTGGTGAGGGTTCCCTGCTCGGGGTCCCGCCTGTGGCCTCTGCAGAGGCCCGGCGCCCTTCTCAGGCTGTCTGAGCCAGGCTGGCGTCCCATCTTATTCCTCTCCCATCTTATCACTCCTCAGTCTAGCTTTCAGAGGCGGACTGGCCAGGCCAGGGGCTTGGAGCCGAGCTCTCTGCGGGAGCATTGGGCACAGGGCACCTGGCACGTGCTGCCCGGGGCTCTGATCTTCCTCCTGAGCACACGACGCCTCCCTGTCCCACAGCTGCTCTGAGGGGTGGGACTGCCATGGCCCCATTCCTCAGCTGAAGACACAGGCAGGTGCCAGGGCAGGGAACTGCCAGGCCCAGGCCCCTCTCCCGCCCCCTCCCCCGTGGACGTGGTGGTTTTCTGCACTCTAACTTCAGCCATGAAGGCAGCTCAGGGAGCACCTGCCCCTCCCACCTCTCCATGGAGGCTGCCCGATCCTCCAGAGGCTTGAGTCTGGGGTGTCTTTCCCCCCAAAGCCCCTGCGGTCCTGTCAGGCACAGCAGGCAAAAAAGGCTGCCGGTTACACAGCAACCTTCCCCGGCTGGGAAGCGGGATGCAGCAGCACCTGGGGCCCTGGATCGCCAGGCAGGGCCTGGATGGGGTTCCCAGAGCCTCCCGCTTGCCCCCATGCCCTTCCCGGGCATAGGACAGAAGGCTGGGCCAGAGCTGGACAGTGTTTTATTGTACGTTCACAGACACAAGAGCTCTGAGCAGGGTCACAGCTTGGGGGAGGCGGGCCCAGGAGGGTGGAGCGTCCCCAGATGCCAGCAGCCCCCTCAGCCTGGGGCGCTCCCACAGAAGCCCTTCATACTGGGTGTTGTATCTGAGGGGCCCCAGGGGCGAGGACACAGTGGGGCAGGGAGGGCAGCCAGGGGAGCCAGGGTACAGCAGCAGAAGGGGGAGCCCAGGACCCCAAAACAGGTGGAGGCAGGAGGCAGGGAGGCAGAGGGGGTGGGCCGGCAGGAGCTCACTGCCCCCTTCCTGTGCGGAGCGTCCTCACTGCCTGGCTCACAGCTTTGGGGATCCCGAGGCAGACGCCCTGCCCGGCCCCCACCGCACAGCATCCCGCATCACCTCAGTCGCGGAAGCAGACGTGTTTCGGCACTTTGTCCCCGCGGCCACGGAGCAGCGGCCTCAGTAGTCGGTGAGCGGGTACCGCAGGAACACGAAGACCAGGATGATGCAAGAGGCCGCCAGGGCGGAGCTGGTGATGTTGAAAAGCCGGGCTGTCTTGGCGTCCTCCACCGCTCCGTTCAGGTCATTCAGGAGCTTCTTGTCCCGGACCTGTGGAGGGAAGGAGAGGCAGCGAGCGGAGAGGAGGGGAGGTGGTTAAGGGAACATGTTGACACTGGGGCATATGGGCCACAGCACATGGGAGGGCTTTGTTTCTTGGGCAACTTTCCTGAAGTCCGAAACTATTTAAAATAAAGCAGGATTGTTAACAATACTGTATTATATGCTTGAAAGTTGGTGAGACAGTAGATCTTAAGTGTTCTCACCACCAAAAAAGAAAGTGACTCTGTGAGTAATGGCATGTTAACTAACCCTATTGTGGGAACCCCTTTGCCATATACACACGTACAAGTCGTCATGTCCCACACCTTAGACTTAACAATGTTATATATCAGTCACACCTAAGAAAGCTGGAGTGAATGAATGAGTAAACAGAAGAGGAAGCTGGTCTCAGAGGGAGTTAGATGATTGGATGGCGCAGTGACACAAGCATGTCCTCACATGACATCCACCTAGTTTAGAAGGAACTGGGATTCCTAGGAATGGACAGGACAGGTGGTGTCCCCACAATCTCTGGGAGGGGACATTAAGGTAAAGGGAGAGGACTGGAGCCCAGGAAGTCCTGGGGAGAGAGCAGGCAGAGCTGGACCCATCTCCAAGATTCTGCGGTTGTGAAGACACGGCCCCGAGGAGTGTCCACCTCACGCAGGGTAAGTCAGGATTTCCCTTTCCTCGGCATGCTCTTCTCCCACAAAGTCCAAAGATGCTGCAGGCAGGGAACAAACCCAGGAGGAGGAGGCGAGGGAGAGAGAGGTGACAGGCAGGGAGGAAGTCTCTGTGTTAGTGCTTTGTAGATGGACAAGGGGACAAAGGGGGTTGGCTGCAGGGAGGAAGGTGGGCTGGCAGCTGGCTGGACTCACCACCTGACTGCCCAGTAGGTGGGTGGATGGGAGAACGTAGGGGTAGGCAGTGCGGTCACAGAGATGGCAGGGGGCGGAGGGCGACTGGTGTCGGGGTGTCCTGAGGGTGGATGGATGGAGGAGGCAGAATGGTGGAAGGGACAGGGAAAAGGCCAGAAGAAACCAGAGAGGTGGAGGCTGGTGACACGAGGGAGGCATCGGGGGAGGGGGGCAGGGGTCGGTGACTTGGAAGCTGGACTGCGCAGAATGAGTGAACAAGATGGAAAGGGGAAGTAGCAGGCATCGCCCAGGAATCAGGGGAGGGATGGAGGGAGCGAGGAAGTCCACGCCTTGCGGGGTTCTCACTCTAGTACTAGACTCTGGAGAGGACTGGCGTTCAGTGGGTTTTTTTCGTCCTTTCTGATCCATGATGTTTCACCCATTTATTTAGGTCTTAAATGTTTTACAATTTTCTCCAGAGAAAGCTAATAAATCTTTTGTTAGATTTAGTCTTAGTGTATTTATTTTGTTTGCGATTATGTTGTGAGCGATGTCTGTAATCACATAGTTTTGCTGGTGCATAAGGATTCAACTGACTTTTGTAGACTGATTTTGAGTCCAGCTAAGCTACGATATGAATCATGCTAAGTGGCCACGCTTTCAATGTAGGAAGCCGTGTCTGCTGGAGTCATGGCAGTTCTGTCTCTCCTATTGCTGGACGCTCCAGCATGGTGGCTGAGAGCGCAGTTGGCGGAGACCATGCCTGGGTGTGGATCCCAACGGTGCCCATTGCCAACCGTGCACCCTAGGCGAGGCTCGTCCATGACATGGAGATAACCCTTGTTCCCAACGCCCAGAGCTGTGCTGTGGGACGCACTCGTAAGCTCTTACAAAAGGGGCAAAGGCTTCCAGGATATTGCCAAAGAGCAATCACATGATGGAACGGGAAGCCTCGATGCAGCCTTAATCTTAAAACTCACCACTAAGGAGATGCTCACTTACTGCTAGAAGTATATTGATGTGTTAAAAAATCTCCACTGGACAAATGTATTTCCCTTTACTTCATTAATGAATTATAGTCACTGATTTTCTCATGTTAAAACAATTGTGAATTCCTAAGGTAAAGCCTTGGCCGTGATCTCTTCATTGAAAACTTGGAAGAGAGAAGACGAGGTAAAGGGGGTAGTTTCAAGTGGACAGATGAGTGGAGGAGAAAGGGGGTAGGTAGGTGGACACAGGGTGTGTGCTGGGCGGGGGGACAGGCGGTAGGTGGACATGTGGCCATAAGCTGAGTGGAGGGGAAGGTGCATAAATGACATACAGGTGCTTGTCTAATGGATGGAGTGGGTGGACAGACAGATATGTGAATGGACGTTGGGTATGTGGAACAGTAGATAGATGGAAAGCAGGGAGGGTTATTGGATGGATATAGTGTGAATCAGTGCATGGTAGAGGATAGATTTATTAATCAATCTATCAATATTAGTCAGTGCCTGCTCTGTGCAAGCGTCTTCTAGGTCCTGGGTTATACTGCAGGGGACAAAAGCAAATCCCCACCCTCAGGGTGCTTACATTCCAGGGAGAGGATACAACATAAACGTGATAGATGAGTAAAATACAGAATGTATTAAGTGTGCTAAGCAGCAACTGAAGAGGATAAGGAAATAGGAAATTTGTAGGAGATAGAGCTCCCACAGGGCACTCAGGAAAGAGCTTCCGGAGAAGGGGATGGGTATCTGACAAAGCACAGAGAAGGCGCCCGTGTGCCTATAAGCTTATCTGTGTGGAGTGTGCGGCCAGGCACGAAGCTCTGAGCTGGGATGTGCCTGGTGTTCAGGAACAACCAGAGACCCATCAGGTGGGAGCAGAGCCCAGAAGGGGATGATGGGGAGTAGGACCTGAGGTCAGACAGGAAGCTGGCCAGGGGCACGTTGTGCAGAGCTTTGTAGGTGCTCTGTAGTGATTCGGAGCAGGAAAACAATGACATGATCTGACATGACCTAACACAGTGATTTGGCCACTGCTCAAGAGATCGCAGCACAGGGGCAGAGGCTGGACCCCAGGGCAGGGGCAGAGAGTGTAGGCAAGCAGCCAGGCTGGTTTGCACCAGGGGCTGCAGTGCAGATGGAAGAGCTGATGGGTCCTGGATATGTCCTGAACACAGAGCTGATGGCATTTGCTGAGATCACATGTGAAGTGTGATTTTTAAAAAAAGGATGGAATTTGAGATGACCTCAAGGTTTTTTGCTTACATCACTTGAAACAAGGAAGTTGTGGAAGGTCACAGGAGTGTGTCTATGTGGCTCAGGAACTTAACTCCTGAGTGTTAAGCAAGAAGCTTCGTCTAGACATTTTGAGTAGGGAGATTTTATCAGAGTTGGAGTTCCGGGACAGGGTCTAGGGCAGAGACATACATACAAGAGAGCTGGTGTGGGATGATGTGGATGAGCATGTCAGGGGAGGCTGTGTGGACAGAGGAACGGGGACGGAGGGCTGAGTCCAGGAGCATCCTGATGCTAACAGATCAGGGGGCAAGAAGGAACAGGAGAGAGCCTGAGAAGGGTGGCAGAGACATGGAAGGAAAATGGAGGGGGGTTGGGGAGATGAGGGGCTGAAGGTGGGGCAGGGACTAAGAGGCAGAGGGGGGCAAGTGGACAGGCTGAGGGGTGAACAGTCGGGACAGGCTGGGAAGGCAAAGGCAGGGTGTGCAGACTGAGGAATGGACAGCTCTGTGGACATGAGAGTCCCCAGGATGAGAAGAGGGATGCTGTGTGAAGGCAGGGGAGGCGAGCAGGTGGCCAGGAGAATGGATGCTGGCTCCACGGCCAGTGTGTGGATGGCATGGTCCATGATGGAAGAGACGGAGAGAGAGAAGGCAGGATGATCTGGAAGTGAGGAACGGGCGACTCAGTTTGGGGGTGGGAGAGCGGGAAGAACAAATACGTGGGGGAGAGGTGGAGAGACGGGTGTTTGGGTGGATGGGGGCAGTGGGGTGAGAAGGAGAAGGGTCGATGGTCACAGCTTCAATGGATGATTCGATGCATGGACACAACAGGTAGGTAGTTAGAAAGAAAGGGAAGATGAGCGGCCGGACGCAGAAACGAACTTGCCGAGAGATGCAGAGCGCAGGGAAGTGGGCAAAGCGAGAGAGGACACAGATGGACAGGCAGGAGGAGGGGCTAGAACAGCGCAGGATGGAAGCAGGGGCCGAGCGACCAGTCGGTGTGACCTCCAGGAGGTTACTTTGTAGCTCTGTGCCGCAGCTTCCTCATCTGTGAAACAAGAATGTCAGCTGCACCTAGTTCACAGAGTTTAGGTTATTATTAAATAAAATAATAAATGAAATAACAGAGGCACCAGTACCCGGAATATGCGAAGAGCTCAACAGATACCTGTTACCGTTTTGCATTATGGTTACTGGCTGGCTTGCTGTTAGGGAATGAAGTGGGTGAAGTCAGGGAGTAGAAGATGAGATGGCAGCTGGGCAGATGGACAGATGGGCCACGTAAGGGACGAGGCTGGCGGGTGGATAGTGGGAGGAAAGGAAGAGGAAACAGATGGGCGATGGATGTGTAGAAATAAGAATTTCGTCAACAATGGATGAATGGCTGAGTGGGATGGCTGAGGGGATGTGGACAGGCAGAGGACAGACGATGGATGAATGTACGGAGAGGAAAAGGAGGAGCAGGAAGACAGGGCGCAAGTGTGGGCACACTGGTGGCAGCAAGCTGAGGACCTCTTCTGCCAGTCTGCCTCCTCTGGAAATGGCACCCCCATCCTCAACTGACTAGATGAACGTCCCTGGAGTAAAACCCCTCACCCTATGCCCACCCCATAGGATTGTCCGTTGGCTTTCCCTTTAAAATATATGCCCAGTTTTTAGCTCTCCACCCCAACCACTCTGATCCAAGACTTCACTCAACCACCCTCGACTTGCTCGGCCAGCTCCGCACCCCCTCGCATCCTTACAACCTGTTCCCCACACAGCTAGGGCCATCCTTTTAAAGGTAAGCCATATGGTATTGACTTAAAGTTCTTCAAAGATTTCCAGTTTCACTCAAAATCAAACAAAATCCTTACTGTGGCTGGCAAGGTGCACATGGCCCAGCCCCTCAGCTGCCCCTCGGGTCCCATCTCCTGTGCCCTGCCCCCTTCCGGCCACACTGCTTCCCAACCCCCAACCAGAGCCTGACTTTGTCAGGGCTTTTTCCACACCTGCCCCCAACTCTTGGAATGTGGTTCCCCAGACGCACATGTGGCTAGTATCTGAATTAACTCAGGTTCACACTCAGATATCACTTCCTCAAAGAGGCCTCCCTTGACCAACATACATAAAAGAGCACCCCCACGTTCCCTGACCACGCTTTCTTTATTCATCACTGCCATCACCGTAACTGAGTGTTATGACCACTGGACACCCCATTAGAATGGAAGCTCCTGTAGGCAGGGACTGTGTGTGGCTTGTCACTTCTTAGGTGTTTGGTGATCAGTGTATGTGCCGTAAGTGGGTGAGTGAGGGAAGGATGCTGGGAAGTTTGAATGAATCAGTGATGAAGCAACTGACTAGTTCAGTGAATGGATATGATGGGTCCATACGTGTAGGGGAGGGAGGAAGACAAAGAGGGGGGACAGGCATGATAAAGCGAGGGAACAGGCCTGACTCTGGGAAGAGGGTGGACTGATGGATGGAGGTGAGTGAGCACAGACAGTATGGAAGAAAAGAGGACATTAAATAAATCCATGATAGATATGTGGGTAAACTAGATAGAGATGGCAGATGTACTGGGGGACCAGTGGGGGATAGCTGAAGGAGTGTGTGCAGAGAGGGATTAACAGGAGGCTGGGAGAATGTGTGGGATGAGTAAATGGGTAGAATAAAAGAAAAAGGGAAGGTGAGAAGGTACGTATGTATGTATGATTGGATGAACCAATAAGTAGGGTATTGATGGGTAAAAATGATGGAAGAAAGTGTGGATGGACAGAAGGAGGAAATGGGTTCCATGGAATATGAGACAGACAGCTGGGTGAATAGGAAATAGAATGGGGAAGTTGGGAAGAAGGGAGGGTAGATAAATAATTTTCACGAACATGTGGATCAATAAATTGATGGGTGGATAAGCAAAGGTGAGGAAGGGAGCAAAGAAAGGAGGGAAGAGGAAATAAAAGTGGGAGGGTTGTTAGAGGGACACGGAGCTGGGAAGGGGGCGGGTGCGTGAGTGAAGGTGGTGATACCCACACGGGTGATGGATGAGTGGGGAGCACCGGACACAGGTCACGCGAGAGGGTGGAAGCGATGGGGTAAGATGGAGAAGGAGGGTGGATGTGTGGAATCAGGATAAAAACAACAGCAGAAGCCGTGAATATGGATGTGACACTGTGCTAATAGCATTACATGGTATGAACTGAGTGAATCTTCTCAATGACACTAACACATATCTCTAATTTTATGAGGAAAATTAAGCACAGAGAGATGGATTTTCCCTGTTAAAGTCCCAGGACCAAACCTATTCATGGACCAGGGCCACCCTGAATAGCTGGGTGTATAGCTACATGGGATATGCAGAAGGTGGAAGAGATGTACAGGACGAGGGGGAAAAGGTGGAAGAATGGATAAATAGGGAGAAAGTGGATGAGTGGTTGGAGTAGGAACTGTTGGAAGAGGGGAAATGGGAAGAAGGGAAGAAGGAGAGATGCACAAGACCGACGGGAGGGTGGAAGGTGAACGGGCATGTGGGTGATGTGATGGGTATGGATGAATGACTCCGTGTGTTGATGGATGGTATTCCAGAATGACCTGAAAAAGCAAAAGGGAACAAGAGGGCAGGTGGGAGGAAAGGAAAGTGGAAGATGCATGGAAAGATAGGTGAAAATATTAATAGACTCATGATGGAAAAAAGTGGGTAAGTGTGTGGGCAAGTAGGTGTATTTATGAAAAAATCAGGGATATTGTGAGCACAGATAGATGAAAGAATGAATGGAAGATAGAAGGTTGGATGTGTGGATGGGTGGGTGGGTGGAGGGAGGGATGGAGGGATAGACGGATGCATGGGTGGGTAAATTAATGAATTCAGCATGTGAGGTGGAAGGAAGAGAGGGAAATAAAAAAGGGAGAGGACAAGAATATGGATAAATGGATCACGAGTAGTTGGATGAGAAGGAAGGGGAAATAGATAAATGATAGCAGATAGATTACATGGATGGATGGTATGACTTGGGTAATAGAATGGAAATGAGTAAATATGAGTGTGAGGAGAGGTACATGATGAAGAGATGGACATGGTTCAGCTAGAGGAGCAGTAGAAAGAAGGGATGATGGGTGGCATGAAGGATGAATAGATAGTCTTGAGATGTTGGGTCAGAGGATGATGGATGACTGACA
Source organism: Smutsia gigantea (assembly GCA_032199065.1). Classification (NCBI taxonomy): domain Eukaryota; kingdom Metazoa; phylum Chordata; class Mammalia; order Pholidota; family Manidae; genus Smutsia; species Smutsia gigantea. The sequence goes on from JAVSCE010001224.1 coordinate 28,012, forward strand.
GGTAGAGTTGGTAAGTAAAGTGGGGAAAATTACTGAGAAAGTGAGGTTAGATGAACAGTTAAGTGAATTGATGTACAGTATGAGTGGGAATGGGATGGGAGTAGTGGGAAAGGGAGGAGGGAGCATACAACATGTATAAACACAGATGAATGGAAGGTTGCATGGCTATTTGGATGAGGTGAATGGAACAGAGGAGGATGGATTGTTGTATAAGGGAGGATGGGTGGATGGGTGGACACATGCGTGGGTGGATGAATGGATGATGGGTGGGTGGATGATGGATGGATGGATGGATCTGTGGGTGGGTGGGTGAATGGATGGACTGGTGGGTGGACTTATGGATGAATGGATGGATGGTAGATGGATGATGGGTGGGTAGATGATGGATGGGTGGGCGGGTGGGTGATGCTGATGTTCAGGAAGGAGGATGTGGGTGAAGATGTATAGACAAACACTGACACCATGTCCTCCCTCCTGTCTGTTCTTCCTGGCTTTCCTCTCCCTGGGAACCCTCACAGCCTCTGGGCCCAAATAGAGCAGCTGCCATGTCCTCTCCTGCCCACTCTCCCTGCTCTAGGTCAAGCCACATCCTCTCTGGCCTGGACCACTACAGTGGAACCCTAACTGAAATCCAAACCCCTCACAGGTTTTCCAAACCCCTCACTGCCTGGCCTGTCTGTTCTCCCAGGATTCCCTCTTCTCATCCCCCACAGACAGTGGGGCCTTGCCATTTCCCCCGGATCGCCCACCTTCATATCCCAGTTTAAGTCCTTTCCCCCATCTGGAAAACCTGTCCCCTCACCTGTCCTTCGGAGCCCAGTGAGAATGCTGCCTCTACCAGGAAGCCACCTGTGCCTGACCCCAGCCTCATCCCAAACTGCGAGGAGCTCCTCTTTCTCTGGAATGCTGTGATGCATGCTCCATCTTGCCACGTGTCCTCTGTCCAGCCACCAACTCACCAACATTATTTGACCCCTATGTTGGCCAGCCCTGATGACAACGAGATGAAGGGACAGGTCTGGGTGGAGGGCAGCCATGCGTGGGGTAGAGGGTCTCTGATGGGGAGGGGGCTTCAGCCACAGGGAGTGATGGAACATTTGCAAGGGAGTCCTGGGCCTCACAAAGGCTCTCAGGCTGAGGAGCAGCAGGCTGCACTGCAAGGGGTGCTCACAGAATGGCTGGGGTGGGGGGGCACCCTGTGAGGCCAGGAAAAGGGTTGAAATGGGTCTTGAAGAGCCTTGAATGCCAAGACGCAGCCTGGCCTTCACCCAGCTAATGATGGCCATTGTGAGCGGCTTGCAGACTGCATGAGCAGAGAACTGGCACTCTGTGCGTCTGGACAGGCTAAGCAAAATAAGGCTACAGTCTGTGTGGTGTGGACCCGGCCTGCATTGAACTGACCTGGCCCATGTGGGTGGAGGGGGTGGACGGATGGCTTAATGGGTGAATGTACAGATGGGGGCAGGCAGGGATACCCCGCTGAGTGCCAGCCTCTGCCCTGCTCATGTGTGCTTATTTGAATGTTTTGTTTCCATTTGCTTTGTCCATAGCTGAAGAAATAGGCTCAGATGAAGGTGGCTCGTCAAGAGCCCACTGCTCCTCAGGGGATAAGCTGGAAATTTAGCCAAGGTCTCTGACCCCAAGTCCATCAGGTGACCTTGGGAGTGCCTATGACTGGCTGCAAATGGTGTAGGGTGCGGCTGGCCAGGAGGTGTGCACCTGGATGGACAGATGGATAAATTCCCAGGTGAGGGAGCTCGAGCCAGCAGATTCTGTCCCCTCTGCCAGAAAAAGGCAGCTCACCTTGCATGCCCTCTTCAGGTAAGTCCCAACCCTTTCTGCCCTCACTGTCCCCTAGGAAGGACATGGGGGAAGCAGCTCCAGGTGAGGGTGTAGTGAATGCTCCTCTGCCCCTCAGAAGCATCAATTCTTACCCACCCCCAACCCCCAGCACAAATCCTGCACCATTCAGAAATCTGTGACCTACCTACAACCCACACCAGATGGGCCTGCCCTGTGCCAGCCGGCCACCCACAGCTGAGCCAAGGGGAGGGGGGATGGCTTCCAAACAGGAGCCCATGCTGCTGGACCTATGTCCACAGACTGATGACAGGGCATGGCAAGAGGGCAGCTGGGGAGGCAGAGCCCCACCAGCTGCCACGGCAAACTGTGCCCTCTGCCTGGCACTGGCCAGGTGCAGCCAGAGCTGAGGTTGGCCTAGGGGCTTCTATTCCCAATTCCCAGGGACATTGCCTTCAAAGCACGCACATGTGCACACTCACCTACATACACTTGTGCATGTGCACACACTGCACCTACATGCAGGCACACATGCATGCGTGTGTACATGCCCATTGCTGCTCACGCACACTCACTTACACACCATTCCTGCATGGTGGGGCCCTGCACGAGGTCCAAGGCCCTGGAGACAAAGGCGTGAGTGGCAGGGGGTGGCACCCGGGTTGACGAGTCAGAAGGACAGGAGAGTGTGGGTGCCGGGGCCAGGGGTGGGCTCAGTGCACAGAGACACACAGCAGCAGGCTGTCGTGTCCTCCCTTCTGGTCCAGGCTTCTGGCCCTTCCTGTCCTTCCAGCCCCCTGTCCTGCCCCCACCTCGCTGGGAAGCTCCAGTCAGTGAACCCCCACCTCCTGGCCTTGAACACTCAAATCAGGGGTAAGTGATGAGCTGGCTAGATGTGAGCCAAGCCTTTACAGACAGACGGGGAGACGGGTGGGGGGCACTGAGTCCCGTGTTCCCGCTGGCGGGGCTCTGACAGTCCAGAGCACTTTGTCAGACCGCACGCATTTGCATAGATGCTTCAACCCCAGATGCGAGTGGATCACCACCTCCCTTCTGCAGTCTTGGTCCACTTCTTTCCACTTTGCCTTGTAGGGATGGGGTCCTGTCTGCCTGGTGCCCTGCTCTGCTCCTGGCCAGCTCCTCTCACGGCAGTGAGGGGCTTCTGGAAGTTGTACCCATTTAGGGTGTGTGGTCAGTGTCTGGGACATGATTATGCCTCTCTACCCCTGGGCCCTCGGCCACCCAGGACAGGCTGACCGTCCTTGTGTGACAGGGAAGGAAGAGAGCAGCGACTGGTAATCAGAGACCCCCTCTGACTGCCTGCCTGGCATGGGCTCTTTGAGGGGGGCTTAGATAAGGTCTCCAGCATCCCTGACCGCACCCCTCCTGTCTACAGGGGAAGGACCCCAAGGCCTCTTCATTCTCCATGCTGGTTCTATCTCCGGAGGCTTGGGGGCAGCTGCCTCCAGGTCTAAGTCCCACAGCCCCCTCCCAGAGGCCAGGACACTGAGCCCTGGGTCTCCATCCCAGGACTAGCTGGCTGTGCAGAGAAGCAGGCCTTGTCACACCCTGGAAGCTGCCTCTGCTCAGGATGGGGAAGCGCAGCCCCTCCCTGCCCTGGTACCCAACATCCCTGTCTGTCTGGATGCGGAGAGCAGTTCCCCGCTGCAGGCACTGCACCCCCACCCTGCCCCACTCACTTTCAGGGAGTAGGCCAGGGCGATGAATCCCAGGCAGCAGAAGTTGAGGTAGACGAAGTTGAAGATGGACCACAGGTAGTAGTCGTTGACCTCCGTGGTGTCCGGGTAGACCTCCACCACTGTTGTGGGGTTCGTCATTGTCTTCTTCTCTGCAAGGTGCTTGCAGGCCTGGGGTGCACCGGCGGCCCGCACACTGTCCGTCTTACTGCTTTTGGACTCCATGGGGAACAGAGTGGGCGCCATGGGGGGCGAGGATGAGGGCGCAGGGGCAGGGGCTGCCGAAGCCTGCAGGGCGGGGGGCTTGGACACGCAGGCGAAGCAGCCCTTGGGTGAACCCGCCGGGGGCCTTGGGATCCAGAAGGCCCCGTCCAGGGGGACTCGGGCTTCCTGGGTGCCGTCCGTGGTGCTGGCGGGGGCTCCCAGCGGGGCTGGGCACTGGCCGGGCCCTGGGCCTGGAGGGGCAGGGAGAGGGAGAAGGAACTGAGTCCTTCCCACCCTGCAGGGCCCACCCCGGTGCCCTGCCGCATCTCCCCCGAGACCCATAAACAGCCCCAGAGGAGATGGCAATCTCACCAAGGCAGCCAGCTGCCAGCCTGCCACCTGCCTCCCCCACCCACCCCAGCCACTGCCGATGCCAAAGCCCTTCACAGCGGCCCTTCACAGCAGCCCTGGTGGGAACATTGGGGGCTTTCATCACTTTGCCATCAGCACACAAACACTCACCCAGTGACACAACAGCAGCCCCCCATGCCCCAGCAACGCCCAGACTGACACGCAGTTGGAATAAACAGAGCGCACCAGCCCCGAGATGCCCGGGCAGACCCACGGGGACTACCCGCAGGATGAGCAGAGCTCCCCGGCTCCTGCAGGCTTACACCACCGACACGGGACACACAGGCAGCCCCACCACCCGCTCTCCAGACCCCGCACACCCCGTTCGCTCAGAGATGCTGCCAGGTAAACAGCTCCGCACTGTGAAACGCAGCGTGGACACACACAGCGATACAGACTCGGACACGATCGCCGGAGGGTGAAAACGGGACTGCAGGGCTCCAAACTTGCGCGCACAGTCCCCTCCCCAAAACCCGGCCCAAGGCGGCACCGGGCCCCAGCCGCGCGCCCTCGCAGGGAGCCACCCACCCCTGCCACAAACAGCCGCACAATGACACTCTGCCAAACGCACACTTCTCCGAAGAGGACCGCAGGCGCCCGCGCCCGGCGCCTCCCCGGGGGTCACCGCAGTCGGGCCCCGCGGCCCCAGCCGTAGCCGCCCGGACGGCGCGCCCTCACCTACTGGCGACTCTTCGGCGGGCGGGCCCGGCCCCTGCGCCTCGGTCCGCGCGTCCTTCCGCCGTCCCGCGGGTCGCGGTCTGTCCGGCGCTCCGCGTCCCAGGGCCGGGCCTCGCGGGGGGAGCGCGCGGGGAGGGGCGCGCGGCCCACGGCACCGCTGCCTCCCCCTCCGCCTGCGCTCTCTCCGCTGCGCCAGGCCGGCCGTGCGGCTGCGGCCCAAGCCTGACTCACGGCGGCGGCGGCGGGCGCAGCCACCTCCCGCCCCTCCGGCTCGCAGGGATGCTGGCGGGAGCCGCGACCCCTGCGGCCGCAGAGCCGCGGGACGCGTCCCCCCTCTGCAGCGTCACTCGTTCCCCTACCCCACTCTCGCCTCGCCTTGCTCGGCCCCCAGCCTCACCGGAGGGTCCCCTTGCTGAGCCCTCCCGTCTGTCTCCCCAAGCGAGAGCCCCTTCCTCCTCCTTCCTCCTCCGCCCCACCTAGCTCCTAGGACCGCTGTCAGAGCCCCTTCCCCTCCGCGCTGCCCCTGCCCTACCTGTTGAATCCCATCTCCCACCCGCATCTCAGTCCTTGTCCCCTCCCCAATAAGTCCCCATCTAAGCCTCACCAAGCCCCCAGCCCCACAGAGCCCAGGCGCCCCCAACTTGCCCCTCTGGCCAAGTCTGTCCTCATGCCTACTCATGCCCTGTGTGCTCTCCTGTCCCTGCACACCCCGTCCCCAACCAAGCCCCCTCTCAGGCCCTGTCCTTGAGCATCTGGCCCCCTAGCCCCTAACTGCAGACTCTCTCTGAGCACTGTACTCCTCACTGAGCCCCACCCAGGCGTCCACCTCTGCACACCCCCATCCCCAACTAAGGCCTCCTAAGTCCACCAAGTCCCAGCCTTCGCTGAGCCTTGGGGCCCACTTGAACCTATCCTTTCTGAGTCCCTATCACTCAAAATCTGAGTCCCACACACCCTGCCAGGAGCCCCTAGCCCCACCCTCCCTGATTGGGTTCCCCACAAAGTCCAGCGTTCTCCAGGCCCCAAGGACACTTGTCTCCTTGGCATCAGGCCACTCTCCTGCCCATGCCTCTGAGAGCCCTGTCTGCCCCACCTGGCCCCTGCTGGTACTCTACCCCCAGCAGTTGCTGCCGAACCAAAGCCTGCCCTCCCAGCCTCGGCCCCTTGGAGCTTCCATCTCCCCACTATGCTCATTCCTTCCTGCAAAAGTCCCAATGAGCGCCCTTCACCACGGAGAAACCCCCAGCCCGCCGTGCCTCCTGCTGGGCCCCACCTCACCCTGCCGGTACCTTCCCTGAATTGGGTCCTCTTCACCCATCTGCTGGCCCCCACTGAGCCCAGACCCTCCAAAGTCCCCCAGAAGTTGCCCTGATGTACGGCGGCCCCTGTGTTCCTCCGTCGTCTCCCTCCAAGTCCCTGTGCTCCTCAGGGTTGCCGCCGCGTTCCGAGCCCTTCCTCCCGTGAAGCCTGCTTGCCCGCTGACCTCACCCTCCTCAGGGCCTTGCCTGTCCGTGCTTAGTCCTCTGTGGATCCCCTGCTGTTCCTGAGCCTCTGGGCTCTGAGCAAGAGCCTTCCCTGAACCCCAGTCCCCGAGCAGGCCCCACCCCCTCCCCAGGCACCGCCCCTGCCCAGCCTTGCCCACGCCCACACCCACCCCTGGCCAGCCTGGCTCCCGGGCCCTGGGGCGGGCAGGAGCCTGCGGCACACTCAGCCCTGACAACTTGATAAAACTCTGTGAGCAGGAGGGTTTCCCCATCCTGGCCATGGCCTTGGAGGAGCCCAGGCCCTGGCCAAGGGCCCATGGGCCTGAGGATGGATGGGGAGCCAGAGGAGCCAGGCAGGATTCAGCTCTCCCTCTCCCAACACCCAAGGCCTGGCTTGGCAGCACCCAGACCCCTGTCCTTGGGCTGAACCTGACTGAAGGTGCCCTCCCAGCCTGCATGTGGCCCGTGGACCACACCACCTGGTCCCTTCAGCATCTGAGCTGTGCTTCTGGGGGCCAGGCACCACCTCCCTGGCTACAGGCTCTGCCTGGGGCTGCAGGCGTGTGGACTAGGCTTGTCTGCCTGCAAGTCCCCTGGTCCTCAGATAGCAGGAGGGGGCGCCCAGCTCCCAGGGGCCTGCTACAGGTCACAGGGTGGAGTCTGGCCCCTCTCCTACAGACTACTGAGAGAGGCTACGTCTCTCCCAGGCCCCCAGCACCCATAGCACGGAAGGGGGAGGAACGGAAGCACTTCAGCAAACCCAGGCCAAGACCGTGTCCTCCAGACAGGGGCATGGGGCAGGAAATGCACCAAGATGAGCACCAGGGTTTGGAGACACTGCAGGCCAGGCACTGAGCTGGGCTCCTGTGAGAGAGTCTTCAAGTCCAGGGCAAGCCAGCCGTTATTACACACCTTCTATAGACAGAGACTGGAGGCTCGGGTCAGTCAAGGAGGCTGGATCTCAGCCAGGCGCCAGACTCCAGGGTCTGGAGAACCCCGAGCAGCAGGGCAGAGACCCCTGGGGGCAGTCCAGGGCAGCTGCACCAGGCAGGGCATCATGGCCCCAAGGCCATGGTTTAGGGGCTGGGGGGGGGGGGGCACCATGATCTACACAGCGTGGCAGAGAGGCGGTGGGGGGAGGGGGCAAGGGGCATCTGGCTGTGTTCGTCCCCATGTTCCAGAAGAGGGGATGGAGGGGGCTTCCCAGCTGAAAGGGTCTGTGTGCACGGAGAGCAGGGTGCATGTGGCTGGTGAGCCCTTGCTGCCTTGGGTGGGTGGGTGGAAGACTGACCCCTGGGCAGTCAACAGGGCAGGAGTGAGGAGGCAGTGGGGTAGGGGGCTGCCTCCCTCCCGGCCTCAGCGCAGGAAGGCTCTGATGACACTGTCAGCCCTGCCTGGCTGTCTGGCTCAGATTTCAGGTGCAGAGAACAGGGGCACGTGTTTATGCCTCTGTGCAACTCTAGTTGAATGTTTTTTAAAGGCACCCCAGGCCTCAGCTCTTGAATGCAGCCCCTGGACCCTGCAGGGCCAGGTCAATGGCAGCCCTGCAGGCTGAGAGGACATCAGGTGAGACATCACAGTGACTATTCCCCCAGCTCCCGCAGCAGGTGGGCTCCCAGGGAGTCCAGAGCTGTGATACCAGAGGGCATCTCGCCTCACCAAGTGATCACAGTGTAGCTCCATCTGAGCAGATGCTCCAGACCCACCCCCCACCCCCAGAGGGCCAGCCCACCACAGAGGTTGCTGCAGCCCACAGGGACCCCTCGGAACTCCCAGTACTGAGGACCCTCAGTAGGGCTGCTGGGTACTGGGTGGGTTTGTATTTGGCTGCTTCCAGGGGCTGGCAAGGAGGCCCAGACTGCAGGCAGGATGCCCACTTGCTGCCAGCCCCTCGCAGGCAGGCTCCTTTCCTAGGCCTGAATGGGGAGTGCAGGGCACCAGGGACCACCGGGACACCCTGCTGCTAGGGAAACATTCCACAGGAAAACACGGTGGGCACACACTGGACCGTGCCCCCCCGGCTAACTCCAAGACCGTGCCTCAGTATGAGGCTTACACCGGAAACCTTGTGCAGCCTACCGCGCACCTCCAGCCGGGGCCACAGCCTGCCGCTCACCGCTCCAGCCTCGGTACATGCCGGAATCCCCCGCCCCCAGAGGCATCTTGGCCGTGAGGCTGGGCAGCAGGCTAAAGCCTCAGGGTCCCAAGTGCATGGCAGGGGGCCCGGGTCTGTGAGCCTCAAGGGCTCCCCCCGCCCGGCTGTGAGTCAGCCTCACACTCACAGCATACACCAGCTTGCCCACATCTGGATTTAGAGCCATGCTCCCCACTGAGCACAAAACATGCCAACACACAGGCCCAAACAACTGTATTTTCACATCAACTTTGGCTCCCAGCTGCTCAAGAGGAGCAGCCACAGAGAGGCTGGTGCCGGCACCCCTCCCTTCCTGCCCCACCCTTGTGCCAGTGAATGCCCTTCTGCATGTGGTCAAGCCCCAGGCTGATCCCATAGGCCTCACAAGACCAGCTTTTGTCCATTCCCGGCTTCTGGCTCCTTCCTGCTCATTGTCAGGCCTTGGCTGGCCCCACCTGACAGGTCCATGAGGGGCAGAACCAAGAGGACAGCCTGGTGCAGGGTGGGCCTCAACCAAGGCCCTGCGCAGGCAGCCAGGCTCCCAAGGCGCAGGCTGGGGAGGGAACGACACGGTGTAGGGGAAGAGAGGGAGTGCCTACATGTACAGCTGACCAGCTGACAGGTGGGGCTGGGTGTGCCAAGTTAGTGAAAGGGATCCATGCTCTGAATCAGTCTACTGGCCGCTGCCCCGGGCCCCACTCCGTCAAACAGGCAGGCAAGCAGGCAGCCCTAGGAAGCCAGAGGGGGACCAGAGAGCAGAACAGTGGGCCACAGCCTTGTGAGTGTGTGTGTGAGTGTGTATGGCTGGTGGGGCTGGCACGGGTGGTGGCCAGCCTCCTACTGGCTGATCTGCCAGCAGGCAGGGGGCTGCTAGAGCCTGGTGGCCTCGGCCAGGCCCACGCGGTTCTCATCACGGTCAAACACAGTGTAGTAGCGGCCGATGAAGACATCCCCCAGGATCCAGAGCGGCCCGCCAGGGGGTGGAATGTCCATGCCCATGAAGCCACTCAGGCAGATGGTCTTCCCGGCCTGTGACACCTGGAACAGCCACGTGGTCACCACCCGGGCCCCACCCTGCCCCAGGCTGCTGCTCCCCGGGTCACATGACCCCAGCCCCTCACCTTGAGTGTGTAGTCCTCTGCAGACAGCTTGTAGTCTCTGTCTCCCAGCTTCAGGGTGATCTCGGGCAGGCTGGACACCTTCTCACAGGGAATCATGTACTGCAGGACAGAGAAGATGCAACTTGTGGTGGCAACAGCAGGTGGGGAAAGCAACGGGGCCTCCACCCACCCGGCCCGGCAGGCCCGCTCACCTCGCCCTGGATCAGCGGTATGGCCCCAATGGCCTTCTGCAGCTCGCGTACCTCCTCCACTGGGCCCACCATGAGGGAGGTGCCTGTGTCCACGATGGCCTCACAGCCTCCCTTGCACAGAGTCAGGCTGGTACCAACATCTATCCTGTGGGGAGGGGGTCTCAGTGCCCCTACCTGGGCTCAGGATGGGCTTTACAGGGTGGTCCTCCCTCCAAGGCCGGCTGCCCCCCTGGCCAGACATGTCCTCTTCTTTCTCAGGACTCGGCAGTGAGTGGGGATGAGAGGACAAGCGGGAGTCAGGAGGCCAACAGTGGGTGGACAGCACCCATGCAGCCATGTGGAGAGGAGGCTTCTGGCCTGAGCCAGGGGCCAAGAGCTCAGCTAGGCTCCAAGAGGGGGAGGGAGGCAGCTAGGGCCTGGGGGTGTAGGGTCCAGGTCTCCAGCACCCTGCCCAACCCCCACCAGGCCTGTGGCCCAGTCACTGCCATGGGCCTGCTGAGCGGGCAGCCCTGTGCCTAGTACTCACTGCTCCACGTGGATCTGCCAGTAGGCCTTCCGGGTGACGTTGAAGTAGTTCAGGGGGCCCTTGTAGTACCGTGAGTCCGTGCCGCCCAGCATGAGCTCGCCCCCTGGCTCTGCATTCGGGTTTCTGGGAGGAAAGGGGGTCACCTGCCCTTGCCTCTTGGCACCCCTGCACTGTGCATCCAGCCTGATCACCAGGGGGCGGGCGCAGACTGGGGCCAGCAGGTCAGAGAGGGTGGGTGGCACCACCTTGGAGGGCCCCCACAGTAGGGATCTTCCTGGGCCTACAAGGGTGGAAGGATCCCAAAGGGACAGAAGGGCTGGGACTTCTCCCCCAGGGGAAGGACTCCAATCCTACACACTGCCTGGACTGCAGGCCTAGCCCCAACCCCAGTGGAAGACATCCTGCTTTGCCCTCAGGGGCCCTGGTTCTGCAATGAGGTCAGTTTGGGGTGAGGGCCGTTGGGATCATGCCAGCAGACATACAGGGAAGTGAGCACTAGGACCCTAAGGAAGGGGGAACCTTGTCTACCTGGAAGAAAAACCCAGGAGAGCTTCCAGGAGGAAGCAGCCGGAGTTAAGCAGCTCGTTCCTGCTCCTCAGCCTTTGCCCTTGCCATTCCCAGGACATCCTCTGCCTAAAACCTTACGCCAACTGCTCCCCTTTCAGATCTTAGGTTTTTGGCTCACAGTCTGGGCTGGCACTACACAATCATCTGGACTTTTCTATAATGGGCTGCAGCTGACAGGTGCTTGGGTTGGACCCCGTGCCCAGTGGGCCTGCAAGGTGATGGGCTCTGCAGAGGGCACAGAGTGACTGGGCGTAGACTGGGCAGCAGGCTGCTGGCTCACACTCTGTCCACACTCCATCAGGCTTCATGTCCTGAGGAGGGCACACTGAGGCTGGAGTGAGGCCCCCTCTCAAGGTCACCTGGCCCCAGGTCTCCTACACTTCCCTGCAGGGCAGGGGGCCACAGGTAGGACCCCTCTCCCCAGTGCTGCTTACTTCTAGAGGGCAGCTGGCACTTGTGGGAGGGCTGGTAGAGGCCACTCGCCACATGGTGACTGGGGCCTATGGTCGTCCTGGGCCGTGTCTGGTGCTCAAGACCAACTGGGGCCGCCCCCATAGAAGCCCCCAGTCCCCGCACCTCAGGGCTCCCGTCACAGATCAGAGGTCACGGCCTGTCCCCACTGGGCCATCAGACCCAGGGGTGGTTCTGTAGGAGAAAGGTCCGACCACCAAGCTCCCAGACCCCAGCCTCAGTAGCTCCTGCAGGGAGACCCCCGGCAGGACACTGCCTGTCTAGCAGGCCGCTTGCTCACCTGTAAGAAGTTGGCCAATCATTGTCCCCGGTCAGAGGTCAGGGGTCAGAGCTGTGGCCTGGGGCCTACAGGGCGGCTGAGTAGGGTGCGGAAGCCCGAGCCCCTGCATTTTGGGCTGGGAGGAGCCTGCCACCCACCTGTTCAGGTAGAAGGAGAAGATGTTCTTGTCCACGAGCTTCTGCTGCATCAGGTTATCAAAGACGGGGAGCACACCGTCCACCGATATGCGGGGGTAGGCCATGCCCAGGATGCCGTCGAACTTGGCTGCGATGAAGGTGATGCCTGGCTGCTTGGTGGCCTCCCCGAAGGTCTGCCTCTCCACCTTGATGCCACTTGGGGTCAACGAAGTGGCTTTACAGGGTACCTGCGGGCCACAAGGATCAGTGGGACACCTGGCCCCAGTGTGTGGTCAGCCACCACTATGAAACCCCGTTTGGTCATCACCTCCCACACGAGCTGGGAGGGCGGGCTGCGGACACTGGGCGGAGCACAGCTAAGGACAGCTGGGGATGGGGGTGTGGGGTCCAGGCCACCAGGACCCTGCTTTGCCTAGAGATACTCTGGCCTATGCCCTGCACAGCTTCCCGCCCAGGGCTCGGCAGGGTTACTGGAGACCCCAGGACACAACCCTGCCCAGCAGACTCAAGGCTCAAGGCTCGGCTGCCTCCTCCCCCACCACTCCCTGCCTAGGGAGGCTGCAGAGATAGTGGCTAGGGCAGGCAGGATGTGGGAAGAAACGGCTGACATGGGGAGGGGGCAGCATGCTGGGCAACTTCCGGCTTCAGGCCCAGAAAGACACGGAGGAGAAGGCCAATAACCCAGCAGGCAGGGGAGCCAGAGGGGGCAGAGGGCAGCCTGCGGGGAGCGGCCGGCCTTGGCAAGGTCCCTGCTGGTCCTCCCGCGGGCAGCCTGAGCCCCAGCCACCACAGGGGGTCGGCCTGAGCCCACTCCACCGCCCAGACAATGCAGAGGCTGGCCCTGCAGGACCGTTTGCTTTGCTCCTCGTCCCCAGAACCAACCCAGGCTCCTCCTGAGGCGCAGCTCCATGCAGCTTGAACAGAGGTCCTACAGAGCCGCCAAGAGCCTGCTCACCCCACCTGGGGGGCAATCAGGTCCTGCACTGGCCCCACAGGTTCTCTACTGCAGGCAGGGCCTCAGACAGCAATCCCCAGCTGCTCTCCAATCCCTCCCATGTTCTATGCAGGGCCACAGCACACCTCTGCACCCTAAGCCTCCCCAACCTCCTGTGAGCTGCAGGGGACCCTCAGGCTTGGCCCTGGGCACCCAGGCTGCACCTCAAACTCAAGGCATCAGAATGGAACCCAATCCTCCAGCTGCGGCCGGGAGCCTGGGAGGAGGCCTCATCGTGCATCACTAGTAGGGCCGGACCGTGCCCAGCCCTCCTGTGCCAGTGCTCCGGTGGAGACTGCACGGTTGGTGAAATCCTCACCCTGTTGGCACTCACGCCTGCCTTTCCCTTGCAACCCTCTTGTGGCGCCCTGGCCAGCACACACACAGGTCTGCTCCTGTCCCCTCCCACCCAGCATGCAAGGTGCTGCCCACCTCCAGGTCTTTGCCCTGACTGGGTACCTGCCCACCGGTGACCACTGCCCACCACCCAAGCTCCACAGGCCCTCCAGGGAGCTGGCGAAGACCCCTGTCCTGCCCGGGGCATGGCTGGGGGTCACCAACCCCCAAATGTGTGCACATGCGGGGTCCCCACCACAGTGTGCCCCACACCCAGGTGTGGCCCTGCCAGGCACTCACCAACACGGTGTCCTGGCTCAGGTACCCAGACAGGCTGCCAGAGCCGTAGTGGATGTCAAAGGACGTGCCGTTCTCCTTGTATGTGCTGGACTTGCCACTGTTGTACTTGCGGTGGATCCCTGTGCAGGCCAGGGAGCTGTCAGCCTGCTGCCTGGCTCTGCCAGGCCCCCAGCCTCCTGCTACAGCTGGCCCAGCATGCTGCCCTCCGTGGGCTGGGATGTGCCCCAGCGTCAGCCTTGGGCTCAGCCCAGAGGGCAGGATGGGAAGCAAGGCTGGCATGAACAGGCTCCTGGAAAGCGGGGCACCCTGGGGCAGGGTGGAGGGCCAGGCCTGACTAGAGTGGCCGAGCAGAGGGAGCAGCAAATTGCCCAAGACATGCTAATGCCAGGCCACTGAGGGTTCTCAGCCTGCCCTCCTCCTGGTGGCCGCCCCTGAACATAGCACCAGCTGAGGCCTGGAGACTACTGGCTGGGACAGGGCAGCAGGCTCCCGGCTGCCATGGGGACAGCAGGTGCAGCAGGAGCTGTGTGCCCACCCTGGGGCTACAGCAGGGGCAGGGCTGGGGTGTGTGTGACTCACAGCAGGCCAAGTCCAGCAGCTTGCAGTGGATGGATGGCACCCACAGGTTGGAGGAGCCAGTGTCAAAGACAACCGTGAAGCACTGGGGTGGTGTCCCGATGCCGATCTCCCCATAGTACTGGGCCTGTGTGGGGTGAGGGTCCGTCAGGGCCAGCGGGGAGTGGTGCCCCATCTCCCCACTGGGCCTGAGAAAAGGCCACTGGCCATCTCGAGAGCCAGGCCTCGGCAGGCCCGAGCCAGAGAAGGGGCACCCTGAGGTCCAGATCTGCTGTACCAGCGTGTCCACCCCCACCTGCCCCTCCCAGCCCTCAGTCCTTATCCCACGCTAGGGTTCCACGCCCTGGATGCAGCCCCATTCAGCCTGACCACAGTGAGCTGGGGGAAGAATACTCTATTTGAAAGATGGAACCAGTGGTCAAGCCAGCTCCACCCTAGATCTGAGCCTTGGGCGTGGGAAGTGCCTGCCTGGAAGACCTCTCTGCTGTCAGGCACCCAGGGCCTAGAAAGGGGACAGACTTCCTCCCCAGGAGGGAAGTCAAGCCTGGAGGACTCCCAGGTAGAGGGGTCCCAGCAGCTGAGGGGAGGTGGTCCAGTCTGGAGGCAGACAGCGCTGCTCTAGTCCCTCCCCACTGACTACTCTGCCTTCACTGCTCCGGGCCTCGGTTTTCCTGCCATACCCAGGGGAGCGGGGCAGCTAGGGGAAGGCATGCCCCTGCACCTCAAAGGGAAACCCTGTCCTCGGCCCTCTCACCGGTCAGGGAGAACAGTGTCCTTGATCTCGCAGCCCTTGGCCTGCCTGTCTGGGCACTCCCTCCCCCTGGGCGGAAGTTTGGGCCACTTGGCTCCACGGAGCCCCAAAAGCTGCCGACTCACTCACAACTGGTGGCCAGATTTGGGGGGGATGACTCAGCGTGTGTGTGTGTGTGTGTGCAAACGCTGTGGAATCAGGAACTGGTCAGTCAGGCCCTGTACCGACAGCCCCCTTCCACCAGCCTGGTCACATGCCTATGAGGACACAGCTCCCTGGCATAGCTGGGGCTCCAGCCAGGCATGACAGATGGCACAGCCCCCTATCCCAACTCCAGGTGGACTAAAGGCTAGATGGCAGAGAGGGGCTGGCTCCCCAAACCTTGGGGCAGGGGATGCTGAGATGTCCCCTGGGCAGCCCTCGAGGGGCCAGGCTGGGGCCCAGGACCTGTCCCCAGAACTAAGACTGCCATGTGGTCTAGAATGTTTCCCTGAAGACACAGTAGGCACAGTCGGGGCTGGCTGCTGACCAAAGGTGAAGACAGGCAGGGGAGGAGACTGGTCGGGGGTACCCCAAGCCTCCTGCAGGGCAGACCGGAACACTGAGTGATGCCTGGATGGGCTGGCTCAGGGACACCTCCCCCAGCGTCCCCACCCTGGGGGCCTCTGGGGCAGGCCTCGGTGGGATTCTGGTTCCTCCAAATACAGCCAATGACCCTGGGCACAGCCCCCTCCCCTTAGGAGGTGGCTCTGTCTGCCACTCCCCAAAGTCTGGCCTAATGAGACATCTGCACAGCTCTTAGCCCACGGCCAGTGGAATGAGGGGGAGACCTCACGGAGGGGTCAAGGGCACCCCAACGCGCCCTCTCAGCTGGCACAGGCTCAGGCTCAGGGGGGGAGCCTCTGGTTGGAGCCCTCAAGCTGGAGGCGGGAGGGGCAGGGGCGCTCAGCCGGGGAGGTGGGGCTGAGCAGAAGCCCCTCCCCCACCAAGCGGGTGCCTCGGACAAAACCGCCAACTGCTGAAAATGAGAGTATTTCACCAAGATACACTGCGGCTCACACAGAAATCACCTTAGAAGCCACTTGGTCTAGAGCAGTGTCTGTGGTCCGACCAGGACCCCCAACCCAGCGGCTACCCCGATACTCACATCCATGTAGTTCTTGAGCATTTCGGGAACTGGTCCAGTAGTCATATGGGGCTCCCCCAGGGTGTATTTTGAAATGGGACCCCTGGCGATCAGGTCTTCCACAGAGCCCCCCATCTCCGACATGGTCCGGCGGATGGATGTGAACTTGTGCAGCTGGATTCTGTGAAGAGGAGGGGTTGGGGCAAGGCTCTCCCCACCTCCCACTTGGAGGGTTCCCACCACATCCAAGCTGCAGGCAGAGCGCACCTGCTCCTCCCCCTCCTCAGACACCAGGGCTCCGAAAGCGCCCCCTCCCAGCCGGTCTCCTGTCCCCACCCTGTGTGTGCTCAGCTCTCTTCCAAGACAGTGGCCATGGCGTCTATTAGGGTGTCTGTGGCCATCTGTCACCCCGGCTGCCTGAAGCTGCCCAGAGGTGTCCCATTCAGTTGACCCTCTGGCAGAATCTATTGCTCTCCACCCATACTCTGAACACGATGGTCCCCACTTCCATCTGACCTTCCCAGGTGGCCATCTCCTGGCCATTAGAGGGGCCTTTAAAGCCACCCCCTCTGAGAAGCCCTCTTCAGCCACTCTCCCTCACCTTCCACATGACCATTTCCTTCCAGTGCCATGGCCCCACGCTGCAGGCAACTCGGCATTGCTGCTGATCTGCCACTGTCTCCACCCCACACACTCTGGGGCTGCCGTGGAGGTGCGCTGGAGGCTGGCTTTCCAGACCTGCCTGCCTCCACGCATGCCCCACAGCACCAGTGCTACATGCCCTTTTCCAGAGCCCCTGCCTCCCAGTACACAGTACCTGCCTGGGGTGTTCCTGGAGGTGCCCCCCAGCAGAAGAGAGCACACACTGAGGTCAGCTGTCCTGTTCCATTGTGCAAGACGCCTGCCATCACTGGCCTCCCATGGACCCTCAGCTCCCCTTACTGGGCTTTGTGCCTGGCTCCCATAGCCCAGGAGCAGGACAGGGGCACACTGGGCAATCTGAGCCACTGGATGCAATGTCTCCCCTGCCCAGGGGACTTGAGAGTTCAAGGTCACTGGCTTTTCCTGGCATGTCAAGGGTGTGTCCAGGAAGATAGGACTCTTGCCTAAGAGCTGATAGGCTGGAAGAGCCCGAGGTTCTTGCCTGGGGCAGAGGGATACACCCTCCCATAACTGAGGAAACAGGTGTCATCTGTCCCACAGGACCTGGGAGAGGGTGTAAGGGGCTCTGCTACAGCCGCTCAGTCTTAAGAAGCCCCAGACTCCCTACCCCATGGAGGTCCATCTCTGCAGGGGAGGCCTGTGGCTGCTCCCCACCATAGCTCCAGTTGGGGTTACTAGGCCCCAGGCCACAGCCCACGGGAAAGCCCACGCAGGCCAGCCCTTTGGCAGAAGAGCTCAGTCTCACTAGGCAGCTCCTGCAGCCCTGTGACCACACCCACTGCCACAAGCAGAAGGCCCACAAGCAGAGGAAGAAGAATGCCACCCAGGTGCCGAGGGCACGAGTGGGGCAGGAGACAAGCCCTTGGCACCCCTTCTCCTGGGGGTGCAGGGGGTGGGGTGTCCATCCTCAGCCTGGCTGACACGGCACGGCACTGCCCTTGTCCAGGCAAAGCGGTCGGTGGCCTCATCCAGCACAGCGGGACAGGCGCCTAGGCCCGCGGAGAGCATGGTCCCCACAGGCTTATGGTGTTGGTGGAACAGAGACTCAGCCCGAGGGTGGGGAAGCTGCCTCCGCCTGGTGCCGATCCTTAGGCTAGCGTCCTCCCACGGTCTGAGGGGTCTCGGCGCCCCGGGCCTGTAGTAAGATACCAGGGGCCAAACCAGCAAGACCACGCCCCGTTCACAGCTGGCAAAGGGGGGCTCCAAGCGGGAAATGACTTGCCCAGGTACTAGGGGTGCCGGGGAGCACACCTGAGTCTCGTGACTTCCACACGTAGGCGCTGAGTACAGGCACCCCAACCCCACCTGTCCTGGGGAGGCTGGGTCAGCCCCACGTCAGAGCCACCTGCCTCCTCTAGTCTCCCCAGGGTCGACCCCACGGTGGTCGAGTGGAGGGCTCGCCGGGTGGCGGGCGCCCTGGAGGGCCCCACGCCTGCAGAGTCTGCCGCCCCGTCCAAGGTCGAGTCCTGCAGGCGGCCGCGGGGGGCGGCTCGGCGGCGGCCCAGCGCAGCGGCTCTAGGGGCTGCAAGGTCACCGCGGCGCGGGCCTCACCTGACGAGCGCGGAGGCGGGCGCGGCCAGGAGGCAGAGGGCGAGCAGCAGCACGATGGTGGACGGCATGGCAGCGGTGGTCCAGTCGGAGCTCTCACCCGAGGTTGCGCGCTTATAGCCGGGATGACGGCGCAGTCGGACCAGGTCAGCTGATCGGCTTGTTTGCGCCCGGGCCGTCACGTGGGCCCGGCTGGCTTGCGCGGAGCGGGGCCGGGGAGGGGCCGGCGAGGGCCGGGGCGGGGCGAACCCCCTCCCTCCACCAGCCCCGCCGGAGCCGCGCACGGCGCTCGGGACCGCGCTAACTTTCCTCCAGTGCCCGGCCGCCCCGACCCAGGGCTGCGGGGACGCGCACCGGGAAGGGGTCAGCCCCGGGCGGCTCCAGCGGGCTGGATTCCCGGCTGTGTGCCGACCGAGGCCCTGCCGCCCTGCAGGGCCCCTGCCCCGCGCCCTCCCGGTAACCCGCGCTGCCCCAGGCCTCCTGCCCTCCCACTCTTCCTTTGCCTGGCAGTCGCCCACACGGCGCTCTGGAAGCTCCAACCACCCAGACGGGCCTTAGCCTCCCTCTCCAAGAGTCCACATCGCCCCCACCCCCACCCCACCCCCAGCACCGTTCCCACCTCCCAGCAGAGGAGCAGCTCTGGGCCTGGCGCTGCCCTAGCGGCCCTGGGCACTCCTTCCTCTGAGGCTCCCACGGTACCCTCAAAGGACGCCGGGCAGCGGGTCTCCCAGCTGAGGCCCTCCACTAGGGCCTTCTACCACCTGGGAGGGCTGCGAGGGAGTCCCTTGCTCAGGCAGTGCTAAGCCTGCTGAGGCCACACTGACCCACTGCCCTCCAGGAGCCAGCCACCCACTCCTTCATGCCCAGTGTGCGGCCCGCCGCTGAGACCCAGCATTCGAGGAGAGGGCGGGGGCGGGGCCCATCCCTCCAGCCCAGGCCCAAAGGAAAGGGTTTGCGCCGGTCTCAGGGGCCATGTCAGGAAGGAAAGTAAACGGGGAGTGTGCTAGAAGTCACTGCTCCTGGGACAAGCCTCCCTGGGAGGTGACACTGGAGCAGGACATGAACAAAAAGGAGCTTTTGTTGGGGGGCACAGCCAGGGCCCTTCTCAAGGGGTCCTGCCTGCTGCCTGGGCACAGGGAAGCACACACGGTCCCGTGCTCACAGCAGGCAGGACTGGAGTCCCATCTTTCCTGAAACCACCAAATAAATGAGGACCCTGACTCCAGGCAAATCCCCCACTGTCAGCCTGAAGGCCACAGACGAGTGACCATTGCCAAACCTGGCCTGGACACCTGGCTGCTCCACATATTCCTGGGTTCACCTGGGGTGGTTCTAGACTAAATCCAGGAGCAAAGCAAATTTCCTACCTTCAGAATCTGACCCCAGCTCCTTGGGGTCTAAGTGGTCCTGGGTGCAGGCCCAGAGCAGGACCCAGCAGGTTGGTATCTCAGAGAGGTCAGTGGGGCTGTGGCTAGGCTGGACACTGGCAAGCACGGGAAGGTGGTTCCAGCTGGCGTCTCCCTGGGTCACCGTCCACAGTCGCAATGCCCAGCAGTGGGCAAGACCATGTGTGTCCCATGATGCCCAGGTGGCAGGGAGCGAGAACACACACTTCAGAGAGTCCCACCTGCTGCTTCTCCAGAGGCATTTATGAGGCTGGCGAGGCCACCAGAGGTTGTGGGCGGGAGAGGTGGTGTGGACAGTTGGAGGAGTCAGAGGTGGGGTATGGCAGCCAGTTATGTCTGGCCAGGGCTGGTGCAAGCTAGGCTGAGATCCTTGGCTTCCCTGGAGGACTGCAGTAGCTGTTGAGAAGGGACCCTCTGGTGGCCCACAGAGTGGAAGGCTCCCACCTCCCGCAGAGACCACCTGTTAGTCCATTCAGTACAGATCAGCGCCTGGCACTTGCTGGACAGCTGTGTGTGGGAGGGATAGATGGGCCTCTAGACCCCTGTCTGTGTCCACCAGTGGCACCTAGCGGTCCTGCCTCCTGTTTCTGCCCCCTCCATCTCCAGCTCGGATTCCTGATTCTCCACCTCCTTGGAAGCCAGCAGAGGCTTGGGGTGGAACGAAGCAGAAGAGGCTGCTCCTTGGGACCCGAGGCTGCCTCCCCAGGGAGGATCTCAGGGCACCTTCCTGGCGGGCAGCGCTGTGAGCCATGGCTACATGGCCTCCACCACCCAGCACCAGACAGAGCCGTGTTCACATCACATGCAGGGGCTCCAGCCCAGGACCCTGTGTTCCCGGAAACCCTGTGCCCTACCAGATGTAGGGCAAGGTCAGGAGGAGGGCAGTGGGCCTAGCAGGAACTGCAGGGCCTGGATACATTCAAGTGCCCACTGGGGGCAGCTTCGAAGGCAGGCCTGGTGGGGACAGGTCACCCAGGTTAGCTCAGCAGGCATGGGAGTCCTGGAGGCCTCAGCCCAGCGAGGAGCCCAGGGCCTGGCTCCTGCATCTCTGGCTCCTCATGCATGGGGGCCAGGGTCTAGAGACTGTTCAGCCTAACCCTTAACTCTCTAGGATGGAGAGAAGAGGCCCAGATGGGGAGGGTCTGCCTGGGTGAGTCAGGGGTTGGGAGAGGATTAGAAACCCTGTGCCCTGACCACTCCCGTGCCTGTGCATCTGTCCCTCTGGGACCCTGTGCATCCGTTCACCCCCACATAACTGTCCTGCGCCCACCACGTGCCAGGCTGTGGGTGCTTTGATCTTGGGAACAAGCAGGATTCCTTCCCTTGTGGCATCTACATGCTGGACAGGGCACACAGGGCCTTGAAAGGAGGTAAGTGCCCAGGGGGAGGGCCAGCCAGCGCAGGACATGGGGATGACGGGGAGGAGGGGAGAGGGCTACAACGAGCAGCCTCTTAAGAGATGAGGGGTCAGGGAAGGAGGCAAGAGCAGGCAGAGACGGGCGGGGGTAGAGAGAACTACCCTGACAGGCCGCTCAGATGTCCAGACCCCGGAGGACCCTGGCTTGTCTGAGTAGGACGAGCTGTGGGGTCCTGACCAGCATTGCTCCACTGTGTCTTATGGAGAGGGCACAGGGCTGGGAGTGGATACACTGGACTGGGTAGTGTCTGGGCCAGGGTGGCAGCCAAGGAGAGGGTGAGAAGCATGCAGTTTGGGATGCCCTTTTGAGGCAAGGCCAATAGGATTTCGTGATAGGACAAATGGAGTCAGTGAAAAATAGCCGGAAGAATGGCTTTCTATTGGCAGAGTCGGGAATCGATGCAGGAGGATGGGGTCTGGGGAGGAAGTCCAGGAGCTCGACTGTGGATGTGCGCCTCGAGGTGATGCCCATGGGATATACCAGCAGCACTGCTGAGTGGCAGCAGCTACTGGAGGTGGGAATTGAGGGGAGAGTGCCAATCTGAGACAGAAACTTGAGAGTCATTGCCATTCAATGGTATTTGAATAGTGAGATTGGATGCAATCGAGGGCTAAGTGTAGACAGAGACTATTCGAGGCTCGGTGGGGTCCCCAAGCCTGAGAGGTGAGAGAGTCACAAAGGAGACTGAGCAGCTGGGGAGGGAGAGACCGAGACAAGAAAGGCTGGAAGCCAGAGAAGAAAGCAGATGCCGCAGGGAGTAGCCATTATGTCAGCTGCCAGGTCGGCAGGAGGAAGGTGCGGCTTGCAATGACCCCTGGATTTAGCAATCTGACCTTGAAGAGGGCAGTTTCAGCGAGGCGGTGGGGATGACGTTTAAGAGATAACAGCCATCTAAAGGCACTGTGGTATGAGGCAAAGATAGGCAAAGAGATGATGGAAGAGGAAAGGCAGTGGGGGAAGGATGGCATTCCCGATGGAGGGGTGGGGTGGGAGGATCCCCACCCCTCCTTCACACCACAGGTAGATCAGCGAGATAAACCCCAGTGGTAAATCCTTTAGGGGAAAAACGACAAAGGGAGCCATCTCTATTGGAATCATGAATTTAAACAGTAAAGATCCACTGTTTAGATGTGAAACACAAAAAAATATCAAACTTGTGGAAGCTGGAGAGTGAATAAACAAGGTGTGGTGTGGACAAAAATAGCTGTGGAAGACACATCTGACAACGGACTGCCATCAAAGTAGGCAAAGAACTCTTAAAACTCAGGAAACAAACAACCTACTTCAAAAATGAGTCAAAGATCTTAGTCCCCTGCTGAAGATGTACGGAGGGCGAGTAAACATAGGAGAGCCACTCACATCATATGGGAAATACAGACCGAAACACCTGTGAGACGCCACCGCACAGCGCCTGAGAGAGTGGCCCAAATCCAGAGCACTGACACCCCGAATGCTGGCGAGGACGAGGCGCGGCAGGGACCCCCACTCGCCGTGGGCGGGAACGGAGGTAGCGCAGCTGCGTCCGAAGACAGTTTGACGGTTCCTCACAAAGCCAAACTCATTGTTACCACCCGATCCGGCAATCACACCCCTTGTATTTACCCAGAGGAGCTGAAAACTACGTCCACAAAAAAACCCCACACACGGATGTTTACAGCAGATTTATCCATAACTGCCCAAACCTGGAAGCAACCAAGGCGTCCTTCACGGGTGATGGACGGACTGTGGGCCATCCCGACGATGGGATGTTATTCGGCACTAAAGAGAAACGCGCCATCGGGCCAGGAGAACACACGGAGGGCCCTCACACGCACAGGATTGTGGGAGAGAAGCCGACCTGGGAAGGCCACACGCTGTGTGAGCCCACGTCCGTGACACTCTGGAAAAGGCAACACTGTGGGTGGTGGGGGCTCAGTGGTGGCCAGGGGTTCAGGGGAAGGGGGTGAGCAGGTGGAGCCCAGGGGATGTGTAGGGCAGGGAAACGACTCTGTGGCTACAGGACCAATGTCTTGTAGGGGGAAAATGTTAAATTAGCCTACACTAAGATTCATAGCTTCAGTTCTTCAAAATGCACCACATTGAGAGCATGAAAAGGCACGCCCAGGGAGGAAATGTGTTTTCATCACATGGATCTGACAGGCAGCGCGGCTCGGGGATGTCAAAGAGCTACGAGCCAGTACAAAGAGGACAGCCAGGCAGAACCGAACATGCAGGCACCTCACAGCCCCTCTGCGCACAGCAGGAGCCCCGGGCACCCAACAAACGTGAAAGGTGCTCATCAGGAAAATGGCGATTCGAACCCAGGTCCACGTCCTACCAGCCTTCCAGAGCTGCTGCATGGGAAGCACTGGAAAACACCAGTGGTCAGGAGTGGGGGGCAATTGTACTGTGCCAGCTGGTGAGAAGGTGACCTGGGATACACACCATGGAAAGCTGTGTGGCCCTGTCCACTAAGGCTGGGCCTGAGCCTCCCCAGGCCAGCGGCCCCACAGCCAGGTGGGCATCCAGCAGAAACGCACCTGGTCACCGCGTCAGACATGAACGTGCACTCACTCCGTGGGCGACAGCCCCAAGGAGGAATCTCCCAAAGCCCAAAGAAGCTACGTCCCCAGGACTGTAGAGGGATGATAATTTGCGGCAAATTCTCGCAGTGGGAGGCTGCCCGCCTTGAGCATAGACAGACCAGGGACTGAAGCTAAAGGTGCTTCGTGTCCTTCTGCTCTTGCACCAGAGTCAGCCATCCACTAAGCTCCTTGACCCCAACCCCAGGACAGGACCTTGAGTCCTGCGACCTACATGGCTGGGCCGGCTTCCCTTCCTCCCTCCTTCCCCTCAGTTAAAGGGGGAGGAGGACTGGGGGGGGCTCCTAACCAGCAAGTAGTCTCTTCTCTGCTTGGTCCCCCTGCCCCTGGTCTGGGGTCTCACCTGGAAGCTCTAAGACCGCCCCCAAGGGGTCACAGTGCAAAACTCCAGAGGAAACTGTGGGGGCCACCCCCTTCCACTAGAGCTCTGGACAGTGTCTTCCTAGTGTCCTGAGGGAAAGGAAGGGTCTGCAGGCCCTTTGTGCAGCCCCAGGGCTGAGGGGCAGGGGCCAAAGGGCAGACTTCCAGTGGGCTGCTCTGGGTCCAGGGCAGGAAGTGGCTTCCCACCAGGTCCCCCCAGGAGGTGGGTGGGAACAGCAGAGATGCTGAGTCATGCCTGCTCCCCACCCCCACCTTCCTCCCCTCCCTGCCTTCCCCTGGGCCTGAGTCTCTGGCTGTCAGGTGCTCAAGCCCGGCTACCCTGGCCCTTAAAAGGCAGGTGGGTGTGCAGCACCCTGAGGCCCCAGCCACAGGCTCAGGGCATGAATTCTCCAAGGGCTGCGGAGGCGGTTTTGTAAGGGAATTCGCTTCAGGTCAACTGCTGTTGGCCAGAGGGTGGGGGAGTTAGGGCAGGGGAGGGGGTGCAGGGCACAGGGGATAGGGGGGTGAGGGGCACAGGTGGAAGGAGGGGGAGCAGGGGAGGGGGTATCCAGGGACCAGCTGTTCCAGATTCACTCCTGGTCCAGGGCTTGGGGTCCCAGGTACCCTGAGGGACAGGGACCTGACCTGGCTAAAGATGCTTCGTGTCCTGTGCTCTTGCACCAGAGTCAACCACCCACTAAGCTCCACGACCCCAACCCCAGGACAGGGTCAATCAGGGCCTCCCACCTGGCCTTTGCCCCTGCACCGTCATCCAGCCTTCAGGGCCCAGGAGGGCTGTGTGCCCCTGCAGGGGGCCTTGGCTTCTCTGTGTGCAGCGGCCAGTGTCCCCTGGTTCTGTGCTCCCGTAGGGCCTGGTTCTGCACCAAAACAAGCTGGGGCTGGGGGTGGATGCGTGGACGGCATCTAGGGCACCTGGATGAGCCCAGTGGGACAGAGGAGATGTAGTCTAGTCTGGAGGGTGGGACACATGACATTTTAAGCCACTCCCACGTCAACACAAACACTCTGGTGATCATGCTGGACTCCGAATCCGGATCCTGAGAGGGGACAAGGCCCAGATGCCTTGAGAACACAGCAGCACTGTAGGGCCTTAGTCCAGGTGCTGATGAAAAGGAGACCAGGGTCCCAGTGGCTCACAAGCCTTCTACAGAAGGCATGCCAGCCCCAAAGGTTAAGCCCTGAGCCAGGGTCCTGAGCCTGAGCTGTAATGGCTGCCCTGGGGAGGTGGGGCAGGGGGCTAGCAGCCACATGGCCTTGGCGTCTGGAATCACTGCACGCTGACTCTTTTCCCCAAGCTGGGTCGGGACCCCCCTCTTCATTAAGAAAACCCACCGCACCACCCGTGCCAGCTGGCCACTGCTCAGTGGGGTCGAACGAGACAGGCACAGGCCTGCTTTCTTGCGGCAACTAGACCCAAACTGAGGGGTGAGCCAGCTAATGAGCTAGTGACCATCGGGCGGGTCCAGAGGAGACAGCTGAGCCACTGCTGTAGAGTGGGGAGGTAGGGGGTCTCCACAACCAACCCTGCTGACTGGAGAATGGGAGCAGCCCAGGAGTGAAGGTGGCCTTGGGAAGGTAGGAGAGCCTCGGGGCAGTGCAGGGACCCTGAGATGGAACCAAGGCCCTGGGGCTGGGCTGCAGGCGTGCACCCAGCCAGCTGTGGGCAGGCCCCAGGAGGCAGTGCCACCACCGCCCCACTCCTGGGGAGGCAGCCGGGCACCCGGGGGGCAGTGGGCACCTGTTGGACCTCTACTGTGGGCCCCAAGAGATCAGCTCCTGATAAGTCTGAAGCCTGGTCTGCAGTGGGTGCTGGCCTCCCACTGGCCTCCCAGGGCTCAGGGTCACACAGGCCCACAGCAGCCACTTGGAGTGTAGTCTCCCGAGTGGAGCGGCATGAGCTGCCGTGGGTTCGGGCTCAGGATGGTGGTACAGAGCTCACCTGGGGAAGCCAGGGCACTGGGGCCTGGTCAGTGTAGAGACCCGAGGTGCTGCCCTGCAGCCCACTGGCCGGTGACAGTCTCTGTGCCCTGCATTTTCAAGCTCCTCTTGCTGACAGGCTCAGAGGTTCACGGTGGAGCCCTCCTACTCTTAGCAGACCTGCTGCCGGGCAGAGAGAAGGCCTACACGATGTGGACAAGGTGGGACAGGAGGGGTGATGTGCATCACCAGGCTGTGCTGGCACCCAGATACTCGGTATGTTTCTGGACAGGGGCTCCCAGGTGGGAGGGACAGACACAGGGTGGTGAGGAAGAGGGAAGGGCCACTGTTCCTTTCCCCACCTGCTCCTCGTGAAAATGAGAATGTCACCCAGTTCTGGCATGGTCACTGCAGAAATAGCGTCGCCTAATGCTAGCATTCTGTGGCTGATGTGACATATCACCACAGACTGGGCGGCTTTGAACCACACAGAGCTGTTCTTTTACAGTTCTGAGGCCGGAAGTCCCAAGTCCACCTCATGGGGCTGCAGCAGGGGTGTCCTGGCTGGTCCCTCTGAGGGTTCTGGGGCCCCTGCTCCTGCCTTTGCCAACTTGTCGACAGAGGCAGCAGCCTTAGCCCTGCCCTCGGTCTTTGCAGCAGCATGCAGGCTTCCCATCCCTGACTCTGCCTCCCTGCTAGGAGGCCCCCCAAGACAATACAGACATCCTGGGGGATCCAGCCTCACCCCCATCTCAAGGTCCTCAACTTAGTCACACCTACAGAGTCCCCTTCACCCTGTAAGGTCACATATTCACAGGCTTGGGGGACCAGGATGTGGATCTGTTTGGGAGGAGGCATTACTCTGTCTCCCAACACTACCCTTTGTCAAAAGGAGAGCATTAGGGCAAGGGGTTCAGTTTGGGGTCCAGAGGGGTATGGTGCTGGTGGCCTGGACTTGCCAGGGGAGGAGTCTCCGAGGCGCTCGGACATGACGGCGAGGCCAGAGCAAGTCCAGGGAGGGACAGAGGTGTGGGAGTAGCTGGCCAGGGGCTTCGGGCCTCCTGCGTGAAGGCTGGGGCAAGCAGGCAGGGTAAGAGAGAGGGGCTGGGGGCCTGAATCCTGGAGTGTCCAGCATGTGAGTGGCCCGTTATGGAGTCTGGGGTGGGGCACAGATGCCCTGCGGAAGGCTAAGCTGGGAGGCTGGGGCTCTAGTATGGGCAGGTGGGGCCCTGGGCGCTGAGCCTGGTGGCTCAGATTGCTTGTTTCCAAGGCTGGCTGCCTGCATGTCAGGAAAAGCTGAGCAGTGTCTGTGGCTTCTCCTAAGAACTTGTGGTCCCTCCGAATGTCCTACAAAACATGTGTGACTTGTGTCTCAACAGCTGGAGGCCCAAGGAGCAGAGGGTCACTGCCCAGCACCTGCTTTCACCTCCACTCCCAGAGGTGGCCACTGACCACCCCCCAGGAGCTGGACACAGCTGACTTCCCTCCTCAGCCACACTGAGCTGGTTGTCCCTGGGGCATACGGACTTCCCCCCCCAAGGAGGGACCCCAGGCCATTTTGCCTCCGTCCGAGATAGGGCAAAGACAGGACAAACATGATGATTAATTTTCCAAAAAGCTGATCTAAACAGTGTAGTAAGAACAGGAGAGATTCCATCTTAAGGCTAAGTTTCCATTTTAAAAACCAGGAAGTTAGGAGGTAAGATTCCTAACATATTCTTTTGTAAACAGACAATAATTTAACCCACTCTGGGGGAAGGGCAGGCAGTCTTGACTGATATGTTCCCAGAAGGAAGCTGCTAGCCTGGAGACAAACCCACCTGTTTATTGTGTTAAGTTAATTTTGCAGAATTACCCGGAGGACTGATAATAGAAGAGACATAATGTCTCTCACCAGAAATAAGCATCTTGAGACCACTTTACAAGTCTATACCCCCTGGCCCTTTGTCACATTCCTGATAATCCTTAAAAGACAGACTCCCCAGCCTTTCAGTGTACCTCCTCTCTGAGGTCACCTGCACTTTCCTTTCTTTAAGTGCATACTTTTAAATAATCTTTCTCACTGATCAACTTAATGCATTTTGTCTCTGCTCTCTTCCAGTGTAAGCATCTTGGTTATTTCATTCTATCTCCAAGCCTTCACTCTGTCTCCGCTTTACGCCCGATAGGTAGGAAGGGGCTGCTGAGAGCTCAGATTTGGGCCCGCATGTTTCCGTCACCTGGGTGACCTGGACAGAACTGCCGCTGTGCCATCTGCTCTTAGTAGCCTGCCTGAAAATCTCCTTTCTTTGGGAAGTTCTCAGAACACAATCTCACTCCTTTCCATGCTCTGTGGCTCCCCCAAATCCTGGGGTGGTAGGGGCTTAGTCCCCATGCCAAGCAGACCCAAGTGGACACGGGATGCTCAGTGACCCTGGCTTCAGGAGTTGGCAAGAGAGACTGCCCTATGCCTAGTAGTTGTTCAGCGAGCTTTCTGCTCCCTCTCTCTACACTTTCCTGTGCTCCACTGCCCTGCAAGGCAGCTTGGTCATTCATTTCTACTCTCGCTTTAATGAATTCCTTCCTTACCTTCTTCCTACCTGCTTGAGAATTCTGTCTCATTCAGAGTCAGGAACCCTCCCTGTCCAGGTGGAGGTTTTACCTCGTGCGCAGGGAGAGACTGCCCCCGATGCAGCTGCCTGGCAACAAGTCCACCCAGAAAGCAAAGGGAAGGGGCACCCACATTGCTGTTCCTCTGTGGGCAGGGCCATGGTGGCCCCATGGGGACCTCACAGTGGGGGGTGCACAGGTCAGGTGGGATCCCAGCCAGGTCCTCTCGCAGGAGAGTCTGCTCTGCCTCCGGTAACCTGCTCCCGGAATAGACCTTACCTCTGCCTGAGGCTGTCACTCACCCCGCCCAGGGCCAAAAGGCCTCTTGTTCTGCTCCTGGTCCGGGCTGAGGCTGGGGTCAGGGTCCATCTACCTTGGGGGATGCAGCTACTCTGGGGCCCCCAGCCCCTCCCAGGCAGCTGGACAAACGGGCCTGGGTCTGCATTGCCCTGTCTCCTTGGAGCAGTGACTCAGAAGGGCAGGGACAGTGGTCAGAGCAGGTAGTCCCTGTGCCCTGTGAACAATGCCCGGATTCTTCTGAGATCTGGCTCCTTGGGCCTCCCCCACGGGGCTAGTGGGGCCGCCTTGGGGAGACTCCAGGAGCTGAGTGGCAGGGAGCATGGGCCTTGGCCCCACCTGGAAGCAGCTCCTGAGGCTTCCACTCTCAATCCTAGAGGGCCCCAGAAGGCAGCAGACGCTGTGGGTGCAGCCCCCCACCCTGTGAGTGACCTGGGGTTGTCCCCTGCTCTTCCCTGATTCACTGCTATCAGGAAGCTCTGCTAGACAGCCCTGGGGACGCATCCCCCCCCAGACATCGGCCAGTTACTCAGCCTTTATGAGCCTTAGTCTCTTGTCCTGATGGGATCTTGACGCAGAATCTCTGCATGAGGGCAACACAGAGCAGGCATGCAATGTGACTGTTCCGGAGGAAAAAATTTCCCCCATCCCTCGAGGTTCTTTTAGCTGGTTGGGAATTGAATTGACAAGAGACAGTGTAACAGGAGACAAAAACCCGAAATTTAATTACATTTGTATGGGGAAGCCATAGACATGGGTTCCAAAGACAGTCAGGGACAATAGGCATATATGTCAAGGAGGAGGGGGTAGAGGTCTGAGACTTCAAAGGAAAAGGGAAGCTATTCACAGGAATATGAAGAGAGTAAATGTTTGGTAAACAAATGTTTGCTGGGCCACACGGAAACAGTGGGGTGCGGACACAGAGAGGAATGTAGCAGCCTTAGCCGCGGCCCTCCATGCCTGCCACCCCTAGGTCACATTGTAATGCAGTTATCTAGGGTGCCAGCTCTCCTCCTGGACAGGCCCTGAACCTAAATTCTTCCTATGCAGGTGGGGTGGGAGGTCAGCGTGTCTTTCAGAGTGTTTTCAGCTCAAAAGAATCTGCACGTCCCAGAGGCACATCTTGGTGCTGCCTGGCCGTGGTCCCTTCAGAAGCCCTCACTGTCCCCGCTGGGCTGCTGGGCCATCACGGCAGGAAGCTGAGGGCTTTGGTGAAGGGAGGGCCTGAGAGGACCCACAGGGGGAGGGAGAAGTGTGGGGACTGGGGGAGCCCCTGGTGACCCGAGACAGAGAGGCTGGCCTTCAGGGGAAGGCCAGCTGAGGACAGACAGGGTTCTTCTGGCGGAGCTGGGGCCCCAGCACTGGCACCAGATGAATTCTGCAGGCAGTTCCTCTGGGCGCGGTTAGCCCCGAGGATGCACGGATGAGGCCTCCGGACAGCAGGCGGAGGTCATGAGGAGCTCAGGTGAGGGCCCTGTGTAGGGTTTACAGGCAGGCCGGATGTTGGGGGGCTGCTGCTGGGAGGCAGCCCCCCCAGCCATGGCCAGGCCTGCTGCTCACTGCACTGAGTTTCCAGGGTCCTGCCGCACTGGGGTGCTCTCCCAGGAGAGCAGTGACTCAGGCCCCTGGGCGGGGCTGAGGGACCCACGGGCTCCCCCTCCATGTGGGCTGGGTCCTGGGGGCATCCTCTCAGGAGTGTTCCCCAGAAGGCCTGGTCCACCTGGTGCCCCAAAGTCTCCACTGTCCCCACACAGAGTCAGAGCACATGCCCTGCCCCCTCAGGATGATCAGGGGCATTTGTGTGGCACCCGAGGGGCCAAGTGTGAGCTTCCAGCACTGGTGAGCAGAGCAGACACAGACCCCTGTCCTCCGGGAGTGGAAGGACCTGGGGGCCACAGGCAATGGAAGTGACAAATGCAGTAAGGCAGGAGGGGACAGTGGCCTAAGGGGTTGTCAGGAGAAGGGCATGGGGCAACTCACTGGGGACACAGGGAGGAAGCAGCCCTCCTGACCGTGGAGGACAAGTGTCCAGGCAAAGAGGCAGGGTGGAGAGTGAGGAGGCCCAGAAGTTAACAGAGGAGGGTGGGTGACAGGGGGTCCTCCAGAGGCCCTGGGGACCTTGCCAGGAGCAGCTCTGAATGGTTCAGCAGAGACAGGAAGGAGAGGGGGAAAGGGACCTGGGGAGTGGGGCTGGGAAGGGGGCAGAGAGGGTGCTGGCAGAGGCGTGCGCCTGGAAGGACATGAGGAATGCTGTGAGGGATGGCAGCTCCTGACATTGGGGTCAGTGTCCCCAGGAAGGGCCCTGCAGGAGACAGAGAGACAGAGAGACCACCAAGGTGACTGCAGGGTCCTTGGGCACAGGGTGCAAGGGAGGGGCCCCAGGTGAGCTCTGCCCTGGGGCAGATGTAAAGGCCACTCCTCCCCCAGGACTTGCACTGAGTGACCACCCCTGGGCCCCAGGCCTGCTGACCTCGGAGCACATGACGGGAGGCCCTTCCTGCCATCAGCAGCTTCCTTCCCTTTTCTGCCCTGTGTCGGCGTTGTCATGTGAGGCTGGCCTTGGCCTCCAGGCTCCAGTCTGCACCGTCAGGCTCCCTGTGCCCTGTCCTGGGAAGGCAGCCCTTCTTCTCGACCATGGCCATCCTCTCTTCTGCACAGGCCTGTCCCTCTCAGCTGGACAGAGGCTCTGGGGGTCCTTACAATGTGCCCCAGCCTATTCAGCCTGCTGCCCAGCCTGACACCCCGCAGCTTCTCCTGCACTGGCTGCTGCCTCCCTGCTGGGCCCTGCTCTGCCTGGCCTTCAGCCTGCTGAGACCGTGGCAGGGGTGTCCAGGACAGGCGGCCTGAGGGGCTTCCTCTTCCTGGGTGCAGAGGGCATATGGGAGCCCAGACACAGCACATTCCATCACAGGGGTGGCGCTGTGGCCTGAACAGCCCACTCCCCCAGGCACTGGTTGGGGTGGGACTTTGGCTGGGGACTCTGAACAGGGAGCAAGGCAGGCCTGGGGGCAGGGGGGTTCAGCTGGAGAGCCAAGTGGGGTCCTCAGCTTCGGAAACTTTCCACGATGTGCCCTGCACTTGGAAATAGGACCAAGTTCTATGGAGTCCTGCCCAGGCCCCCAGACCTGGCACTCCAACCCTGTGGCCCCCCAGCAGCCCCTGCCCCTTGCCCTTGCTGAGGGGTTCCTCTGTGACCCTTTGTCACCACTCCTCCCCTCATGCTGGTCCCCGGGCACCCACTGGGGTGCTGTCTGGCACTGGGGAGAATTTATAGAGATGGAGTCAGCACGCGCTCCATTTCATCCGGCCTGGCTGGTTCAGCATGATTATCTGCCTGGTGCTCCTGTCCTTACCCGTGCATTCCTCTCCTATAGCTGCTGTAACCAAGCACCGCACACTTCGTGCCTTAAAACAGCACGAGTACATCACTTTGCATTCTGGAGCTCAGAAGCCTGACTCAGTTTCCCTGGGCCAAGGTCCAGGTGTGGCAGGATAGTGTTCCTCAGAGGCTGTAAGGGGAACCTCATGCTGGCTTTTCCCACACTCGGCCCCTGGCCTGCTTCCACCTTCAAAGGCAGCCCCTGTGGTCAGCCTGCCTGCACCCTCTGACCCTCCTCCTGCCGCAGCTTCCTTCTGGAAGCACCTTGGGATTACATCGCTCACTTGGAGAGGCATGGATTGCGGGGTCCTGTGGGGTGCAGGAACTCCTTAAAGACGTATCCAAATGGCACCATGAAGCCCTGGTACAGCTCTCCTCTCCAGGTATGAGGATTCTGGTTGCTCCATGCTGCCCTTCCCTGACACCCCAGACTTTGTTTTTTTTAAGCCATTCTGATCGCTGTTCTGGGCTATCTCAGGGGCTTTAATTTGCATTTCCCTAATGATTGATGAATTTGGACATCTTTTCCTATACACACTGCCTACTATGTCTGTTCTTGGTGAAAGTTGCCATCCAAATTTTATCCCCATTCCTTTATTGGGTTGTTTGTCTTCATATTGAGTGGAAAGAGTTCCTTATATATTCCAGATATACGTCCTTTGTTTTTTGCAGAAAATACATGTTTTGCAATTATTTTCTCCCAGTCTGATTTGTCTTTTCATTGTTTTGACAGTGTCTTTCAAAGAGAAATAAAAACAAAAACAAAAAACAGGACTTGATGAAATCACATTTATGGACTGTTTTCAATACTCTGTCTTTCTAATGTTGTATTTAATAAACCTTTGCTGAACTCCAGGTCAGTAAGATTTTTCACCTGTTTTCTCCTAGAAGTTTTATAGTTTTACCTCTTACATGAGTTCTATCATCCATTTTGAATTAACTTTTGTAAATGATGTGAGGTAAGAGTTGATATTGATTTTCACAGCTATCCCATTCTGCCAGCACCCTTTGTTTAAAAGGTTATTCTTTCTTCATTGAATCACCTTGGCAACTTAGTTGAAAATCAGTTGTCCATGTATGTGGGTCCAGTTCTGGGCTCTGCACTGATTGATCCCCTTGTCTGTCTGTCTATCTTTACACTGATCCCACATGATCTCAGCTTTTACTGAGGCTTTGTAGTAAGTTCTGAAGTCAGATAGGGTAAGTCATCCAGCATTCTACTTCCTTTTCAAAGTTATTTTGCTTAGCCTAGATACTTTGCATTTTCATGCAAATTTTGCAATCAGCTTGTTAATTTCTACAAAAAAATTCTCCTTGGGTTTTGATTCATATGAAGGTGAATATATCAATTTGTGAACAACTGACATCTCAAAACACTGATTTTCTTTTGTTTCCTATTTATGAAGATGGTATATCTCTCCACTTGCTCAGTCTTTTACTTTCTTTTGGTAATATTTTATAGCTCTCAGAATATAAGTCTTGGACATCTTTGTCAAATGTATCTCTGAATATTTCTTATTTTTTTGTTCTGTTTTAAGTGGTATTTTTCAGAATTCAGTTGCCACATGTTTATTACTAGTGTAAGAAATACAAGCGACTTTTGTGTACTGACCTTTCCTCCAGCCTTGCTATGCTCATGTTAGTCAGTAACTCCTTCATGGATTTTGTAGGCTTGCTACAAAGATGGTCATGTCTTCCCCAAACGAAGCCATCTCTGCTCTCTTTCACTAGTTGTACTGACTAAAACCTCCAGTACCTCACTGAGCTCAAGTGGCGAGAGCAACATACTTGCCTTTTTCCTGATTATAGGAGAATTTGGTCTGTCTCCACCAAGAATTTTTCCACACATGCTTTTCATCAGGAATGTTGGATTTTACAAAATGTGTTTTCTGCACTTTTGGAGATGATCATATATGCCTTTTCTTTTTTATTCTGTTAATATGATGTGTTAAATTCATTGATTTTCCAATGCTAAAACAGCCTGGCATTCCTGGGACAAACCCCACTTGGTCATGATGTACTACTGTTTTTATGTAGTTTGGGGTTTGGTTTGCTAAACTTCTGTTAAGAATTTTTGTATTTATGTTCACAGTCCGTAGTTTTCTTTTCTTACTGTATCTTTAAATGTTTGGTAGACTCTACCAGTAGACACATCTGGTACTGGAACTCCCTTTGAGGGAAGGTGTGAAACTACAGTTTCAATTTCTTGAATAGATATAAGCTCTTTGGCTTGTCTAGTTACTTCAGAGAGCTGTGGCATTTTGCTCCCTGTGTCTTAGTGGTTGAATGTATGGGAATGGAACATATTTGTTATAATCCCTTGTTCTTGTTTTCATTTTTGTAGTGTCTGTGGTGATCACCTCTTTCTCGTTCCTGATACTGATCACTGCATCTTCTGTAATTTTTTTTCTGGATCATTTGGACTAAAAAGAGCTTCGTCAAAATTTTGAATCTTCTAAAAAAGTAGCTTCAGCTTCTTTGATTTTCTGTTCCTCTTTCATAGACTTCTGCTCTTATGTTTATTACTTTCTTCTGCAAACTTTAGATTTCATTTGTTTTTCTTTTTTCTGCTTTCTTAAGGTGGAAGCTGAGGTCATTGATTTGAGGACTTTCTTCTTTTCTAATGTAACTTAAGCTAAATCCAACAGATTTTTACATTGTGTTTTTCTTTTCATATGGCTGCATAACAAATCACAACACATGCATCTCCTTAAAGTAACACATATTTTCACATAGCTCTAGGTCAAAATGCAGAGGACAGGGCTGGGTGTTGGTGGAGGCAGAAATCAAGGTACTGGTTGACTGTGACCTCATATGGAACTCAAGGTCCTCTTCCCAGATCATGCCTGTTGTTGGTGGAACTCTATTCCTTGCAGTTGTAGGACTGAAGGCTGTGTTTCCTGGCTGACCGTTGGTTGGTTCAGCTTTATTCTCAGCTCCTAGAGGCCCCATCTTAAAGTCAACTGATGGGTAGCCTTAATTATATATGCAAAAATCCTTTGTCCAAGTAACTGAAACATTCACAGGAGCAACACCAGAGGGCAAAGGTCATGAGGTCATACTAGAATTCTACCCACTACACATATATCTGGAGGTCTCCCACATATTGTTCAATTTTTAATTTGTAATTTACTTCCACTGTGGCCTGACTTGAGACAATTTGAATCCTTTAAATTTGTTGAGAATTGTTTTGTGGCCCCAAATATGATTTGTCTTGGTAAATGCTTCATGCGTACTTGAAAAGAATGTGAATTCTACTGTTTAAGGGTAGAGTGTTCTATAAACATCAATTATGTTGATTTGATTGATGATGACCCCAAGTCTTCCTAGCCTTTCTGATTTTCTGCTTACTTATTCTTTCAACTGAGGGCAGAAAGTTGTTGAAATCTCCTAATACAATTGTGGATTTGTCTGTTTCACCTGTCTGTGCTATTAATTTTTTCCTTCTGTATTTTAAAGCACTGTTATTAGGTGCATTAACATTTAGTATTGTTATAGGCTCTTGATTAATTGTCCCCTTTTCATTATGAAATGACACTTTTTATGCCTGGTAATATCCTTTGCTCAAAATGTAGTTTCTTTAGTTAATATAATCATCTGTTTTCTTTTGAAAATTGTTAGTATGGCAGATATTTTCCCCTCCATTTACTTATAACCCATTTGTGTCTGTTTTAAGCAAGTATCTTATATGTAGCATATAGTTGAGTCTTGCTTTTCTTCTCTTGATCCAATCTGACAATTCTTGCCTTTTAATTGGGAATTTTAGATCATTTAAATTTAGTGTGATTATTGAGATGGTTGAATTTAAGTCCATCGTCTTGCTGTCGGTTTTATATTTTTCCATACGTTGTCTGTTTTTTTCTCTCTTATTTTTTTAATTTGAGTATTTTAGTGATTCCATTTTATTTCATCTTATGGTTTCTCAGTTACAACTCTTTGTTTTGTAATTTTGCTGGCCTCTTCAGGACTTACATATATCTTTAACATCACTAAAGTAATATTATGCTACTTCATGTACAGAACAAGAGCTTCACAATAATAAACTTCTTGCTCCTCCCAGCCTTGGTGTTATTGTTGACATACATATGCCTTCGATGTAATAAACCTCAATGTACATTGTTATAAATTTTAGTTTGAACAATCACCTTGCAAGGATATTTTTTTAATAGAATAATTATTTTTACCTCTCTCTATATAATTTATGGTACTCTTCATTGCTTTGCATAGATCCAGATTTCCACCAGATGTCATTTTTCTGAAGGACTTCCTTTAAGAATTTCTTGTTATTCAAGTCTGCTGGTGATTAACCCTTTTAGCATTTTTATGTCTAAGTGGAGACAAGTTTTTCTTTGCCTTCATTTCTGAAGAAATTCTTGCTGAATATAGAAATTAAAGTTTACAGTTTTTTTTTCCCTTTCAGAGCTTTAAAGTTGTTGCACTACTGTATTCTAAATTGCATTGTTTCTGGTAATGTCTACTGTCAATACCTCAATAGGCAACATGTCTTCTTTCTACAGATGCTTTAAATTTTTTCCCTCTATCTCCGATTGCTGGTTTTAAGCAATTTAGATATGGTGTGCTTTGCTGTACTTTGTTCATGTTTGTTATGCTTGGGGTTCACTAAAATTTTGAATCTGTGGATTTATGGAATATACAAAATTTGGAAAAGTTCCAATCAGTATTTTTTAAAATTATTTTTTTTGTATCCCCACCTGGGGATCCCAATTAAATGCATGTTGCTCTACTTGGAGCTGTCTCACAGCTCATGGACATTCTGGGGTTATTTGTTTGTTTGTTTTCTAGTCTTTTTTCTCTCTGAGTTTCATCTTGTTCAGTGTAATTTTTGCCTCAGACGCTGGTTTTCATCCTAGATGTGTCTTTGGGTCTTTTTCATCTTTTCTGACTCTGTAATATGCTTAATTTTTCCTTTACCTTCTTGAACATATGGATACAATTATAATAACCGTTTTAATATCTACCTACCTACAAATTCTTTCATTTGCGTCCTCTACAATTCTGTTTGTTTGGGTTGATTTTTCTCCTCATTATGGATAATATTTTTCTGCTTATTTTCATTCTGGTAATTCCCAATTGGATACAGGACACTGGGAATGTCACCTTGTTGGGGGCTATGTATTTTTGCCTTCCTATGAACAGTTTTGAGTTTTGTCCTGGAAATGCCATTGTGTTTGATCCTCCAGGTCTTAGTTTAGAGCCTCGTTAGGTAGGAACCTAAAGAGCATTTAACTGAGAGCTCATTTTGCCTTACTTTTGAGGAAGACCTCCGTGGTTTCCTCTACCCGCTTCCCAGTGAATCATAAGGTGTTCCCACACTGGCTGGAAGAACACCACCTACTTCTGTTGTGTGTTTCCTCCTGAGGATTTCTCCCTCATCTCCTTTCAGACACTTCTCTCCCCATTTTGGGGTGATTTCCCCAAATGAATGCGCTGATCATAGCTAAAAAGTTGCAAGGGATCCATGCTGCTCTCTCCTCTCTGGCACTTTGCTGTGTGAGCTCCGGCTGTTTTGACCTCCCCTGACTCTCATGTCCATCTTCTCAACTCAGAGGGACTTCCAGGCTCCATTTGGGTCCCACACTGCCACTGTGGCCTGGAAACTTTCCAGGCATGTAACTGGTGCAACTGTCATTCCCATGTATTTGTTTCTCTCTCTCAGGGTCCCTGCCCAGTCCTGTGAAGTGTCCAACATCTGAAAAACTTTTTTTTTGTATTTTAAAAATATTTTTCTTTGTTGTTTGTTTTGGGATGGAGGGTAAACATGGTCCCTGCTACATCTTGGCAAGAAGCCATCGTCTCCCAGGTGGGAGATTGTTTCTCTTACCATATTTTATTTCCTTAGAAGGTTTAGAAGTGTAGGCCACAATTCTGTCAAGAACTGGGAACCCATTTTTTGCTTGGTTCTATCTCGGCGTCTAACTGAGATTTATAGCAAAAGAATATAGAGAGATGAGGTTGTACAGATTAAACAGAAGGAAATTGCTTGCAGTCATAGTGTTTCTGAGAAGCAGGACCGAGATCGGCCATGTCTTCCCTGTGTTCAGAGAGGACTTTGATCTGCCAGTGGCCAGCCTACTGCACGGGCCACCCCCCTGGCCCTAGGCCACCTACTGACACACCCAGCAGGGTCATACCGCCAGTTCACACTGCAGGACACCTGAGCCTGAGAGATGATGAGTGTGGGGGATTAACAACCCTGCCTCTGAGCAGTAAATATGAATTGAAATCTCTAGAACCAAGGCAGGCCCTGAAGGACCCCTTCTGCCAGTGGCAGCTGGACTGGGCTTGTGCATCTGCTCCCACCCCACGGGCTCCTGGAAGATGATTGCTTACCTGGGCCAAAGAGACCCTACTCTCCCTGGAGCATCATTCACTACAGACACTTCCCAGAAAAAAAAAAACAGGGCCAGGTCATCAGGCTCCTGCTGGCCTGCAGTGAGCTGGTGAGACTTTCTCCCAGGTGTCAGTGAGGCATCTGGACAGAGACTGGGACGGAGCAGCTCCAGATGGGAGTGGTCATACTCTGGATGTATTTTGTGTGTCAAGTGATTGGCTGATGGATTAGAATGGGGTGTGAGGGAAGGAGAGGGGTCAAGGCAGCTTGAGCACCTGAAAGAACAGGCCTCCACTGACAGCGCCGGGACTGGAGGAGAGGGCAGGCCTGGTTGGGGGCATGTCAGGCTTCAGACTGAGGCATCCAAGTGACCGTGCTGGGGTTGGATTCCTGAGCGAGTTCAGGAGAGAGGGCAGACTGGACCCACAAGTTTGGCATAGGGGTAAAGCCACGTGAAGAGTGGGTTCCTGGGGCCTGAGCGTGCCCAAGGGGACAGGAGGTGGAGGCTGAGCTAAAGCATTTCAAACTGTGGGAAGACGTGGTGTTGAAAAAAAAACGGCAATGGGGCCATTGTTTCACAGCTGGGCAGAAAATGAGCGTGTAACTCACCCCCCTCAAAATGAAATTCCAGATGGATCAACGATTTAACAGTGAGCGTGGAGCTATGAGAAGAACACAGCAGATGACGGGCCCCACAGGGCAGAGTGGATGGGAGCCTTCCTGGGGCCAGAGGTCGGGATCCCAGTTCTGGCTGGGGCAGGTGTGACCCCCGAGACCTGGCAGAGGCCACTCCTGTTCCTCACCCGTACGGTGAAATAATGGCAGCACTACCCGCAGGATAAATGAGCTATCGGCGGTAAGTGCTCCTAAAATGGCCCTGTGCGTATGGCTCATGAGACGTGACCTGCCATTATTATTATGTTCCTGTTGCTATTGTTGTTCTACACTTCCGGGGTGGGGACGGCCTTTCTAACAATGACACTACACCTAGATGCCAAAACCCGAAAGACTGTTGAATGGGTTTACATATATTTAAAAAAATGTTTGATCAGGTTTAAAGTTAAAAAAAAATGTTTTATTCAGCAAAAATACCGATAGGCAAAGTCCAAGGTCACTGGCGATCCCAAGATGACTGAGAGTCACGGAGAAAGTTTTATTTCCCTGACACTGAGGAGCTCCTGGAAATGAGTTTTTAAAAAGAATCCGTTGAAACCTATTGAAACATTGGCAATGGAGGCAAGCAAACATTTGGAGGGCAGGAAATACAACCAGCCTGAACACAGTAGGACTGTCTGAATCCCTGACCAATAACGGACAGGATAGCATCCACCTGTTAGGTAAGCAGAAAACCTAAACAGAGCCTTTCGCAAAAGTTAAACAAGAGAATGGGGAAAGAAACCCGAATGCATTGCTGGAAGGCACGTGTGGAGAGGATTTGATGACATTTACTGAGTTCGGGTGGACATAACCTTTGCAATTGGCATTCCATGATTTTACTGTGGAGACACAAGGTCCCCTGTGCAGAATGAAGAGTGTGAGATGTCATCGTCGCAGCCCTGGGCATGCTAGAAAGAGGCCAGTAAGACCCCCACGTCCATCCCAGAGGCCCAGTTAAAAACATCGCAGGTCAGCCCTGCAGCGCGGCACCACATGGCTGTAAGAAGGTGCCTGTATTCCCAGGCAATGATCTCTGACGTATTAACTGAAAAACAAAACACAACAGAACAAAACATGGCAGAGAGCAATTGTATGTATTCTGGTACAATATGCACAGAAAGGGGGAATTAAAAGAATGTTTTTAATTTTCCTCTTACGTCCAGGATATCTCAGGCTGGATACTGCTAAAAAAAAAAACCAAAATTCATCCATTAAATTTGAAGATCACAAACAACAACAAATGTTGGCGAGGATGTGGAGAAAGAGGAACCGTCCCACACTGCTGGTGGGAATGTAAACTAGTTCAACCATTGTGGAAAGCAGTATGGAGGTTCCTCAAAAAACTCAAAGTAGAAATGCCATTTGACCCAGGAATTCCACTCCTAGGAATTTACCCTAAGAATACAGCAGCCCACTTTGAAAAAGACATATGCACCCCTATGTTTATCACTATTTACAGTATCCAAGAAATGGAAACAACCTAAGTGTCCATCAGTAGATGAATGGATAAAGAAGAGGTGGTACATATACACAATGGAATATTATTCAGCCATAAGAAGAAAACAAACCTACCATTTGCAACAACATGGATGGAGCTAGAGGGTATTATGCTCAGTGAAATAAGCCAGGCATAGAAAGACAAGTATCAAATGATTTCACTCATCTGTGGAGTAAAAGAACAAAGAAAAAGCTCAAGGAAAAGAACAGCAGCAGACTCACAGAACCCAAGAATGGACTAACAGTTACCAAAGGGAAAGGGACTGGGGAAGATGGGTGGGAAGGGAGGGA
The DNA here is from genome assembly GCA_032199065.1 of Smutsia gigantea. Lineage (NCBI taxonomy): Eukaryota > Metazoa > Chordata > Mammalia > Pholidota > Manidae > Smutsia > Smutsia gigantea. The sequence continues at coordinate 68,773 of JAVSCE010001224.1, forward strand.
TAAGAGGAATAAGGGGCATTACGATTAGCAGACATAATGTGGGGGGGGGGGACACGGGGAAGGCAGTACAACACAGAGAAGACAAGTAGTGAATCTATAGCATCTTACTACGCTGATGGACAGTGACTGTAAAGGGGTATGTGGTGGGGATTTGATAATAGGGGGAGTTTAGTAACCATAATGTTGTTCATGTAATTGTACATTAATGATAGCAAAATTAAAAATTAAAAAAAAGATTTAAAGATCAAATTGGCTTTCTTAAAGAAATTCATGCATCGGGCAACATCCCCCCCAGCAGGTGGAGATGTTCCAAAGAATTGAGCAAAATGGAAAGTTTTTATAGACAGGAGAGTTGTGGGGGAGTTATTAGCAAAAGAACAGGGGTCCTATAATGCAGGTCACCTCATCTTCTTTTAGGAAAGATGGAGAGGGCTTACGTGACAGATGGTCTTATTAAAGACACTGACCGGAAAATTCCTGACTGACTACATTCTGAGGACGTTAAAACTATAATTGGGCTTAAGTATTAGGCCCTGGTTTGGTGACATGGCCTGGCAGAAGTGACACCACGTTGGGTCTGTGTGTTTCTTTCTAACAATAGAATTGCACCTGGGAACACAGGAGCCTACTGGGAGGGGTGGAGCGTGGCAGGAGTGGAGATTTTCGACTATATACCCTTTATAGTATACACCCACGTGGACATATTACTTAGCCGAAAGCAATAAATTAAATTTTTATACGTGTTTTAAGAAAATCCATTAACAGAACAAAGAAGAAAAACCATCTGATCATCTCACAGACTGCAGAAATTTTCCTCATAAAATTCAATGTCTATTCATTATTTTTTTCAAAATAAGTATCATAGCCAGCTGGAAATTGGAGGGAATTTCTTTAGCTTGATAGCAGTTACCATAAATCTATGACAAGCACTGCATTTAACGGTAAAATGTTAAAAACATCTCTTCCAAATCAAGAATTTAACAAAAATACCTGTGGTCACTATTTTTTCTTCAGTATTGGAAGGTAGCCAGTTTAGAGACTAAAAAACAAGGGAGAGAAAAGAGAAAAGGTGTAAGAATGTGAAAGGAAGAAACTCCTTATCTTTCTCAGATGATTTGACTATGAAAACCCTGAGAGTTTACAGAAAAAAAATAAGAGAATTCAGCAAGACACCTGGATAAAAGATGGATACGCAACAGAAAGAAATGCATTTCTACACACCAGGAACAACAGAAAATATACTTTCAGATATAAATGTATCATTTACTGCAGTAATGAGAAAGGTACCTAATGAACATGTCGATGACAGTGGTGGAGATAATTATAAAAAATGTGTTCAAGGGATTTCAAAAGACCTCAACACCTTAAATCCAGGAATGTTAAGGCCAACTCTCTGAAGAAGTTAATTTTCTCCAAACCAGCCTATGACTTCACTCTAATTTGAATCAATATTATGATGATGGAGTTTTTTCGTGAAAATAGCCAAGCTGATTCTAAAATTTGTATAAAAGAGCAATATTGTGGTGAATTACCTTACATTTGGTTCATATGTTTCTTATGTCTGCTCTGCAACAACTGTTACTAAGCCCTTGGGGCCTTGGCCGAGGTAGATAGATACCTTGTAACAGCGTAGCTGTGTTTGATTTTTACTCAGGCACATGACCCCTCATAGCGGGTCACTTTACTCTGTCATCCCTACCCGGGGGAAGCCCTCTGGGTTTGCTCACTGCTGAATCGGGAGCCTCTCAGCCCTGGGCTAGGATGTGCTCAGCCCAGTATCCCCTTGAATGAGGCATCACTCTAAATTCCCTTTCACCTGTGACCTTACTTTAATATGACTGACAACGTTAGACGTTCCTATACTCCCCGTATAAACCCACAGAGGTCAGGAGACTATCAGGATGTGATTTGCTGACATTTTATTTAGGGATTTTGTATTCAAAATGAGTTTGGCCTGTCATTTTTCTCCACCGTCCTTGTCTGATTTAGGTATTGAAGTTACACTAGCCTTGTACAATGACTGATAAGGCCAACTTATCTGTATATTCACTACAAGAGCTCTGTAGGGTTGGCCCTGCTGGTCTTGGGGCTTTTCCCCCTTCTGGCTGTATTATAACTTCTGATTTATTTCCTCGATGCTACAGGCCCCTTCAGGAGCTCCTTTCGTCCTGAGTCAGTTGGGTGTCCTCTTCTCTTACGACCTTGTGCAGTCCAGATACAACGCCAAATTAAAAACGGCCCACAGTTGTGCACAGTACTCCCTTACTATCTGAGCTCCAGCTGCATCTGTGTGTCTCCTTTCTGCTGCTGATACTCAGATATATTCCTCTCATTCTTTCTCGCACGGATCTCGTGAACACTTCTAATGGTTTTCAATTTCATTAATTAACTGCTGTATTTTAAAAGTCTGTTTGCTTCAAACTTTGAAAGTGGGGGGAGGCAGGTTTCTGCTCTCTTTTCTAACTTCCTACATTAGACCATCACCTCACTGATTTCAGCCTCTTCCTTTCTAATTGAGAGCTTTCAGCTTTCCTGGGAAGCCCACAGGAATGGTCACTTTCCAGTTGTGGGGCAGGGGCTACCTCAGTCTGTTAGACTGGGGCTTGTTAATTGCACCGTTGGGGTTCCAGAAACAGCAAGTAGCTTGTATCAGACTAGCTCTTTACAGGAGGCAATGGTAATTCTTGACAAACTATTTTTTAAAAACCCTTTAAAGGAACTTGGCAGAACCACAGGTGGTGAGGGCAGATAGATGCTGGGGCTGTGGTCCTGCAGGCGCTCCGGTCTGTGCCTCCTAAGGCAGCTGGAGTGCAAGGAGGGTGTTTACATCTTGGTGCATTCGGGTGTCAGAGGGAGGAGTGAGGGGTGAGGGAAGAACCCCTAAACAGGACAGGACACAGAGGGGGGACTCCCAAAGCAGCCTCTCACACACTCCTCTTCAGGGCCCCCACCCCTGAGAAGAGATGACAGGAGGAAGTCCAGGGGCCTGGTCACAGGCCACAGCTGGAAAGCGGAGAGAGTCCACAGAGCTTCAGAGGATGCCCACGGGAGAGACAGCAGAACTTAGAGGTGAAGCAGACCGAGGCAGAGAATTTGGTAAAAGCCTGAGTTTTGGAGTAGCCCCAGGTGAAGTCTTTGGATGAGGCGACAGCTCTAATGGTGTGAGATGGAGCTTCACAAATCGGAGGCCACCTACTAGTGGTAAATGGCCTCCCACCACAAAAGGCTGTGCTGGGGTGCCAAGAACTGTTTTTTTTTTTTATTAAGGTACCATTGATGTACACTCTTATGAAGGTTTCACATGAAAAAACAATGTGGTCACTACATTTACCCATATTATCAAGTCCCCACCCATACCCCAATGCAGTCACTGTCCTTCAGTGTAGTAAGATGCCACAAAATCACTATTTGCCTTCTCTGTGCTACACTGTTTTCCCCGTGACCCCCCACACAATGTGTACTAAACATAATACCCCTCAATCCCCTTCTACCCTCCCCACCTGCCCTCCCAAACACCTCCCCTTTGGTAACCACTAGTTCCTTCTTGGGTTCTGTGAGTCTGCTGCTATTTTGTTCCTTCAGTTTTGCTTCGTTGTTATACTCCACAAATGAGGGAAGTCATTTGGCACTTGTCTTTCTCTGCCTGGCTTATTTCACTGAGCATAATATCCTCCAGCTCCATCCATGTTGTTGCAAATGGTAGGATTTGTTTCTTTCTTATGGCTATATAGTATTCCATCGTGTATATGTACACCTCTTCTTTATACATTCATCTACTGATGGACACTTAGGTTGCTTCCATATCTTAACTATTGTAAGAAGTGCTGCGATAAGCATAGGGGTGCACATATCTTTTTGAATCTGAGAAGGTGTATTCTTAGGGTAAATTCCAAGGAGTGGGATTCCTGGGTCAAATGGTATTTCTATTTTTAGTTTTTAGAGGGACCTCCATATTGCTTTCCACAATGGTTGAACTAGCTTACATTCCCACCAGCAGTGTAGGAGGGTTCCCCTTTCTCCACATTCTCGCCAGCATTTGTTGTTCTTAGTCTTTTGGATGGTGGCCATCCTTACTGGTGTGAGGTGATATCTCATTGTGGTTTTAATTTGCATTTCCCTGATGACTAGTGATGTGGAGCATCTTTTCATGTGTCTGTTGGCCATCTGAATTTCTTCTTTGGAGAGCTGTCTCTTCATATCCTCTGCCCATTTTTTAATTGGCTTATTTGTTTTTTGGGTGTTGAGGTGTGTAAGTTCTTTATATTTTTTGGATATGAACCCCATGTTGGATATGTCATTTACAAACATATTCTCCCATACTGTAGGATGCCTTTTGTTCTGTTGATGGTGTCCTTTGCCATACAGAAACTTTTTAGTTTGATGTAGTCCCATGAGTTCATTTTTGCTTTTGTTTCCCTTGCTCGAGGAGATGCATTCAGGAAGAAGTTGCTCATGCTTATATTCAGGAGATTTTTGCCTATGTTGTCTTCTAAGAGTTTTATGGTTTCGTGACTTACATTCAGGTCCTTGATCCATTTTGAGTTTACTTTGGTGTATGGGGTTAAACAATAATCCAGTTTCATTCTCTTGCATGTAGCTGTCCAGTTTTGCCAAAACCAGCTGTTGAAGAGGCTGTCATTTCCCCATTGTATGTCCATGGCTCCTTTGTCATATATTAATTGACCATATATGGTTGGGTTTATATCTGGGCTCTCTAGTCTGTTCCATTGGTCTATGGGTCTGTTCTTGTGCCAGTAGCAAATTGTCTTGAGTACTGTGGCTTTGTAGTAGAGCTTGAAGTCGGGGAGCATAATCCACCCAGCTTTATTCATGCTTCTCAGGATTGCTTTGGCTTTTCAGGGTCTTTTGTGGTTCCATATGAATTTTAGAATGATTTTCTGTAGTTCGTTGAGGAATGCTGTTGGTATTTTGATAGGAATTGCATTGAATCTGTAGATTGCTTTAGGCAGGATGCCCATTTTGACAATATTAATTCTTCTTATCCATGAGCATGGGATGTGTTTCCATTTATTGTTATCTTTAATTTCTCACATGAGTGTCTTGTAATTTTCAGAGTATAAGTCTTTCACTTCCTTGGTTAGGTTTATTCCTAGGTATTTTATTCTTTTTGATGCAACTGTGAATGGAACTGTTTTCCTGATTTCTCTTTCTGCTAGTTCATTGTTAGTGTATAGGAATGCCACAGATTTCTGCATATTAATTTTGTATCCCACAACTTTTGCTGAATACTGATATTAGACCTAGTAGTTTTGGAGTGGATTCTTTAGGGTTTTTTATGTACAATATCATGTCACCTGCAAACAGGGACAGTTTAACTTCTTCCTTGCCAGTCTGGATGCCTTTTATTTCTTTGTGTTGTCTGATTGCCATGGCTAGGACCTCCAGTACTATGTTGAATAGAAGTGGGGAGAGGGAGAGTGGGCATCCTCGTCCTGTTCCAGATCTTAAAGAAAAAAGCTTTCAGCTTCTTGCTGTTAAGTATAATGTTGACTGTGGTTTTGTCATATATGGCCTTTATTATGTTGAGGTACTTGCCCCCTATACCCATTTTGTTAAGAGTTTTTATAATGAATAATGTTGAATTTTGTCAAATGCTTTTTCAGCATCTATGGAGATGATCCTGTGGTTTTTGTCCTTCTTTTTGTTGATGTGGTGGATGATGTTGATGGATTTTCGAATGCTGTACCATCCTTGCATCCCTGGAATAAATGCTACTTGATCATGATGGATGATCCTTTTGATGTATTTTTGAATTCGGTTTGCTTATATTTTGTTGAGTATTTTTGCATCTATGTTCATCAGGGATATTGGTCTGTAGTTTTCTTTTTTTTGTGGTGTCTTTGCCCGGTTTTGGTATTAGAGTGATGCTGGCTTCATAGAATAAGTTTGGAAGTATTCCCTCTTCTTCTACTCCTTGGAAAACTTTAAGGAGGATGGGTATTAGGTCTTCACTAAATGTTGAAAAAATTCAGCGGTAAAGCCACCTGGTCAAGGACTTTTGTTCTTAGGTAGGTTTTTGATTACCAGTTCAATTTTGTTGCTGGTAATTGGTCTGTTCAGATTTTCTGTTTCTTTCTGGGTCAGCCTTGGAAGGTTGCATTTTTCTAGAAAGTTTTCCATTTCTTCTAGGTTATCCAGTTTGTTAGCATATAATTTTTCATAGTATTCTCTAATAGTTCTTTGTATTTCTGTGGTGTCCGGAGTAATTTTTCCTTTCTCATTTCTGATTCTGTTTTTGTGAGTAGACTCTCTTTTTTTCTTGATAAGTCTGGCTAAGGATTTATCTATTTTGTTTATTTTCTCGAAGAACCAGCTCTTGCTTTCACTGATCCTTTCTATTGTTTTATTCTTCTCGATTTTATTTCTGCTCTAATCTTTGTTATGTCCCTCCTTCTACTGACTTTGGGTCTCATTTGCTCTTCTTTTTCTAGTTTTGTTAATTGTGAGTTTAGACTGCTCATATGGGATTGTTCTTCTTTCCTGAGGTAGGCCTGTATTGCAATATACTTTCCTCTTAACATGGCCTTCGCTGCATCCCGCAGATTTTGCAGTGTTGAATTACTGTTGTCATTTGTCTCCATATATTGCTTATCTCTGTTTTTATTTGTCATTGATCCATTGGTTATTTAGGAGCATGTTGTGAAGTCTCCATGTGTTTGTGGGATTTTTCATTTTCTTTGCATAATTTATTTCTAGTTTCATACCTTTGTGATCTGAAAAACTGGTTGGTACAATTTCAATCTTTTTGTATTTGCCAAAGCTCTTTTTGTGGCCTCGTATATGATCTATTCTTGAAAATGTGTCATGTGCACCTGAGAAGAATGTGTATCCTGCTGCTTTTGGGTGTAGAGTTCTGTAGATGTCTGTTAGGTCCATCTGTTCTAGTGTGTTGTTCAGTGCCTCTGTATCCTTACTTATTTTCTGTCTGGTTGATCTGTCCTTTGGAGTGAGTGGGGTGAAGTCTAGAATGAATGCATTGCATTCTATTTCTCCTTTTAATTCTGTTGGTATTTGATTCACATATGTAGGTGCTTCTGTGTTGGGCACATAGATATTTATAATGGTGATATCTTCCTGTTGGATTGTCCCTTTTATCATTATGTAGTGTCCGTCTTTGTCTCTTGTGACTTTCTTTGTTTTGAAGTCTATTTTGTGTGATACAAGTACTGCAACTCCTGCTTTTTTCTCCCCATTAGTTTCATGAAATGTCTTTTTCCATCCCTTCACTTTTAGTCTGTGTATGTCTTTGGGTTTAAAGTGAGTCTCTTGCAGGCAGCATATAGATGGGTCTTGTGTTTTCATCCATTCAGTGACTCTATGTCTTTGATTGGTGCATTCAGTCCATTTACATTTAACATGATTATCAATAGGTATGTACTTATTGGCATTGCAGGCTTTAGATTCGTGGTTACCAAAGGTTTAAGGTTAACTTCCTTACTATCTAAGAGTCTAACTTACCTCACTTAATATGCTATTACATACACAATCTAAAGGTTCTTTTTTTTTCTCCTCCTTTTTCTTCCTCCTCCATTCTTTATATATTAGGTATCATATTCTGTACTCGTTGTCTATATCTTGATTGACTTTGGGGATAATTAATTTAATTTGCATTTGCTTAGTAATTAGCTGTTCTACTTTCTTTACTGTGGTTTTATTACCTCTGGTGACAGCTATTAAACCTTAGGAACACTTCCATCTATAGCAGTTCCTCCAAAATACACTTTAGAGATGGTTTGTGGGAGGTAAATTCTCTCAGCTTTTGTTTATCTGGAAATTGTTTAATCCCTTTTTCAAATTTAAATGATAATCTTACCGGATAAAGTAATAAGTAATCTTGGTTCAAGGCACTTCTGCTTCATTGCATTAAATACACCATGCCACTCCCTTCTGGCCTGTAAGGTTTCTGCTGAGAAGTCTGATGATAGCCTGATGGGCTTTCCTTTGTATGTGATCTTATTTCTCTCTCTGGCTGCTTTTAATAGTCTGTCCTTATCCTTGATCTTTGCCATTTTAATTACTCTATGTCTTGGTGTTGTCTTCCTTGGGTCCCTTGTGTTGGGAGATCTGTGCATCTCCATGACCTGAGAGACTATCTCCTTCCCCAGATTGGGGACGTTTTCAGCAATTACCTCCTCAGAGACACTTTCTATCCCTTTTTCTCTCTTCTTCTTCTTCTGGTACCCCTATAATGTGAATATTGTTCCGTTTGGATTGGTCACACAGTTCTCTCAATATTCTTTCATTCTTAGAGATCCTTTTTTCTCTCTGTGCCTCAGCTTCTTTGTATCCCTCTTCTCTAGTTTCTATTTTATTTATCGTCTCCTCCACCGTATCTAATCTGCTTTTAATACCCTCCATTGTGCTCTTCAATGATTGGATCTCCGACCGGAGTTCATTCTTGAATTTCTTGAATATCTTTCTGTACCTCCATGAGCATGTTAGTGATTTTTATTTTGAACTCCCTTTCAGGGAGAGTCATGAGGTTGATATCATTTAAATCTTTCTCAGGAGTTGTATTAATAATTTTACTCTGAACCAGGTTCCTTTGGTGTTTCATATTTGTGTATGGCCCCCTCTAGTGCACAGAAGCTCTGCTCCCTGGAGCTGCTCAGCCCCTGAAGCAATGTCGGGGGTCACAGGGGAGTGGTATTGGTGCCTGGGGGGAGGAAGAGCTGTTTTCTGCTTCCTGGCTGCTATGCCTGTCTCCACTGCCTAAACCAGTGGGCCGAGCACACAGATAATAAGCCTCTATGCTTTGTGTTTGTAGTTGCTGTAGACAGATCTTCCCTCTGGCTGGCCTAACGCCAGGGTAGCGTTTGCCAGTTTGCCAGCCAGGTTGGGCTGGCCAGGAGAAAGGCACAGTAGGCTGTATATCATGGCGGGGTTTCTTGGAGCTGTGTAGGCAACCAGGGAGTTGGAGCACCTGAAGATCGTGAAAGCTCCCAACCTGCTCGGCAGAGTGCACCCGGACAATTTTGTCTGCCTGTCCTTTCTCCTGAGCAGTCAGCTCTGTGGAATCCTTGCCCTTTTAGCAGCCCTCTTGCTAAGGGCTTCCTTGTTAGGCAGTCTCTCAGACTGCCCGCCTTTCTTTTGTCCCAGAGCATCTGAATATGGATCCCTGCTTTCCACAGGTAGCTGGAATCTCAGTCTGTCCAGGAAATCTGCCTGGCTTAGCTCTCCAGCCCCCTAATTACGAGAGTATCATGCAAGCACCATGAAATGTAGGTTTGTGCTCCCAGAGCAGATCTCCGGAGTTTGGTATTCAGCACTCTCAGGTCTCCACTCCCTCCCTGCTCTGTTTCTCTTCCTCCCGCAGGTGAGCTGGAGTGGGGGAAGGGCTTGGGTCCTACCCGGCCACAGCTTTAGTACGTTACCCTGTTCTGAGAGGTCTGCCTTTGTCTCCAGGTGTATGCAGTTTGGCGCAGTCCTCTTTCCTGTTGCTCTTTCAGGAGTAGTTGTATCAGTTATATTTTCATATTATATGTGATTTTAGGAGAAAGCCTCTGTCTCACCTCTCATGCAGCCATCTTTTGGGATGCCAAGAACTTTATACTCATCAAGGGCACAAATCAGAAGAAATGGACAGTTCCTAAAACCTACAAACTGCCCCCACAACTAAGATGAAGCATCCTTGGAGTGTCCCTACAGATTAAATCAACTGAACTGGCCATTTAAAAGTTCCCGAAAGAGAAATCTTCATGCCCAGAAGCACTGGCACCAATTTACTGCATCTCCTCCAGAAAACGGAAGAGGGCAGGACACTTCCTAAGGCATTTGTGAAGCCAGCATGGGGACCATGGCCAGGTGGCTCGAGGTGTGCTCCTGGGACGTGCAGATTATTTTGAGCTGAAAACCCAGGCCCAAAAGACTCTGAAAGACACGCTGACCTCCCACCCCACCTGCGTAAAAAGAATTAGATGGATGGCCTGTCCAGGAGGAGAGCTGGCACCCTAGATAGCTGCATTACAATGTGACCTAGGGGTGGCAGGCAGGGAGGGGTCCTGGGAAAACTGCTAAAATTCCCCTCAGTGCCCCATGGTTCCTGTGTGGCCAATGAATATTTAATTATTAAACACTCACTCTTCATATTCCTGTGAGTTGTGCCCCTTTTCCTTTGAAGTCTCCGGCCCCTGCCCCCTCCTCCTTGGCTAAGGATCACATATATGCTTCTTGTCCCTGACTGTCTTTGGAACCACGCTTCCCCATACAAACGTAATTAAAATTTGTTTTTTTTCTCCGTTTAGTCTGCCTCTTGTCAATTCAATTCCTAGACCGGCTAGGAGACCCTCGCGGTTGGAGGCATTTCCTCCTCCCCAGCACCAGCGTCAGCCGAGCACCAAAACCGAGGGCCGCTAAATAAGTCGTCACACGAACAAAGATTTAAATCTTAGATCATTTCATCTGAACCCATGGAAATTAGAAATCTATTTTTAAAAATCTAGAAAAGCTCCTAAATGTTGAGGGGTGAGGAATGATAAGGGAAACTAGAAACTGACCCCCCCAAAAATGAAAGAATTCACCCAAATTTGTGGGATGCAGTGGACGCTGTGCTTAGAAGACAAAGTGTAGCTTAAAATGACCACAGGAGTGAAGGAGAAAGGCTGAAAATGATTCATCTAAGTGTCCACCTGACAAAACTCATAAAAAGGGCAAATTAAACCAACGAAAACAAGCAGAAATCAGTAAAATAAAAAGCAGGCAAATAATAGAGAGCAATTAAGAAATGGGGGAAAAAAAAACTTAGCTAAGCTAATAGAGAAAAAAAGAGAAAGCGCAATTTTCCAACAGCCTGAAGGGAGAGGAGGGAGAGGTGGCAAGGCACCGCCCAGCACAGCTCCATATCTCTGTGTGCTCCTCCCAGACCATCTTCCCAAGGAAGTTTGTGGACAAAGATAGTTAGGCCTCCCTGTGGGTGGCAGGCAGTGGTAAACGCTGTTGAAGAAAATGTAAAACCCCACATAAGTGAAGGTAGGCTGTGAGGTTTGATGGTTGGAAGTCACAGCATTGTTAATGTCCACTCTCTTCAAATCCATCTATAAATCACAATCCCAGTCAAAATCATCAGCAGGATTCTAAAATGTGGAAAGAAAGAGGGGCGAGAAGAGCCTAATAAAGGTTTTTAAAGAACGAAGCTGGAACTGTCTGCAGACGTGGTTTCCAGATTTGACATAAAGCTCCATAGTGGGGCCCACGCAGAAGGGACGGGCTCCCAGGCCAGTGGGGTGCATTGGGCAGGAGGAAATTTCCTCTACCCCTCGACGGTCTTCTAGCTGGTCTAGGAATCAAACCAATGTGAGACACTAACAGGAGGAAAAAAACAAAGTTTAATCACGTCCTTCCAGGGAAGCCACAGACATGGGTTCCAAAGACGGTTAGGGACAATGAGGCGTATATGTCATCTTGAACCAAGGAGGAGGGGGTAGAGGTCTGGGGCTCCACAAAGGAGAGGGAAGCTATTCACAGGAATATGAAAAGAGTGAATGTTTGGTGAACAAATACTTGATGGGTCACACATCAAATACTGGGAATCAAATAGTGGGACATGTTAACAAACTTTGTCACATTCCTTCCTATCTACGCCCCTAGTTCTCATTATGATACAACTATGAAGGTGACAGCTCTCCTCCTGGGAAGACCCTCCATCAGAATTTTTCATATGCAGTTGTGGTGAGAGGTCAGAGTTTCTTCCTTATGTCACATGGCACATCTGGGGGCAGCTCACTTTTGGCCCCTACAGTGCCATTAAGAAAATGAAATAACAAACTACAGGCTTGGACAAAATTTTTGCACATCTCATATCTGACAATGGATTTGTATCCAGACTACAGAAAAGTGCTCAACTTAATGAGAATCCAAAGAACCCAATCAAACAATGAGTGAAAGATTTAAACAGGCTTTTCCCAAGATGTTCAGATACAAATACCCACAGGAAGAGATGCTGCACACCATTGTGTCATGAAAATGCAAGTTAACTCCAGAGTGAGTCCCCACCACACAGCTGCTAGAACGGCTATGATAAAACAATCACAGAGGAACCATGTCCAGTGCTGGGAGGAAGTGAATAGCGGGAGCTCTCACACCAGCAGATGGGGATGCAAACGGCCCTGACAGGTAAGAGGTAAAAGGAAAGCTCCTGTTCACACAAAGCCCGTATGTGAATGTGTCAGGCAGCATTAAGCATAATCACAAAATAGTGCGAACAACCCAGAGGCCCTCCAACGGCAAGCAGCTAAACAGAATGAGATACATCCATGCAACAGAGTAATGCGAGCAGTAACAAGGGGCCACCTAGGGACCCAGCGACCACAGGGATGAACCTCAGCTGCGTGGGGCTCAGTGAGAGTCCACAGCCTGCACGATTCCCCTCCTAGGACATTCTGGGTGTGATGAGCCGAGAGCACATCAGGACCCAGGGCTGGAGGGCTGGCCACAAAAAGGAAGCCACAGACAATGCAGAATTGTTCTCTGTCCTGATTTTGGTGTCAGAACTCCCTGAACTGTGCACAGAAAAGTGCCATTTGCTGTGGGTAAAATTAATGCATTAGAACAGTATGTGCTATTTACAAGGCTTATGCTGATCTCTCAGAAGCCAGCAATGCCCGTCTCTCCCTACCTCATGGGTGATCAGCAAACATTTCATTTCTACTGTTTCTTTTATCCCTACAGATTGGTTATTGTACGGTCACGGCTCTGTGTTTGCTCCAAGACCTGCTTTGGTCGGGTGATCTGACAACCACTCTACTAAAACCTGTGAGAATGATTTTCTTCCTTCTCCTTTCACTTACTACACAGAAGTGCGTCCCTGACCCAAGGAAATGCAGCATATCGGCTGCATGCAGTCTCCCAGCTTCTTCTGCGCACAGTGGCTGTGGGTGCCTTGCTGCTGGGTGCCCCTGTCGCTCCCTGGTGCTCCCTGAGTCCACCCGGGCCGCCCCGTTTGTTTCATTTCCAACTTGGGGCTTTTGGGAGCCCTGCCGCAGTGACCATCTGTGGCACATGTGTCGTGACTTTGCAGCGAATCACTCTAGGCTACTGTGCCCTGGAGTGGAAGTGTTGGGTGGGTGCGAGGAGTATGGATTTCCACATGCCCCGGACAATATACCCAATGTAGTAAGTTTACTTAACAAATAATTTTCCAAGTGTGATGCCAGCTTCCACTGGAACAGCGTGGCTGGAGGGCTTGATAATCCGCACCCTCGCAAAGCATGCCTCTGTCTGGCATCTAAAGGTTTGCCTCTCCAGGATGGTGAGAGGGCAGATCAGTGAGGCTGGGTTACACGGCTTTACTGAGCTGTGGCCCACATGGAGGGGTGCCCCCATCACCACCGTGCAGTCCAGGACAAGTTCATTGCTCCAGGAAGAAACTGTACCCGTTAGCTGTTACCTAACTTCATCACCCCCCAGCTGCTGGCACCACGAATCTACTTTCCATCTCTAAGCACTGGTCTTTCATGCCGAAGGGATGGAGACGTGCATACAGTCAAAGTTCTTCACGACTGGCTTCTTTCCTTGTGCATCATGTTTTCAAGACTCGTCCATATTGGAGCATGTGCCAGCATGCCATTCCTTCTGGGGCCCACACTATATTCCACTGCACGGAGACAGCACGTTTTGCTTTCCCATTCATCAGCTGGTGGACATTTGGGTTGCTTCCACTTCGTGGTTGTTATGAATCATACTGTTGTGAATGTTTGCCTACACATTTTTGTGTGGAGGTATGTTTTCTTTTCTCTTGGTCTCTACCAGACAGTGGACTTGCTGGATCATAGGGCAGCTTGGGCTGAACCTCGGGAGGAACCTCCAGGCCTTTTTCCAGAGAGGCTGTGCCGCTGCCCTTCCTGCCAGCTGTGTACGAGGGCTCCCATTTCTCGCCGACACTGACCATCATTCGATTTGATTGTGGCCATCCTAGAGGCCGAGACTGGTGGCTCACTGAGGTTTTGATCTGCATTTTCCCGATGGCTAATGGTGTTGGTCATTTGTCTGTCTTTTCGGAGAACTGTCTGTTAATCAATTCACTTTCAATTTGTATTCCCTGATTTTATGTGAGGCAGAATATCTTTTTTTGTGTGTTCACTGGCCCTTTGACTTTCCATGCTTGTGGAATGGCTGTTGAAGTATTTCGCCCCCTCCCCTACCGCCTTATCTGTAATGTGGGACATAGGGAACACGTCCCTTTCAGTCCCTCAGCAAGTGGGTGCTGCCTTCCACGCTGGCGGGTGTTCAGTGTACTCAGCTCACCCTAAATGCTAATCTCACCTGGAAACACCCTCTCAGACACCTCAAGATAATGTTTTACCAGCTTTCTGGGCTTCCCTGGGCTGGTCAGGGTGACACATGAGGAGTTACTGGTACCCAAGGAGGCTCTTTCTCAGGGACATCACAACAGAATGTCCCGCTTAAAATTTGGCCTTTCTGTGATGCATGCAACACTCAGCCCCACCCCTCACTCTCTGCAGGGACGTGGTTGGATGTACAAATTCTGGCGAGTGGTTGCAAGCCTGTGTCCAGTAGCTTCTGAGACCTTCTTTGAGAGACAGCAGAGTTTATTTCAAACCACTTTAAAACACAGTAATCTGAGGGCATCTGTCAAATGTGCTGGGTTGTAGGTGTTCATATGTATCGTATGTGTGTGTGTGTGATTGTGTTAATGCCATTAGGAAACGCGATTTTCCACCTAAGACAGATTCAAATATACAATCTAAAGAATCAAGAAAGAAAAAAACTAACTTCTGCACTGGAATTGGAAATTTCAATATGAATCCAGGATATATTTTATTAAAAAAAATATGTTTTTCCTAAGCCAGTCACAAAAAGACACTACATGAGTCCACTCATATGGGGTTCCTTGAGTTATCAGATTCACAGAGACAGAAAGTGGGTGGCCGGGCACCAGGGGTGGGGAGGGAATGGGGGTTAGTATTCAGTGGGGACAGAGCTTCAGGTTGGGGAGATGGGAAGCTCTGGAGATGGTGATGGGGATGGGTGCACAGCAGTGTGTATGTGCTTAATGCCCCTGAGCTGGAAGCTCTGGAGATGGTGGTGGGGATGGGTGCACAGCAGTGTGCATGTGCTTAATGCCGTTGAGCTGGAAGCTCTGGAGATGGTGGTGGGGATGGGTGCACAGCAGTGTGTATGTGCTTAATGCCCCTGAGCTGGAAGCTCTGGAGATGGTGGTGGGGATGGGTGCACAGCAGTGTGCATGTGCTTAATGCCGTTGAGCTGGAAGCTCTGGAGATGGTGGTGGGGATGGGTGCACAGCAGTGTGCATGTGCTTAATGCCCCTGAGCTGAGCACTTAAAAATAGGACACTAAATTTTATACTATGTGCATTTTACTGCAGTTTAAAAATTGGAACCCAGAATTCTTGGAGAAACGGCTGGTTCCAGAACAGGGACACAACTTACACAAGGTGAAGCTGGAACCTCTGGCCCCATCTGAACACTCAGGAACCGTCACAGACTGCCGGTGTCATTTCAAAATGCCGGTGTCAACTTGAAGGGACAATTTGGGCATCAGGCAAGATAATAAGTACAATGGATTGGAAAGCACTGTGACAGACACACCCTACTGTGGCCCCCATGAGTCACCCTGTTATATACAGTGCCTTCCCTGAGTGTGGGTGGGCTGTGACTTGCTTTTAGCCAATACGCCAGGACAAAGGTGAAGCAGTATTGTAGGTAATTAAGGTCCAGAATCAGTGGACTTTGCATTCATCACGGGAAGATTTCCTGGAGGACTGGACTTCGTTAGGCAGGCCATTTACCAGAGTCCAGGACTTCCCTGCAGCTAGACACTGGAAGGCACAGATCCTTTCCTCGGGGAGGCAGGCTGCTGTGCACGCAACAGCCCCTGGGGGACGGATTCCGCCCACAGCCTGAGCTCAAAAGTGGACCCTGCCTCCATGGAGCAGCTGAAGACACAGCCCTGGCAGACCCTGACAGCAGAGCGCCCCTCCAGGTAGTGGCACCACTGCGGGGCCCCAGACACAGGGAGACGAGTGCGAGCTGCTTTAAGCCCTTGAGCTTGTGGCCGTTTGTTCCGTAGCATAGAGAGTGAGCACAGCACCCCAGACGCCAATAGAGCTGAAGCTGAGACGCCCTGATGCATGGCATTTTTTTTTCTGTGAAGAGCCAGATAGTAAATATTTTAGGTTTTTCAGACCATATGGTTTCAGCCCCATCACTGCACTAGCTTCCAATCACTGTGTGACACACAAGCACAAACGTAGCAGCTGTAACACCACCATTTATTTGCTCATGGCTCCAAAGGACAGAAGTCTAGGTGGGTTCTGCTCAGAGCCTCCCAGGCTGAATCAAGGTGGGCTCCCTGCAGGCTCTGGGGGGAACCCACCATTCGGCCTGCTGGCAGGGCCGGCCCCTTGTGGCTGAGGGCCGAGGGTCCCGTCTTCGGTCTGGCTATCAGCAGAGGCCACCCTCTGCCCCTTCCTGTGGCCGCTCCATCTCTGCTGTGGAGCAGTGCCCCACGCCAAGCCTCTCTCACTTCCAATCTCTCTGACTCCCTCTTCTGACACCCGCTGAGGAAAAAACTCTGCTTTAGCTCAGGCCCACACGGTGATCTCTCTGTCGTGAAGCCGGGCGGTTGGCAGCTCTAATCACATCCCCAGCACCTCTTTCTCGAGGCCATGCACATAATGCACAGACAGATAGATGTGCTGGTCACAGTTCTGGGCCCAAAGTGGGGGGATGGGGACTCTCAGAATCTAGCCCACCACTGCCACTGTATCCTGAGAGAAGCCACAGGGGTATGTAAACAAGTGAGTGGGGCTGTGTTCTAATAAAACTTTATTCACAGAAACAGGAGGTTGCCAGGACTTGGCCAGTCGCTACTGCAGTTTGCCAACCCTGGCCTGGGAAATGTCACCAGCGGCTGCTCAAACCATGAGAACAGCTGATGCGGAAGTTAATGGCAGATGGTTCCAGCTGACCAGACGCCGCCCACTGATCAATTTCACAGGAAGGGACACGCCAGCTGTCTGGCGCCTTCTGCCATGGTGCAACTGGAAGCAGTATTTCCACCTGTGACGCAGTCTTGCTGAAAGATTTGACCTCAAACCAGTCAGGTCTAACAGGAAATAGAGAGTGTGGAAAAACACTATGTGCTGCGTGAAACCCAGAATGTTGGAAATTCCCTAAGGCAAATGACCTGGTTCTTTCAACATATAAACGGCAAGAATGAGGGGGGGGATGGTATGCACTGATAAAAAAGGGCTTCACAGACACCGCAGCAATGCCTTGAATTCTGTGCGCTCTGGAAAAAAACACCTACAAACCCCATCTATGGTAAGTTGGGAAACCGAACATTGTAGGCAGATTGATGATATTAAAGAGTTATCGATATGTTTGTTAGATGTGCTGATGATATGCGATCTTTAAACCGTCTTACCTTTTAGAGACATGAGAAGAGATGGGGCTGTGAGGGGGAAGCCTTTGTGGGTGAAATAAAGTGGCAACTGTGTAAAAGCAATCTGGACAGCAGGGTGAGGGGGCGTAGAAGACGCCAGACTGCCCACTGGGTGACTGTTGGTCTGGGCAAGCATTGTGACATCCTCTGTGTTTCTGTGTGTGGGCACACAGGCTAGAGGACCCTGCCTTCCGATCACATGAGAGGTTTCAGATGGGCTGGTGCTGGTGGGGAGGCCCCAGGGCGGCGGTGGGTCACGGGACTCCAGCGCCCAGGAGCCCTTGGCCAGTCTCGCGCCCACTGGGCTGACCTGAGTGTCCCCAGCATCTTGCACTTCAGCCCATGAAGCCCTCGTCTCTTTATCCAATAGAAGCCAGCAGCTACCAGCCCCATGCCCGCCCCTCCAGGCCTGACCCAAACACCTTGCAGGGCAGGAGGGCACTGAGGTGGCTTCCCGTCTCTGAGCCCTCTGAGGGTGTCTGCATTTGGGGACCCTCCCCCACACCCACAGCCTCATCACAAGCTGCCTTTGCTCGCCTGCTCTGGGCTCACCCTATACCATCACACCTGCACTGCCCATCCAGGGACAAGCAGTGGGGTGGATGGAGAGGCAGTGCCGTCAGGTGGGGAAGGGACAACGCTGGTGATGCCTGGGGCTCCCTTCTTCCCCAGAGCTCCCCCAGCCAGGTGCCATCCCTGGGCTTGTACTCCTGCCTCCTGCTTCTGTTGCCTGGGCCTTCATGCTCTCCACCCCACCTCGCTCCCCACTCCACCTCGCTCCCCCTGCCTGCTCAGGGCAGGCCTCTCCTGAAGGCAGGGGCCCTCCTGTGGGAAGTCTGTGCCCCTCTGCTGCAGTGTGACCTGCACCCACACCCGCGAGCCCCACCTCCGTCTGCACCCACCGGGAGGGCGGTCTGCACTGGTGGGGGAGCCTGCTGGGACCCCAGGAGGCCTTCTCCCCCAGGTCAGGGTCAGCATGGTGTCCGTTGTCTCGGCTGGGTCCAGTTCAGGGGAGGACGGCAAGGAGGGAGAGGCCTGCGGGGCTGCTGGAGGCGGGCCTGGGTGGGAGGCCTATAGTGTGAGTAGCACCCCAGGGCGGGGGCTCCAGCTGCAGCCTGTGGCTGTGGCCCAGACAGGAGGCAGAGAAGTACTCCCAGGAGGAGTGCTAGGCCGGCCAGGCCAGGTGGAGCTGCCCTGGGTGAAGCGTGCTGGATCTCTCCCCCATCCTGCTGGACATGGCTGGTTCTGAACCAGGTGCTGGCCACGCTGGACCCCGCATGCCCCACATGGGGCCAGGGCTGGGGCCCAGTGGTTAGCAGCAGGGCTGGAAGTGGCCAGAAAATACCCAGAACCCGGCCAACACCAGTCTGCCCTAAGGGCCAGGGCAGTGCCGCAGCAGGCTCTGTGTGACTGTCCAGCTGGGCAGGGGGCTGTGTGGGAGCCCGTGGCCACTGTGGAGCCAGGATGCCTTCCGCCCCGAGCAGGGTCATGTGACCAAGGCACAGTGGGAGGAGTGTGGGGTCTCCTGGAGGCTGACGGAGCATCAGGTGTGTGGTCAGCTCCCCTTGAGGGCCAGTGCTTGTTGCACACGTGGGTGTGCGTGTGTGGCTGTGTCTGTCCGTGTGTGCTGTGCCCATGAACATGGGAAGTCGCCTGTCCTCCTGGGAGGAGCCTGGGGCTCTGAGGCCCTGGCTGGGTGCCTGCCCTAACTGAGGGAAGGGAGGTGCCTGGTTCCCTCCGGTCCTAGGTGTACGGTTGCTAAGGCTCCAGCTCCTTCCCTCGGACCTGCCCCAAGAGTTGCCCCAAGAGTTGCCCCACTAGGTTCCCACCCCCTCCGCCTCCCCCATCCCCTGCACCCCACCCGGCATCCCTGAGGTGCTCGTGCTCCTGGATAGCGTCCCCGTGAGCTGATGGCCCTGCGCCCCGCTGGGCAGCCCTGTCCTGGGAGCTGGGCTCTGCGTGATGTTCCTGAGCCTCGCCGGTCCCTTTGTCCTCTCTCCCAGCCAGGCGGGTGACGCCACCAGCGGACCTGATGCCTCAATGTCAAGGATGGAAGGTGACTCTTGGCGTTGGAGGCTGGGGGAAGACCTGAAATTCGGAGGCTAAACCTCTTTGGGGAGGATCCCAGCTCTCCCCTGACCCCAGGGAGCCCTGCCCAGACCTTGTTCAGGGTCGGAAGGGACCCAGGGTGGAGGGCTACTTGGAAGGGGCCTCAGGTCAGAGGCTTCTGTGCAGACAGGCCCCTAGGAGGGGGCCTTTTACTCAGGAAGAGGGTCCCAGCAGGGCGGTTCTGTAGAGAGGGGCCCCAAGACAGAGAGTTTGGAGACCTGGGGTCCCTGGGGGGGCTTCTGGGAGCAGGGGTTGGGCTGGGCTGGCAGCACGCAGGGAGTCGGCTGAGCTGCAGGAAGGGAGCATGGGCAGGGCAGGAGCCCTAGGTCGGCCGGCCTCCAGGAGCGGCCCGCAGGGAGCAGGGGAAGCTTGGAACCCAGCCCCAGCGATGCTGGCCCGGCCTTGCCCTGCCCACCAGTCTCGCTGGCCCCGCCTCCAAGCTAAGCCCACCTCACAGGGCTACTCCTGCCTTGGGGGTGTCTGCCATGGATGCTGAGAAGCCCATGAGCCTGCACCTGTGGGCTCAGGTCCTGGGCCGCCTGCAAGACAGAGTGGCCCTGTGGAGACCAGCTGCATGCTGGGAGGAGACCAGGAAGCCCCTGACTGGCCTTGAGGACACTCCAAACCTGAGCAGGATGGGATGCGGGAGCCACAGGCTGCGGGAAACAGACTGTCCAGGCCTGGGACAGGACACTCTCTCTAACACTACAGGGACCAGGTGGGAGCAGGGGACCAAATTCTCTGAATCATCACAACCCTTGCCCAGGGTCCTCACACACAGTGGGGCCCCCACAAATAGTGAGATGTCACTGGAGGCTCAGTGTCCCCTGTCCAGACCCTACCTGACAGGTGCCCTCCAGCAGCCCAGGAACTGGCAAGGTGACCAAGAAGGGGGGCCACCAGCTGTGGGGCTGGCCCTGGAAGTGACCTTCCCACACATCTTCCCAGGGCCCTGTTAGCACTCACAGGCACGGCCCCCGTCCCGGGGAACTCAGGCCTGGGGTGCCCACCAGGGTTGGTTCTGCTTGTCTCGCCCAGGCTGCCAAGGTGCAGGGAAGCATTTACCTCCTCCCACCCCCAATTCCTGCTTGAAAGTGGGCCCTGTGCATCTTGCCAGAAACCCAGGTGGGCCTGCCACAGACCTGGGGTTGCCTGGGGAGGGGCAGGGGCTGGCAGCGATGGTCAGAACAGGGCTGGCAGTGAGGCCCCGGGCTCCGAGTGAGCAGAAAGGGGCAAGACCAGGACACAGGCAAATCCAGCATCCACGGAGAGCAAGGTGGGGGAGCCAGGGACCCTCCAACCTGTGGAGTAACACCTGGAACTCCAGGGTCCTGAGAGATGGGACCCCATAGAGCAGGCCCACCCAGAGATATCTCAGAGAATACAAACTACATCCTGGAGAGTCTGGATCAGGCCTCCTCACATGGGGCCCTGGAGGGTGGGGCCCAGGGCTGGTTTGCATGGGGGCATCTGAGAAGCCCGTACCACCCCAACACCCAGGAACCCCTGGGAGTTAAGGCCACATGCACAGTCGGTGCACACTCCTGGCACGGGTCAGGGAGTGACGGAAGCAGAGCTCAGCCAGCCCCAGAGAGCCTGACAGAGGAGGGGTGCCTGAGCCAGGGACTCATCTCCCTGCGGGTCACCACAGCACCAAGATGGGGAGGGGTCTGACTAGCCCCCAGCCAGGGTCGCAGCAGAGGGGCAGGGGTCTGTGGCCCTTAGGGGAGGTATGGCCACCACCTACCTCTGCCCACCACTGCCGGCCTGGGCCCCTGGCGGCTGCCCTGAGCTGATGTCATCCAATCTTGCAAGCCAGGTTGCCCCCATCCTGCCTGGCCACCTGGGCAGGAAATGACAGGCACAGTGGAGGGGTCTGGAATGTGCACACAGCCGCTCCCCATGGCAGCTTGTCCAGGACATGCACCGTGGAGGGAAGGCTCTGATTGCATGCCCCCAAACCGAGGGCCACCCTTCCCCACAGTTATCCGCCCCCCTGCACCCGCTGGCTGCTCATGTCAGCAGCGTGGGCGTTTGCATCGGCTTTTAGACAAACCCTGGAATGTGGCTGTTGGCTGCATGGCAGCTCTTCCTGGAACAGGGACAACAGAGCACTGAGTGTCTTTGAGTCGTGGGTGGACAGGGTGCAGCCTACCCAGAGCCATGCACAGGCCAGCACAGAGAGGCCAGGCCGAGACTCCCGTGAATGGGCACAGGTGTCCGAAGATGTGAGGGAACTTGAAACTAGCCCCTGGAGCCTGAGACCTGGGCTGTGGGCCTCCAGAGGGGCAGGCAAGGGGTTTAGGCTGCCCAAGACCCTGATGAATGGAGGACTCAGGCAGAGAAGAGTGGAACTGGGGTAAGGATATGGGTGGGGCCCTTGCCAGCAGCGGCAGAGATGTGTAAGCTACTCAGACCCTCTGAGGAGGCTGGAGACCTGTCACCCAGACTTGGGATGGCAGGGTCCCGCTGCACCAGGCTGAGGTGACCCGGAGCTAGCACTCAGACTAATGGGGCTCGGTACCCAGATGTTCAGACTAATGGGGTGCACACATGCTGTCCTAGCCCATCCAGTCACTGGAGCTCCATTGCCAGCAGCTCCCGGCTTCCCCCAGTCAGCGCGCGCCATAAGCTCCAATCTCAGACATTCCCCAGGCAACCTCAAAGGAAGCACCCTGGCCAGGATCCCTGCCAGGGTCTCCGTGTGGCTGTTGGCTGTCAGCCTGCTGTCTTGGGGGCCGCAGGGCTGTCTTGGAGCTGTCAGCTGTTTGGTTTTCCGCTTCCTGCTGGGGCACCTCAGACACCCGTCTGGCCACTGAGGTGCCCATATCCCGGGAAAGGCACGGAGGTCCTACACAGTGAGGCTCCCCATGCTCAGCTGCCCTCTGGAACCCCCAGCACCACCCCACCACACATCTTCTCCCAAAGTGGGTACCTGCTCACCTGCATGCCCTGTGCCCCCCAGCAGGCCTCTTTCTGTGGCCCCAGAACTGACCCCAGAGTGGTAGCTGCTTCTTCCAAATCCCAATTGTTGGGTGGGAGCAGGAAAAAGGCCTGCACCCTGCAAAGGGGAACATGTACCCGGAGGCGCTCAGGGGCATCATGGACACACACGTGCCTGCTGCGCCCGCCCTGCCTGCTGCGTCCCCAGAGCAGCCTTGGAGCCTGGGCTGAGCCTCCCAGGAGTGTGCCCGGCCAGCCCTGCCAGTGACCCCTGTGTGACAGGTCCTCCTGTTAAGCATTAACCGGCAACATGTCTGGCTGCCACCGATAATGGGTTCTGGGTGACACCCTGGCCAGAAGGGCCCCTGGAGGGCCTGATCCTGAGTGACTGGACCAGATAAACTGGCAGAGCAGAGCTCAGGAGCTCAGGTTACAGGCCTTGCTAGGTGCTTTGAGGTGGATGGGCTCTGGGGGAGGACTTCCGGCTCACAAGCCCCATGGGACTGAGGACTCTGGGCCAGCTCAAAGGCATGGAGGAAATGACCTCCAGAAGCCCAGGCAGCAGGCCCAGAGAGCTGGCCAGCGAGAGCACAGCCCACTGGCCCAGCCCACATACCCAGTGCCTGCAGCTCAGCCTGCTGGGCGCCCATCCTCCTGGGCCAGTGGCACCAGGAAGCTGTTCTCCAAACCCAGAAGTCCTTGTGACTCAGGGTACCCGCCCTGGGGTGCAGAGCCTCCTCAGACAACGTCCAGCCTGACCTGCCACTTCCCCACCCAAGGCTCAGCCCAAATGGGCCGTCACCCCTGCCAAAAGCCCTCTGGGAGGACTCGGGGCACCCTCGCCAGGGGCCCCTGGATGTGGGCTGCAGCCCGGGCGCCTGGCAGCTGGGTCTTTGGGAGGACCCTTCCCCCAAGAGAGCTTCCTGGCCCCTGATGACCAGCAGTTCCAGCCCTGAGGTGGAGCTCCCAGGGGCCCAGCCTCCCTCCCCGCTCCCCCACCAAGAGGACTTTCCCAGTCACTGGAGGCTCTGCGGTGGGCTCCAAGGACGGGTCTGCGAGTACCCGGGCAGGCCACAGGAAGTACAGGCCCCAGGTGAGAGTGCCCTACAGCTGAGGGGCTGTCAGCCCCACATTTGGGAGAACCTTGCTCCCATCAAAGCACAAAACCTCTCAGTAGGCTGAAGGTTGATGGCCGACTTGGGCTGCTCCACCTGGGGCTGCTGGGATCTCTGACCGGGAGAGACCCCGGGGGCTTCCTGGAGGAGGTGAGGTTCATGGAGGCCTTGAAGGGCCAGTAGGATGGGGATGGTATGGGGTCAGACAGTTTAGACACAGACCAACCAGAGCAAAGCAGACGGCCGCCCTGCTGGGAGAAACTGGCAAGCAGAGCCCAATCTGTGGAGTAGCCAGGAGGGGGGCCTCCTGAGGGGGTGGCTTGGACCGGAACTCTATTTGGGACAAATGCCTCAGCACCAGAAAGGGTTTTCCTGGGTGGCCATGGAAGATAGGGCACCGGAGCCAGGCCACAGGGAGCATGTCCTGCCTCCTGGAGGCAGCCCCAGGCTAGGGAGGGCTGCACGGGCACAGTGGGCATGTAGAGCTGGCAGCCCTACCAGGGCCACCAGGCTGCTGCCTCTGGGGCCTGTGTGCTTTCCCCAGAAGCCCCAGACCTGGTGGCAGGACCAGGGGGCTGGCACATCCACTGGGGTGGATGGCGCCACCTGGTGGCCATGAGTCTGCAGGAGCCTTCACCATGCCCCCCGCTGCAGCCCTGATGGGCCTGTACTTCCTAGGCCTCGGGGTCCCTTGGTGCTCGTGGTTGTCATCCCCGGGTTCCCGGGGCTCTCTTGGCAACTTCCCAGGCATCCCCTGTGGTCCTGGAGGACAGCCTTCACCCGGCCAGCCCAGGAATCCTGCCCTAGCCCAGATGAGGAGGCCAGTAAAGCAGGGGCATGGGGAGAGTGCATACATGCCCCCCAACAGACGTAGGTGCACATACACCCCTGCAAGCACATACAGGTGCCACTCACTCATGCACGCATGCATAGACGGGGGCTCAGTGCTGACAGTTTATTCCGAATTCTCAACCATGCACATCTCAAATGAAGCTATTTTAATTCAGAATACACAGAGAATCTGACATTTCCAAAAGGAAAGCTCTACTTTAAATTCCACTCAGGAAGCCAGGCCTCTGAGTCTGGCCTCCACTGTCCTTGGCCCTAGGAGCTCCCAGCCGCCTCCAGGACCCTGCTCCAGCTGCAGGTGGGATGCTGACACACCTGGGAATGTCCTTCACAGGACGTGAGGCAGGAGGGCAGGCAGAGGGTTTGGCCGAGGCCTGCACGCCACCCTGAGCTCCCTGCACTCCACTGCAGAGGCCTCATCCAAGCGCACCCCAACCAGAATCAACACCAGAATTTGTGGGGCCATGCAAAAAACATAGCAGCTGTTAGTTCAAAAATGGCTAGAATTTCAAGATGGTGATGGTGGCATTAAACCAAGCATGGGGCCTTCTTTCTGAGTGAGGAGCCCTGCTTAACGGCCCGTCCTTCTGCTGTGACTCCCCAGCCAGGCCCTCTGCTCCTCTCCGAGCTGTGGTCCCTCGAAGGGGTGACAGAGCCGGGCCTGGGAGTGACACGGGTCACTCGAAGGGGTGACAGGACACTGGGGCCTGGGCAACCCCCCCACCCCACCCCCACAGCACCTCCTCTGGATGCTGAAGGGTTGGCCTGGGTCTGAGAGCAGGGCTACCTCTGCCTAGTCCTTCAGGGAGTCAGGGGGTCGTCTCTGGGGTCATGGGGGATTTTTCTGTCTCCCATCATGCTCTACACTAGGCTGGGCAAGGGGTTCAGAGGTGAGGAGATCTCGTCTGGGTGCCTGGTTGTTCCTGGAGGGGATGTCCCAGACCAAGGCCCCAAGGCAAGAGTTGGGGAAACTTTTGTGGGCAAAGTGGGCGGGACCCCCAGGCCTTCGGCTGTCAGTGCTTCTGGAGGAGGGGGCCAGGAGGCATGGGGCCAGAGCCAGTTGCACCTTCTTGGAACCCTGGGTTCCTGCCATGGGTGGGAGGGGCCGTTCTAGGCTGTACCAGCCCGGCCTCCTTCCCACCCACGCCTGAACTGCAGCAAGGCAGGCAGGTCAGGCCAGCGGGCTGCTGAGTCAGTTTGCAAGGAATGCTCTGGCCGCTCCCAGCTACCCCGTGCCCCTGCCTGCCTCCTCCCCGGGTGCTGCTGGCCCCCGGCCCGAGCTCGGACCACACCTTCAGCCTGGGCCCGTGCAGAGGGGCCCCTACCTGCAGCCCACCCCTACACCTCGCCCCCTAGCTCCCACCATGACCCCAGCCCCTCAGGGCCCCCTTCCCATGCTCCCAAGTCGTTCCCAGGCCAGGGGCCCTCCAGTACAAAGGTGCTCCACCTCGGACTGGCAAGGCCTGGGGGTGCCCAAGACTGGGGACAGGGGGCCATGGTCCCCCAATCACCCCCAGGCAGGGCCAGGCCCAAAGGAGAGAGGTGGGAGGGAGGGGACTTCCTGGAGGAGGAGGCTCTGCAAAGAGGAGGGGCAGGGCCCAGGGGGCTGGGGCTGGGGGCTGGGGCGGGGGGTAGGGGGCTGGCTAGGTGGCCAGGGCTGTGGCAGCTGAGCTGACCAGGGCCTCCTGAGCCTCTGCTCCACTCAGCACCTTTGCTCCAGGCCACCCCAGGCGGCTTCCTGGCCTGAGCAGACCCAGAGCAGGTTGCTCCTGGGCAGGTGGGGTGGGGGGCATGGGCCTGAGGAGCCGTCCCCACAGGTGACCTGGCCGCCCCGGCTGTCCCCTCCAAACCAGCAGGGAGGGCAGATGCAGTGCCCCCCAGGCCGCCACAGTGCCCCCACCCCAGTGGACACCACAGCTGGTCCGGGCTCCTTCCAGACCTCATTGCCCGGAGTTGTGGGAGTTGTGAGACCCCTGTGAGTTGTGGGACCCCTGGAAGGGCTTGGGAGCGGCCCGCCGGGTGGGGGCCACTGTCCAAGATGCATTCAGCCCATCCCTGCTGCTGCCAGGGCCCCGCTGGGCACTCATCCCCATCAGCACCCTCGTGTCTCCCGCCTCCTCTGCGCCATCTGCTGCCACTGCAGGAAGAGGCCCAGGGACAAGGAGGCCGTGGACCCGGGCAGTGCCCGCAGCACCACGACGGCCCACCTGGTGAGGAACAGGCACCAGGGTGTCCCTGGCCCAGTGCCTGGTTGGCTCAGTCCCAGAGGAAAGCCCAAGGCCCTGGGCTCAGGGGCTGGGGTGGCCCTGGGTGGGCAGGGGTGAGCTCAGCCCCCGGGACGGTCGGGTCTGCCAGGGGCAGAGGCGGGGAGGGACTTCCTGATAGGGAACAGTGAGTAAAGGTTGGGCGCCAGTGAAGAGAGAGGCAGGTGGGACCTGGCCCCAGTGGGCCTCGAGGGCCAGCCCCAGAGGTTGGCCCCCAGGCCATGGGGAGCTCCAGGAGGTTCCAGACGACGGCAGTGGTGTGCCAGAGGGGTTGGGGCAGCCTTGGGGCAATTATGGCCCATCTTACAGGGCTGAGTGAGGGTGAGAGCCCTCTGTGGCCTGGCCTGGAGGAGGGTGGTGTGGCCAGAGCCATGGGACCACAGCCTGAGAGGCCCAGGGCTCTGATGGGGGCCCCATCCCAGCCACTGTCACCCGTCCCTGCCCACCCAGGTACAGCCAGAAGTGGGTGACGTGGAGTCTGGCCCAGGGGAGCCACAGCAGTGGGGCGCCTTCAGCTCTCCCTGGAGTATGACTTCGGAAGCTAGAAGATGAGGGGCACCACTTTGCAGGCCCACAGGTCTGTGGGCTCATGGTGGCGGGGAGCTGGGTGCTGGGAGGTGCAGGGCTGAGCTGGGAGGGGCCCTTGCTGAGCCACTCTGGCTCCCAGATCAGGGCAGGCCTCAAGCAGGCAGCCAACCTCAGGCCCGCAGGGCCCGGGCAGCACAGCAGACCCCTATGCCCACATCAGCCTCTCCAGCCTGGCTGGGCACAGGCATAAGATGAAGGTGGTCCACGGCACACTCTGCCCTGTGTTCAGTGAGACCTACTGCTTCCCCATAAGTGGGGGCCGGTGGTGGGGCAGCTCACACCCCTGCCTGCAGGTCCTGCGCACCGAGCTGCAGGTGCCAGTGCTGGGCGACGGGCACTGGGCCCAGCCCCAGCCGCTGGGTGAGCTCTGCCTGCTGCTGGGCTCCGTGGACCTGCAGCATGTCTTGGAGTGCTGGCAACAGCTGGGCCCACTGGGCGCCACCAAGGTGAGGCTGCAGACCACCAGGATCCAGCCCATCCCTGCCCAGTGTGTCCATGGGGAGACTGAGGCCCTCTCACTGCCCACAGCCTGAGCAGATGGGCAAGCTGTCCTTCTTGCTCTGCTGTGTGCCTGGCTCAGGCCAGCTAACTGTGGTCGTGCTGGAGACGCCGGGCCTGAGCCCGGGCCTGGCAGGGGAGAGCCCTCGGACCTGGAATGCCCTCCGAACCCCAGGCCCTTTGTGGAGGTCCAGCTCATGCTACTCTAGAGGAAGTGGAAGACGAGAAACATGTCTTCCAGGAAAGGCACAGTGGCCCCCTACTTCAACGAGGCCTTCACCTTCCACGTGCCCTTCAGCCGGATCCAGGTGGGCTGCCTGGAGGGAGAGGTGGGCAGGGTCTCGCCTGGGCCAAGCTGACTCTGTCTTTCTCTCCTTCCACCACACCGCCACCTGCCTCTGCCCGGACTGTGGATCTGGTGCTGGCCGTCTGGGCCCATGGCCTGCAGTTCCGGACCAAGCCTGTGGGCAAGGTGCTGCTCGGTGCCTGGGGCTCCGGTCAGCCCCTGCAGCGCTGGGTGGACATGCTGGCCCATGCCTAGCAGCCCATCGCCCTGTGGTCCCGCCTGCGCCTGCCCTTGCCTGGCTCCTGAAAGCACCCCCGTGCCTCAGTCTCCCCGGTCCGGGCCACCCTGGGGACCCCTGTCGTAAATACCTCCTGCCTGCTCTGTGTGTCCTTCCTGAGCTCTTGGAACAGAGTTGGGCCACAGCCCTTCTGCAGGGCAGGGAGAGGGTCTCCTCACCAGACTTAGCCAGGCCCTGAGGACTTTGAACAATGCCTGACCCGTGGCTGGGGGGAGTGGGGGCCCCTCCAGGCCAAACAGGATGATACAGGGAGATGAGGAGCTCCCCCTGTCAGTGAGAGCTGGGAGTCAGGGACAGTGTCGAGGAGGTGGGCTGGAGCTGGCTACACGGGGACAGGGTGCGCAATCGGGTGGCATTTGGTGGGTGGTGATGGTGGACAGAAGGGAACCCAACCTGAGGAGCAGCCCCAGACCCCCACGGGGCCCCAGAACCTTTGGGAAGGCAGCTGTAGGGCCTCCCCTGCATGAGCAGCAGGGGGCAGTGGACGTCTGTGGCAGCTGCCTGGGCTGGGGCTCACCCTGGCCATGCACCTCTGATCCCCACACACCTGGGTGGCTTTAGTTCTGAGATTCCCCACAGCCGTGCAGATCAGAACTCCAAGTCAGGGGCCTTGGATGCCTCTGCTGTGTGGGGGCCCGGTGGGGTTGTGGGCCTCGGCCAGGGTGACAGGGGCAGAACTGGGCCTGCCCCAAGGCAGGCTCCAAGCCCTTTGGGTCAGGGAGAGGTTCTCAGGTGGGTGGTGCTGCTGTCCTGGGGTTGAAGGACACGTTCCCAGTGGAGCAGGGAATGGCCCTCGGCCAGGCTGGACGTGTAGATGACCCCAACCCTGCTCCTGGGTGGGAAGAGCAGCCCTCAACCCAGAGCCCCCTGGCTGCTGCCGCAGGCCCTGGAGGCAGCATTTGGGAGTCCAGGCCTTGCTGGGGGGCCAGCCTGGACAAGGGAGAGGCCTGGCCAGCTGTGTTTGCGACCCCTGCCCAGGCTGGACAGGGACCAGTGAGCTACAGGGAGGGGCTCCCTCCATCCCCCAGGAAGCCAAGGGAAAGCCACAGTGTGGGTCCTGACTTAGGGCTTGAGTGAGCCCCGAGCTGACCCTGGGCTGTGTGGCCATCGTGACCCAGCGAAGCCAAGCACAGCTGTCCTTAGGTTCCTTGCAAGAACAAGGAAAGCTTCCCGAGCTGTCACTAAGCCCTAAATAGAGCAACCCAACCTTGCACCCCCACAAGACTTCTTGGACTGGGCAGCAACACGCGGCTGGGCCGGCCGGCAGCTCGGGCAGGTGGGGAGGGCCCTGTGCCCCCATTGGTCTGAGGAGGGCTCCATGCCCTTTCTGAGCAGGGGCCCAGACGGGGGGAGGCCATTTATACCCCTCCCCCTGGGCCCACCAGCCCAGCTTGCTGCTGCCGGCCTGACCTCTCTCCCAGCTCGGCTGCCCAGACGCTAGGTGAGGCTGGCCTGGCTGGTCGAGGCCAGGGACAGGCGCCACTCAAGCCAGCTCGCAGGAGGGCTTCCCAGGGCAGGGGCTGGGGCTGGGGCAGCTGCCAAGAGTTCTCTCTGGGAGGTTTGCACAGAGCTGGGAGACAGACGTGCTGGGAGGTGGGCTGGGGCGGGGCAGGGGGCCTGGACACATGGGCTCTGATAACCAGGCCTCACTTCTGGGATCACTGGAAGGGGATTTTGTGGGTCGAGGGACCCCAGACCGAACCAGGGAGCGGTTTCTTGCATGCACTTGGGCCCAAAGCCGAAGGAGAAGAGCTAAAAATATCTGGGAGGCTCTGGTGGCCACCTGTGCTGGCCCCTTCCTCCCCTCCCTCAGGGACAGCTGCGCAACTCCAGGCCCCCCCGGGGACATTTTGGGAACACTTTCTCCTCTTACATCCCACCCTGGGGAATTCTAAGACATGGACTTCAAAGAGGTCGGAGATAGGGGCAGGGCAGCAGGGGGTGGGCTAGCTGCCCGACTCGCCGACTCGCCCCCTGGCCCCCGGCAGCTGGTGCACATGCTGGGATGGGGACCCTGGGCCCTCATGCCCAGACCTTTCTCTCCCACAGGCTCTAAGCCCAGGACCTCAAGATGGGGGAGTAAGTGTATCCTCAAGCCCCATGTCCCTGCAGCCCCTGCTCTCCCCTACTGTGGGGGGGGGGTTTCTGCATCTCCCAAGCAACAACCCCTGCCCACCCTGGACACCCCCCATCCCCACCCACCCTTTCACTAGCCTCATCCATGGCCCTAACCACTGTCTTCTCTCCCCAACCCCCTGCCGCCTCCTGGGACAGTGAGGAGGTGAGTGCATGCTCAGGGGCATGAAGCATGGAGGGGATGGGACCTGGACTGGGGCAGGTCAGAGGTCAGAGCTTCAAGGCCCTGAGGCCCAGGCCCTCCCCCTCAAGCCCCCTGACTGTGCTGATGACATACGGAAATGGCCGCCTGGTGCCTCCCAGAGCAGAGGAGTGAGCTGCAGCCGGGTCATGGGGAATTGCCTCTTTCAGATGATGGCACCCCCACCTCACCCCCACCTCCTGGGCCTTGTGGGGACCCCATCCCCAACCCTCCTCCCCATCCCCCCACCGTTGACCCTGACATGCCACCTGGACAAAGGGTCCCCACACAGCACCATGCCCTGGGCCCAGCTCCCACCAGGCTCAGGAGCCCCCAGGCCCGGGTGCCTCCTGGACGGGACCTCCCAGGAGGGTGAGTGGTGCGCTGGGGGCCCAGGCCTGCCCTGACTCTGCCTCCTCTGCCTTGCCCTGCAGAAGCGCAACAGGGCCATCACAGCCCGGAGGCAGCACCTGAAGGTAGGTGCCCTCTGGCAGGCCACCCTGGGGTGCTGGTCCCCCCCGCCACAGCCCCTCACTGCCTACTCTCCCACTCCCCCAGAGCGTCATGCTCCAGATCGCAGCCACGGAGCTGGAGAAGGAGGAGAGCCGCCGCGAGTCCGAGAAGCAGAACTACCTGTCCGAGCACTGTCCCCCGCTGCACATCCCCGGATCCATGTCCGAGGTGCAGGTACCTTGCGCCCTCCCAGGCAGTGCACCTCCTGCTGCCTCAGTTTCCCCACTGGTCAAGAGGGCCAGCAGGGTGGTCAGGGCAGGTGGGGGCGGGGTGTGGGGTTGGCTGCCCGCCCACCTGCCCTGGCCTCTCCCCAGGAGCTTTGCAAACAGCTGCATGCCAAGATTGACACAGCTGAGGAGGAGAAATACGACATGGAGATCAGGGTGCAGAAAAGCACTAAGGAGGTGAGAGGCCGGGGGCGCCTTGTGATGGGGATGGGGGGGCAGAGGAGCCTCCAGGGTGGGGCCAGGGCTCTGTCCTGCAGCTCCCAGCCCCCCGTGCCTGAACCGGCCCCCTGCAGTTGGAAGACATGAACCAGAAGCTCTTCGACCTGAGGGGCAAGTTCAAGAGACCCCCGCTGAGACGCGTGCGCATGTCCGCAGATGCCATGCTCAAGGCGCTGCTGGGCTCCAAGCACAAGGTGTGCATGGACCTGCGGGCCAACCTGAAGCAGGTCAAGAAGGAGGACACGGAGAAGGTGGGCCCCGCCACGGCCGTCCTGCCCCGCAGCCCTGCAGCCCTGCATTCCCCCAGCCACACCCCCATCCCCACTCTGCAGCCCTGCTCTGCAGCTGCATGGAGGGGAAACTGAGGCTCGGGGTGTCTCCAGCTTCTCTTGATTCCTCCCCCCAACCCAGGAGCGGGACCTGCGCGATGTGGGCGACTGGAGGAAGAACATCGAGGAGAAGTCGGGCATGGAGGGCCGGAAGAAGATGTTCGAGTCCGAGTCCTAGGCTGCCGGCTGCCCACGGCCTGGCCATCTGGCATCTGTCCTCTCAATTGTCAATAAAGGACTCCAATCCCCACCACTTTCTGGTCTGTCTTGCCCAGCTTGCTGCCCCCCGCTGCTCAGATGCCGAGCCGAGCTCAGGGAAGTGGGAAGGCCATGACAGACTGTGAGGCATGCTGGGGAAGCCCGTGGAGGGGTGTGGGGGCTGACAGGCAGGGCTCCTGGCATTTCAGGCTGGGCTGGGAGGCCCTCCTCCAGTGCTGGCATCCACATGGCCTGGGCCAGGGGGCTGCTCGGTGTGGTCAGTAGTGAGTGCCAGAACCTGGGCGCTTCCCAAGGCTTGCCCTAGACACCCCCGACCCCACAGAGCGTTACCGTCTGAGCAGGAGGTCGGGAGATGAGGTCATTTGTCCGTCTGCAGCATGGCCATCATCAGGGACCCAGGGACTCTCTCAAATGACACACCCTGGCTGTGGCCCATGGCAGGTGTGTCCTCCCCATGCATGGGGCAGCCCCACACTCCTCCCAGATCACTTCTTCTCCAACCCCATGGGCATGTGGGGACAGGCCTGGGTCAGATGGCCTCCCACAGGGCAGGAGCACCCGTGGGCCGGGGTCTGGGCTCCTGCCTGGGACTGAGGACAGGCCAACCCAGCCTCACACTGGACCCTGGGGAGGACTTGCATCTCCTTTCTGCTCAGCCCAAGGCCCTGGCCCACCTCACACTTCAAGGGGCCATGTCCCCGAGGAGCCCAGACGAGGGCTGTCACAGCGTGGCCTCGGCTGTTGGCCTCCTTTGGAGGGGTGGTGCTGGCCCGCCAAGTCCCTGCACTCAGATCTTTGGAGGGGAGCCAGTGATGGAGCAGCTGTCTGCCCCGCCCTTGCCACCCTGCAGTCCCAGCCATTGGTGGGGCAGCTGCCTGCAGCCTTGGGCTGCCCCTTGTCTGACATTAGCCTCCCCTCCCAGCCCTCCCAGCCTTTGTCCACCGCTCCCCACAGACCCCTCCAGCTTGGCCACCCTGCAGCATGAAACTGCAGCCCCTGCCTGATGCCTGGGCCCCTGGCCCCAGCTCCTGCGGGCTGGGTGGAGGGCCCTGAGGGACAGCCTAGGGCCAACAGTGAGCCCAAGGAGTGGGTTTTTGGTGCCGGTACCCCACCCTGGACCGGCAGCTGTCCAGGCCATGCCCCCGGGACAGGGCGTGGAAACTACCCCAAGGGCCCTGGGGCAGCCTGGGCAGACTCAGCCCCACCATGTTGGGCACATTCACCATGTGGGAAAACGGGCTTTTAAAAAAAGCTTTAAATGTCAAACACAAGAATCCAGACAGTGATTCTAGGTGGGGGGCCAAGCAGGGGCCGTTGGGGCGGGAGCAGGAAGCCCACGTGCTGCACAGGCTCATGGGCTACAGTGTTGGCTACATTTCCAGCGAATGCATGAGTGGAGCAAGAGGCTATGCAAACCAGGCCAAACCCACAGGCCGGTGGCTGCATGCCCCACCGGAGAGGGGAGCAGGTCCCCTGCCCAGCTGACCCGGTGTCCCCTGCTGAAGGCCCGGTGTCCACACAGCTGCAGGGAGGTGGAACATGGCGACTCCCCCAAGTGGGTGGCTCAGCATTGAATGTGGTTAGGACTTCATTCTAGAAAGATCTCTACAGGGTGGATAGGCAGAAGAGGCCACCTCCTGGGATGGAGAGATATAAGAGGCAGGATCCCCAGGACTCAGTGGTGGGGGAGACAGGATGTCCAGGACTGTGGGGGAGGGCTGTCCTCCAGGGAAGCCCAGAGCCATGGGGCAGGCTTTGGGCGGTGGGGTCTGGACATCCTCAGGAGTGAGCAGTGGGCAATGCCTGACCACCATGGGCAGGGCAGCGGGAGAAGACCACAGCCCTGCAGAGCCAGAGCCGATGCTGCCAGGAAGGACCCCGAGGGTGGAGGGGCTTGGCACAGGACCCCCAGGCTATGCTGAGGTCTGGGAAACACCTGCAGGGTGGGGTGAAGAGGGGAGCATGGAAGGCAGAGGATGGGGAGGAGGCGCAGACCAGCTTGTGCCCAGAGCTCTCCTGGTCTACCTGCTGCGGGCCAGGGAAGCATGTGTACCCCAGCACCCAGGCTGTCCAGGACACCGCCCTCAAGGCACTCAGCTTGCGGGGCTGCCGTGTACTCCTAAGCCGGGGGTCCTGGTGCGTCAGAGGGGAGGAGTGGGCACGACAAGCCCAGGATGGGAGAGGGGACAAGGATGGAGGTCCTGGGCATCCCACCCACGGCAGCGCCTGTGGTCAGCAAGACGGCATCTCCACTCTTAGGAAATGGACCTGGGGGTCCATTGCTGGGCCCCTGAGATGTGGGACAGGACACTGGCCTGAGAACAGACTGAGTGATGGCAAAGCGGGCTGGGTGCCGGGCCGCTGCTGGGCACGGCTGTTCCTTACAGCGGCTGGTTTTCCTTCCCTGGCTGTCACAGTCCTGGTATCGCCGCCCTGGGCCTGCCCTAAAAAGGAATCACAGATAGGGGCTTCCTGCACAGACATTCACGTCTCCTGGCCCTGGAGGCTGGAAGGCCAAGACCCAGGGGTGGGCAGGCCCAGCTCCCCCAGAGCGTGTGGACGCCGTCCCCTCCCTGGGTCCTCATACGGCCGTTCCTTTGTGTGCATCTGTGTCCTGGCCTCCTCTCCTTATAAGGAAGCCAGTCCTATGAGATTGGAGCCACCCTGTGACCTCCTTTACCATGATTATCTGCAAAGACCCTGTTTCCTAAAAGGTCATGCTCACAGGCACATAGGGTTCAGACCAGCACATGTGAATTTTCAGGGCACACAATTCAGCCCATGGTGTTCCCTCTGGCCCACACAGCTGTCTCTCCAGGTCATCACCGTTTCTGTATTGGACCCTCAAACACTGCCTCCGTTGTCCGCCTGCCTCTCCCACTGTCCTGCCCTCCAGCCCACACAGCTTTTGGTCAGCCCCAAATCGCTCTGCCAGTCTTTCTGGATGGCCTGCGGCACAGCATGGCCTCCTACCTGAGGGTGGGCCTCTGCCACTCCTTTGGCCCTGGGACGCCAGTGGCCAACAGGCCTGCGGATGACATGCAGTGACCCTCCCTCCCCCGAGGCCAGCTTGTGCTCAGACTCTGCAGGCCAACTCAGGCCCTCGGGCTCCAGCCAGGTTGCCAAATCAGAGGTGCACCGTCCTTTCCCGCTTGGCTCTGCTCTGTGCTGACCACTTCCCCATCCTGACTCCTCCTCCCCTCTCACTCCATGTAGTCGGCTCTGCCCTCTCCTGGCACCTTATCACCTGAAGTCCCTTGGGCTTGTGGTCCTGACCCTGCTCCTCCCTCGCAGGGGGCCCATCTCACCTGGGCCATGGAGACCCCCTTGCCATGGACCCATCTGGTGGGTCCACCTTGATGCCCTCTGCTCCAGCCTGCCTGGAACAGACCTCCTGGCGCCTCTTGGGGGGCCTGTGCCCCTCAGCTCACCGTCTCTGGTGCTTGAAGCCTCCCTGGTACCTCTGTCGTCCTGTAGAGCTCACTCTGTCCTGGCCTCGGACTAGCTCATTGCTTCCCCAACATTCGCTGTGTCGCCAGACACTGCTCCTGACAACGGATGAAACATGGTCTGCATCTCCCTATGCCCCCCATCTTAGAGTTTGAATGAACCATACCAAGTGAACAAATGACAGAGGTGGTTTCTCAGGCAGACTCAGCACCTCCTAGGACCGCCCAGCTCTGCTAACTGCCACCCAGTAAGGCATGGCGGCCCTCACCTGGAATGGAACGGACAGGAGGAGAGGCTGGAGGGGTGGAGGGCAGGGCTGCCCAGCAGCAGGATGGCCCTGGAGTTGGGGCAGCAGAGTCTCAGAGCTGAGCCCAGCTCGGGAGGGGAGGGTCCAGAGGCCGTGGCATGTGGGAGCGCCCGCCTGCTCTGGCTTCCCTTTCCTCTATGAAGTGGGAGATGAGGCTGCCGTGGGGTAGGGGTGGGCGGGGGGATGCATGTGACTATGGGACGGGGCTCTGCATCTGGGCCCCCAGCGCCCCCACTCGCCTCTCCTGGCAGCAGGTGTTGGGGCCTGTTTGGCGAGGCACAGCAGGGTGGGGCCGTTCAAACAGCAGGAAGGCGTCTCCCCACAAACGACACCTGAGCTGAGGAGTGGGTGGGCAGAATCCTTTGGGTGGGAGGGGACGTGGCCCAGGCCCTCCCCGTGCTGCTGGGGGCCTGCTGGCCTTCTGTGGGGTCCTTCCCTGCTTTCATGGTCACGTGGCCTTCTCCCTGCATACAAAGCTGTCTCCAAATTTCCCCTTTTTATAAGGACACCAGTCATACTGAGCAAGACCCACCCTATGACCTCATCCTAGCTGATTCCATCTGCAGGGACTGTTTCCAAATCAGGTCCTTTCTGCAGTGCTGGGGATGGGACTTCAGCCCACTGGGGGCGCCGCTCAACCCCTGATGGGGGGGCAGGCCCCTTCTGGGCTTTTGAGGGTGGGGACAGTCGGGGGGCAGAGGCAGTGTACGCTGGGGGCCTGTGGTCTGGCAAATCTTGTGGGGGTGACCAGCTGCTGACACAGGGGAAATTAAAAGCCAGGTGGGGACAGGTCAGGCCGGACTTCTGTGGCCAGTCAAAGGCCTTCGGCGTTTACCCTCCACGCAGAGCCGGCCTCATGGGAAATTCTGAACAGCTCTGACCTGAGCTCCTGATGTCACCTGCCAGGGCCCCATGGACGATGGAGCAGGCCCAGCATGCAGGCTAAGGATGGCGGGTGGGGAAGCCCTGTGTCGGGCTGGGCTGGCCGGCCAACCTCACTGCAGGCCCGAGGGAGACCCTGCATGACAGGTTGTCTGGGGTCACACCAGCTGACAAGGTGCCCACATGGGGCAGGTGAGCTGTGGGGGCTCATGCCTCTGAGTATGCCGGGGGGGGGGGCTGCTGGAGCTGACCTCTGGCTTGGATGGACATCCAGCCACCATGTCCATGGTTGGACAGTAAGCCACCTCTGGAAACCATCAGGGGGACGCAAGAGGCAGCAGGCCGAGAGCTCCCGGGACCCCGTGGGCTTCCCTCTGCCTAGCTCAAGCCCCCCGCCCCCTGGTGACACTAACCATCCATGGGTCAGTTCTGAGCTCCTGGAGCATGGGGGTGAGGGGAGTCAAGGGGACACAGGGAGGGGCAGCAGAGAGAACAGGGAGTCCAGCAGTTCGGGAAAGTAAACACGAAGACAGGACGTCAGGCTTGTGGGGTATCTCGTGCAGGCCTAGCAGTCACCCTGGAGTACAGCAAGTCGGGGTGGCCCTGAGGTGGGAGGAAAGGGGCTTCCATACTCTGAGACACACCCCAAGATTCCCACCAAAGAGGTAAGATGCCTAGTGTGGGTACTTTGGGGCCAGATCTGGGGGAACCTGCTGCACACATGCCCCTGGAGGCCAGTGCTGCTGAGGCCCTGGGCGGTGGGCGCTCCCGGGCAGGCCCGGTGTCAAGCCCCCACCCTCTACTTTTACCCAGGGCCCTGGCTACTTGCCTAACACTTCCTTGTGGTTGGGTTTTTTTTTTCCCCTCTTGCAGCAACAGATTAAAAAACACCCAAGCCCAAGGCCCAGTGCTCCGACCTCAACCTGCAGCCGGAAGGGGGAAGTGAAACCAGCTGGGGGTGGGGGCGCCCCGCCAACGAAGAGGCACCCAGAGCCGCAGTGCACGCACAGCTGGAACCACCCAACACCAGGCCGATGGCGGAGGCCCCAAGCCACCCTGGCTCCGAGGAGCAGGAAAGGCTGCTGGTGGAAGAAGGCACAGGGTAAGGCTGCTGGCAAGGCCTGCTGGGCGGTCGTCTGCTCCGAGTGCCCGAGGCCCGTGCACTTCCATGCGCAGGGGCAGGAACGACCTCAGCATGGAGGTGGATGGTGCCATGGGGGACTCGGGCATCTCATAGGTTGCAGGGCGCTTCCTGGAGCTCTCCTCTCGCGCCTCGGGCGGATGCCTCTCTTGTGTGTCTCTGCAGCTAGGCCGCACTGGGAGAGGTGGGTTCCTCCCCCTGCTAGAGGATGCTAGCCCAGGGTGAGGAGGGCTGGATACTGATACAGGGATGCAGGACACAGCCTGCACAGCTTGGGAGGTGACCAGGCCAGGGGCAGGAGGGCAGGAGGCGAGGGTGAGGGGGCGACCCTGAGCCAGGAGGCCTGGCCGCGAGGGGCTGCTTGGTCTTGGGACTCTCAAACCTGTGCTGGAGGGCTGGCCGGGCCCTGCCCCAAGGCTGCCCTCTCCCTTAGTGGTGGAGAAGCCTGAGGATGCCGACAGGTGCCTGTCCTAAGGCTGTGGGTGGGACGTGAGGGGGATGCAGGCAGAGGCTGTGCGGGTTACCGGCAAAACAGACTCCCTGTGTCGCAGCAGCAAGAGCAGGGCTGGTGGAGACCCCAGGCCCGGCCTCCTCAGGGGGCTGCTGGACTCTGGCCCGTGCAGGGCAGAGGAGGGGCCCCACGCTGGGGACAGGACTGTCAGCGGCAGGCGTGCAGGTACAGGAGCCAGGAGAGAGGGGAGGAGTTAGGGACTGGGGTCAGGCAGGGCTTCCAGGGCCGCTGGCAGTCAGGGAACGGGGATCCGTGTGTGTGGATGGAGGCCATCCACCCAGGAGGACAGCGAG
The DNA here is from genome assembly GCA_032199065.1 of Smutsia gigantea. NCBI lineage: Eukaryota > Metazoa > Chordata > Mammalia > Pholidota > Manidae > Smutsia > Smutsia gigantea. The sequence continues at coordinate 107,576 of JAVSCE010001224.1, forward strand.
GGGCTGTCACCAGGCCAGAGGAAGGAGGGAGCAGTTTACAGGGGCTGAGGACAAGGGGAAAGTTGGAGCCACGGAGGCTGTGCCAGGCCCACTGCCTGCCCAGGGCTTGGGGGTGGGGGCATGGCCGCCAGGGCAGGGTTCCCACGGCCTCAGGGCTGACTTGCAAAGTGAATCCTGACCCCAGTCACTGCTGAAGGCCAGAGCGGAGACCTGACCCTGCGGTGATGCCTTTATGGGAAAGAGGGAAAGGGCAGAGGTGCCTGTCGGGTGTATGTGCGCCATGTGTGCCCCTGTGGCCACTTGTGTGCATGTGTGTGTGCGCCTGCGTGGGGGCATGGAAGGTCACCTCACCAAATCCCACCTGGGGCCTGGCTTGGGGCTTCAGCAGCCCAGCGCCGGTGGGTGGGAGGCTGAGCCACGAGCGGCCTGGCAGGCTGGGGTCCAGGACAGGGTGAGTGTGCCAGGTTGCTGCTGTTGGGGTCACCCTACCCTCGCAGGGGCTCCACGGGACCCGTCGCCCGGGGGTGGGGCTGTGAGGGTCCCCTGCCGAGCTGTGCGCTCTATGGGGGCTGCCGAACCCTTCCCGAGGAGACAGGTCGCTCTGTGCACAGTGTGTGATTGGGGAACAGCTGTGTCCCCGCTCAGGAATTGCTCATCACGTCAGCGCTGCCCAAGCCCAGGTCTCCCTGTGCGTCTCCGGCCACCTCATGCCCATAGAAGGGCATGGTGGAGAGGTCTGCCCCCGCTCCCAGCTGTCACACATGCTGAGGAGGTGGGTGGAGGACTTGGAGGTGCTAGCTGATGCTGAGACGCCTTGGCACCTGCCCTGGGCTGGGCTCTGTTAGAGGCTTGGGCTGGAGAAATGGCCAGACACACCTCAGCCCCTGGACCCCGAGTGTCCCAGCAAACACGCTCCCTCCCCAATGTGGTAGGAGACACCCACCTTTCATAATGAAACTGAGGTCAGGGCGGAATAGGGTTCTCATTTCATGAGGTCACTAAAGGAGCTGGGGATTTTCCTGACCAGGGTGAGTGACAAGTTCCGGAGCCCAGGAGGGGATGTGTGTCCTGGGAAGCCCCCAGCTGGGAGCCCCCAGGAGGGCTGAGGCCGGGCAGGGTCTGCTGGAGCTGGAGCAGAGCAGACGAGACCTGCCACCTGAACCCCCACATGCTGTCCACGGGGAACTTCTAGGTCTCAGGACATCACCCTTCATGCTGAGCCCAGTGCAGGCTGAACCCCTCAACTTGGCGAGTGGCCCCCCCACAGACTGCCAGCCAGGGCCACAGAGCTCCACTGTAGCTTTGCAGGGCCCCTGTCCCCAGCCTCTGTCCTGTGGGGAGCGATAGGCCTCGGACCCCAAGGGGGTCTGGAAGACGACCCTATAGGGTGCAGGAAACAGGGGTTCAGGACACCTTCAAGGACCCCTGGTTCGACATGTCCAAGTCCTGGAATCCCAGCTCCTCCGAGGCTGCCCGCGCACCTGACCCTCACCAGGGCCAGACCTAGCTGTGCAGGCTTCCGAGGGCTGTCTGGCCCGGTCCCAGCATCCCCGAGCACCTGCCTTAGCATCTGTCAGGGCCAGCCCCTCCCTCGCAGGGAGGACTGGGACATTCTGGCCCTAGGTAGCCCTTCCCAGGGTGGGGGTGGGATGAGCAGTTGTCTCCCTGACCCCAGGCCTCTGACCCCACTGCCTGCCAGGCAGGGCATGGCCCCCATCCCAGGGGACATCACTTCTCTAAGTGTGGAGCTAAGTGGGGGAGGGCAAGGGCCAGCTAGGGGCCTCGCTGAACCACCTGCTGCTGCAGACCCTCTGGGATCTAAGGTCTTCAGGAGGGAGGCCACAGGTCCCTGGAGGGTTTGGGTATCTGGCAGCTGGAGGAAGGTTCTGAGCCAGCCTGGACACCTTGAACGCCCTGGTAAATTTCACTTTCCCTAAAGGAGCTGTCCCCTAAAGGAGCCAAGGGCGGGAGGAGCCTGTGGCATGGGAGGGGCAGGACCACCCCGGTTAGAATCCCCCATGTGGCCCATGCGCAGGCTCCCTCTGGCCCACTTCCCTCCCAGCAGGGCCAGACAACACCTGGTGCAGGTGGGGCTCACGGCCCTGGAGTTCGGGTGGTGCCAAAGACCACCTGAGAGGGAGGGCAGAGCGCAGCAGAATCGAGCTCTGGCCCTAGAGGCAGTGGGCTGATGCAGAGGGATTGGGTCTGCACCTCGGGGCTCCGGCTCCAGCCCCTCCTGGGATTCAGATCTGCAGGCAGCAGTCAGAACTGGGTCAGGCCTCAGGACCCCAAGTGGACGCCCCCTCCCCCAGGTCAGGAGTCTCTGGGACGCAGAACTTTCCCAGGGGAGGGGGAGGCGGAGCTCAGGCCAGGTGATGGGTGCCTTCCTCCCTCACCAGGCTGCTGGTTCGCTTCCGCCCGCCTTTCACCTGGACCCTCTCACATCCCTCCTTGGGTGGGGCAGAGGGGGAGGATGCCTCCCACACACCTGGAGATGTCAGGGACATCCTCCCCGCATCCCCGCCCCCTTCCTGGTCCCTGTCTTCTTCCCCATAAAACAAGCCTGGAGCCACAAGGGGGCAGTGCCAGGAGGGTATCAGGGACCAGGATGGGGCAGGCCCCAGCCGGGGAGGCACTGTGGGTCCAGGCAGTGGCTGCCTGTCCCCCATGACTCCACCAGCCTGCCTCTGTCTCAGTTTCCGTCAGAGGGCATTAGAGTGATGGCTGTGCCCTCGGTCCGGAAGATAAGGGTCCTGGCAGCGGGAGGAGACCTTTGGAGTCCTTGGCCGGCAGGGGTGGGGCCTTGAGCGTGGGCTTTGCTCTCCTGGGCCCAGGGAGGAGCAGGGCAGGCCACAAAGCCCCAGGGGCACATCCGCAGGCTGTGGTTGCTGGGACTAGTACTCTCTGGGGTGAGTGATCCCCACTCCCTCAGGCCTCAGTTTCTCCAAACGCACAGAGTCGCAGCTACTCAGGCTTGCACCCACTCTGCTGTGCCAGCCTCCACCAAGCCCTTAAAACTGAGCTCCTCGCTGAACAGCCCTGGGAGGGGGGCTGGGCCTGCCCTTTCCACAGGTAGACACTCTGCCAGGGACTCTGTCCAGGGAGCCGTGCCACCCCGGGTGGTGATCAGGGTGCTGGAAACCCGGCAAGGCCTCGGAGGCCCAAGGGTGGCTGGGCTGCACCCTGCCAGCACTCCATAACCCCCAGCGCACTGCACTGGTGTGCTCGAGGTTCCCAGGGGCAGGGCTGCACTTCCTGAGACCTGGCCAGAGCAGGACACGGCTCAGAAGACACTCCCAGGGACCTGCCCAAAAAGCAGAAATGGGACTTGGCTCTGGAATGAGCTGGTTCTTTCCAGAGGCATCTGGGAAGGAGCTCTCTGCGTCTCCTCCAGGCCCCGAGGCAGCCAGCAAGAGAAGTCCCCAGACCTCTCCCATCCTAAGTGCCCCTGGCAGGTAGAGTCAGTTCTCTGCCCATGGTGAGTTGAATTTCAGAGGCGAAGGTGCAACAGGGGGTGCAGGACATGCCTGGAGAGAGGGTTGCATGGGGGACGGGTTTACAGGAGGTGAGGGCTTGGGAAATGAGGCCTCCTATCCCTGGGTGCCAAACAGGTAAGAGGTTGTGGGGGGCCTGGGGGTGGTGGTGGGGAGAGGCCCTGGCCCTTTCCTGGGGCCAGGCCAGTCCTGTCTCAACTATCTCTGCTAAGGTGGGAAATTCTGAGTTGGTGGGGTTGGGAAGGGACCAGTACCTGGTCTCACTGGCTGGCAGGGAGGGCCCATCTGGGACCCAGAAACTGCCTGTGCCTCCTGCAAGGCCCTACCACTCCCTGGACGAGCAGGGGCAGCTCTGTGGGGCATGCAAAGGGCAGCAAGGACAGCCAGCAGGGTGGGGTTGACAGTGAAATGGGGTACTGGCGATGGGTCTACACTCCACCCCTGCTTCCCCAGCAGCCACGTGGGCTGTGGGTGAGGGTAGGAAGAGAGTCACAGCCATGCTCTACACCAGGCAGGTGGGACCACAGACGCTGCCCCTTCCTGCTCCCAGCAAAGAACACCAGCCCTCACTCCAAAGGCGTCTGGACCCTTCCTTCCTAGGCATAACCTTCTCTTTTGATGGTTTCGCTTCTGACGTAACCCCAGGCTGCCTCCTCCTTCTCTTTCTCCTCCTCTCCCATGTACCTGCCCTCAAAAGGTAAATGGGACTTGGAACAGATAGATCTAGACATTGAAACTGGAGGAATCTAGAAAGAAGCCTTCAGCCTTTCTCCTGGTCCAGCCCCACCCCAATCCCAGGTTTATCACTACACCCACCTGCCCTGACCCTAACCCTAACCCTAACCCTGACCCTAACCCTGACCCTAACCCTGACCCTAACCCTGACCCTAACCCCTCTCCCTCTGCTGGACTGAGGCAGATATGACGGATGAGTGCTCAGAGCATGTGGTGGCTGCCTCTTCTGTGAGCCAGGGACATTTCCCTACCCAGAGTCACCCAGGAACCACGGGGGTCATGAGCCCTGACCCTCTCTCCCTACCCACCATGGGCTCCCACGGCTCCCTGTGCCGTTCATTGGGATTCCCTCTCTGAGCAAAAATGTGTGTGTGTCGTGGTGGTGAGAATGTCTGAACGAGAGGACAGATCCCTACCTCTCTGGCCTCCGCTTGTTCTGTGTGGCACTCGGTCTGCTGGGCCATGAGGGTCTGTTCTCCTATCTTCTTGGGCTGTAGGCTTGTAGGCCATGTCTTAGTCACAGAAAAAGAAAGAAGGAAAATAAGACTTAATGATGGAGAAAAGTATGGATGAAAGGAAAGGTGGATGAAGAAGGGTAGGAAGTGGGATGGATGGATGGGTGGGTGGGCTGACGGATGGATTAATGATGGACGGAGGGATGGATGGACGAGCACATGCAAGGGAAGCATGGGTGGGTGGATAGGTAGATGGATGGGTGGATGCACGGACAAATAGTGGTAGAGTTGACATCAAATATCCTGCGCTATTGTCTCTATTAGGATATGCTCTAGCTATAAAACTACGAATCTTGGCCACTGCATTTAAACATCTATTCTTGGCACCTCCTACACATCAGCATTTCTGATAGATAGCCGTGCGATTCTATTTTAAGTTTTTAGTGCAGGGAATTCCCACCATCCTAAGGTAGCCCTCTCCCCTGTGGGAATATTTTTCCATCTTTTGAACCAAAATATGCCTTGGCACATTCCATTCCTGACTGTCTAGGACTGGGATTCCAGAACTTAGAGGAGGAGGCAAGGAGGAGATGGGCAGGTTGAGATGGAAATGAGCACAAGCTTACTTCCTGTGGGTGATCCGGCCCTGCCACCTGCCACCTCCCCATGCCTTCTCCTTACTCCACTAGAACCCTCAGGTCTCTGCAGCTCTGGCTGGAGGCTGGGGATGGGGAGAGGGCACAGCTGCCTCTGTGGCACACCCCACATTCTCTGGCTCCTCCTGGGTCACAGGGGGACAGTGAGAGCTGTGGTCTCCCCTCCAGGATGGGCCACAGGACCCCACCTGATGTGTGTATGTCAGGGGGATCTGAGCCAGACTTCCTGGCCCCCACAGGGTCTCTGCCAGCCAGCCACCACCCGAGTCCCTGCAGACCTGAGCTGGGACCCATGTGGACTTCTTCTGGCTGTCACCGTGGCCTCTGGCACACACTGCCTTCACACGGCGACTCATTCCCCTGTCCCCCTGCTGGCCTGTCTCATCACGGCCTTGCCCTTTGTCCACTCTTGTACCACCAGGTGCTCCCAGCCCTGGCTGCCTGGCCCAGACGGAGGTCACGCCAGCTGGGGAAGTGAGGGGGCCACCCTGCTGTGGCTGTGGGGACAGAGGGCGGCAGGGGCAGACTGGGCTATACTCTCCAGGCCAGGGCTGCATGGCGGCCACAGTTGGCAGACCTGGTGTGTGGTTATGGCTCTGTGACCTGGGGTACCAGTCTGAGCCTGGGTTTCCCCATACGGGACATGGGTACAGTGGTGTCTGCCTCTGAGGGTGGTCGTGAGTATTGGTGAGACTGCTTGGCAAAGAGCTGGCCACAGCAACTCCCGTGAGGTGAGTCTGGCCCCACTTGTCCAGCCACTCGCCCGAGTGCTCTCAAGTGAGTCCCAGTGACTAAGCCCAGCCAGAGAAACTGTGGGCTGGGCTGCTCCTCCAGGGCCTTGGCCAGAAAACGGGGGGCACAGGGGGCCCTCCAGCCAGGGCAGCAGGCCACTGGCCACATGGCTTTCTGATAGGATGGGAGAGGCTGTGTTTGTCTCTGTCTCTTGGGGTCTCGCTGCCCTGACCCCCCACTGCTGTCTGGAAGGCACCTGGGGAGGACAGCAGCCTCCCCATTTGGGGAACAGAGAGGGCTTCTGGGGTGCTCTGGCCTCCCCCTTGAGGTGATAACAGGAGCAGAGGGCCCTGGAATAAACAAAGGGGAAATGGAGAACCAGGAGGGAGGGGAGAGGGAAGGAAACAGAGACAGGGAGTAGAAGAGACCACAGGGAAGAGGAGAGGGGCTGGGTGTGGGGCCCCGGAAAGAAGGGGACCCGAGGAGGAGGAGAGAGGGCCCAGAGCCTGCGGGCAGTGGGGGCAGGTGGGGGACTGAACCCAAAAGATAAAGGAGAGGAAGAGTGTGGGCAGTGGCGGTGAAGTGGGCAATGTGGGGGGCCAGGCACCCATCAATGGGTGGGGACAGCATAGGGGCAGCGGCCAAGGTGGCCGAGGGGCAGGCCAGGAGGGACGGGGGCAGTAGGTTGCCCAGCACAGGCCAGTCCCGCTAAGCCCCCAAGGCTGCTGGGCTGGGAGGGTTTCTCTCTGACATTTTTACTAGTCTTGGAAGGAGGGGGAGGGGAGGGGGAGGAGACCGAGGCGGGCGACCAAGGGGGCTGAGGGGGCAAAAGGGAAGCAGCTGCTAGGCATCCTGAAGGAGAGACCCACAAAGTCAGAGGCCACAGAGACGGGGCAGAGGGCACAGGGGAGCCCAGGACACCCTGGGGCCAGACAGGCCAGGAGAGACAGACAGAAGGTCACAGACAAGCAGACAGAGGTGAGACAGGGAGGGGCTGTCAGAGCCAGAGAGAGACCAGACAGCCAGACAGAGGGGAAATGGCTTGGAAAGAAAAGGACAGGGACAGAGAACAGCATGAGCGGGGAAGGGAAGAGAAGGGAAGGAAAGGGAAGGGAGGACCCGGGTGGGTAGAGGGTCCCAGTGGCAGGAGGAGGGCAGCAGAGGGCCGGTGGGGCAGGAGCCTTTGAAGCCTCAGTGTCCCCAGGGCCGGGGTCAGGCCAGGTCGCTGGCCAGTGGGCATCTGCCAGTAACCTGAGCAGCTTGGTGCTCCTGAGAAAGAATTCCAGCAAACGCGGCCTGGAGAGCCTCCTGAGGTGGGTCCCGCGGCTCAGGCTGGGGCAGAGGTAGGGCAGGGTGCCCATGCCGGGGCCACCACAGAGGGTCGGCACTGCTGGGCCTGGCTGTGCGGTGGGGCTAGGTGTGCAGATCCCTGGGCCTTGCTCTGGAGCCTGCCCCAGCCCTGTGGCTCTGTAGCCCTCTGTGGGCAGGGTGAGGGGTGTGCCAGGCCCGCAGGGCCATGCACAGGTATGTGGGGGCCGCGTCTCCTCCTCACCCATGTGCACTGCGGGGTCTCAGGCTGCAAGCTCTTGCTGCTCTGAGACCCTTTCCCTGGCCCCAGGGTGGTTCCCTGGCCCAGAGTTCCCAGGGTGAAGAGTACAGCTTCAGCGGTGGCCAGGGCCTTGTCTGTAGCCCTGCTGGCCCTTGCGGCCCATCTGTCACCCCACTTTGCAGATGATGAAGCCAGCCTTTGTAGTCACACTCACCACTCTACCTACCTTTGGCGGGCCAGCCCCGCGCAGGAAGCTTGGCCCGGGAATCGGATCTCCCCAGGCAGGAATCCTGGCTCCTGCACCCTCGGGCCCAGGGCCAGTGCCCTGTCCACTCTGGGCCTCAGTTCCCTCCTCTGCAAAGTACTGGTGTGGCAGAACCTGACTAACACAGGTATGGAGAGGGAGCAGGGGCAAATGGCCAAAGGCGGGCCTGGAGCCACTACTCCGCACCTCTGCCACTCACCACTCCCTCTGAGCTGCCTGCAGTACTCTTCCTTCTCCCCAACAGTTCCAGGCATCTAAGGCCTAGCTGAAATGCTGCCTCCTCCATGCAGCCTGCCTGGGCCTCTCCTCTTCCAGGCCCACAAGCCTGCTCCTTGGATGGGCAGAGTGCAAGCTCCTGCAGGTGGGACGGGCATCTCTCTGCATCCCCAGGCCCCCCCAAGCCCTAACCCCACGTGGGAGGAGGGATGAGCAGGTGTACAGGCAGGCTGAGCAGCAGGTGGCAGAGCTGAGAGCAGACCTGAGCCCCTCCAGCTCTGGCTTGCTGGGTCCCTGCAGACGTGGAGTGATGGCTCTCTCCTGGCCCCATCCTGGTATAGTCCAAGGGCCACCAGGACCAGTGATGGGCTTTGGGGGGCCCTGTTGGGCATGATCCCTTGCAGTCCCACTCTGCCCATTCCTGAGACCGCCTCCCTTGGGTCACCTCCTGGGCTCCACTCATGTTTTGCTCTGGCTGGGCGTGGCAGGTCCAGCCCTGCTGGCCAGGGAGCCCTCACATGGGGCCCTGCGTTCAGGAAGGGCCTCTCCTCCCTGCCTGCTTGGGACGTGCCCTCCTAAGAGTTGCTGCTGTCCCCCTGCAGGGGACTCTGCAGCCGGGGACTGAGGAGTTCCCAGAGTCAGTCTCCGGGGCTCACCGGCACCACTTAACAAGTGGGCAACAGGTCCGAGAGGAGAGCTGCCCAGCCCACGGGGGAGTGACAGGAAGAGCCCCAGTGCCTGGCTGGGCGCACACCCCTCCTCCCAGAAAGGCCTGGGCCACGAGCGTCTGTCCAGCTGCGGCTTTGGCTCTCTCCCAAACCCAGTGGCAAACCAAGGCACACTGGAGGCACCAGTGGGCTTGGGGGTGCAGCTCCAGCTTGGCTGAGGGTGGGGGCCGGCTGGGGTGTGAGCTCCTGAGATCCTGGGGGGGGGCGGGGGGGGGGCCTGTGGGCAGCAGGCCAGTGGGTGGGGCCAGAGCAAGGGTCCCTCTGAACTCCTTAGGAACTCCCGCTGTGGGAGGGTGGGGTGAGGAGCAGGGGAGAGTCCTTCCAAAGAGCAATGTGCCAGCCAGCCAGGCCTCTGGGAGCAAATCCCAGGCCACATGCAGCGATGCTCGGGGATGTGGACTGGCCTGCTGCCCTCCAGGCCCCTGACCCAGCGCCGGGCTGGGTGTCCACAGGTGAGGGGCCTGGGGGCTGGGGACGTTCCTGCCACCCCACCGTAGTTAGCATCCACCCCCTTCGGCCACATCTAATTGATGTTACTTCCTGAAGCCCAGGCAGACAGGTCCTTTTCCCGGTGGGAAGACGGGAGCTAAGGCTCAGAGAGCCTAGTGATCTGCCCAGCTTACCTCAGGTGGGGGAGCCCATGCCCTCAACCTCTGCTTTGCTCTAATCCTTCCCTGCCGACTGCCCAGGGGCAGGGCGGGAAAGGGGGCCTCAGCAGCAGGAGGTGGCCCTCCTGGGACAAGCTCCGGGGGGCCTGCTGGATGCCAGCAGTGGCAGAGGTGTCAACTGAATCCATTTGAAGATTCAAAACTGCCCCATGGGCCAGGGCGAGAGGCAGCCTTGCCCACCCACGCTCCCCGTCTGGCTTATTCCTGGGGCCACCCGGACCCTGTGCCTTCCACCTGTATGCCCGGCAGCAGGCTTCAGCTGCCGGGCTGAACTGCAGGGCTGACTGCTCCCAGCAGTGCCCATGCCAAGCTCTGCCCCTTCCCAGGAGATGGCAGGCACTCCTCCGGCCCCCTCCTGCCTCCCTGGGTGAGTCAAGGCTATCCTGGGCCCACCTCAGGCTAGGCCAGTGTTAGGGATGGTCGGGAGGCAGCACGGGCACCCCAGGCCTGCTCACTTCCGGTGATCCCCTGGACTCAGGGCCACCTGCCTGGTCCTACAGTCCTTGGGGGTGGGGATGGCACAGAGCAAGGGGCCTGGCGGGTCACTTCTGCTGGCATTTGGGCTCCTTGTCCCTAGGGGAGGCTCTGGAGGCTGGAAGGGTGCAGGTGTGAGGGGCAAGGGAGGGGGCTGGGAGCCTGCTGGGCTGCCCTGAAGGGGCTGGGGGAAGCCAGGCCTCCAAAGGGCATGGCTGCCTTGGGCCCTTCTGAGGCCCCAGGTCTGGGGGCGTGGGATGGCCCCATCCTGGAGAAGCAGAGCCAGGAATCTGATGGGTGGTGGCCCTGTAGGAGCAGGTGGTCTGTTGGTCAGAGTGGGTGTGGCCCTGAGCGCCCCGGAGAGCCTGGCTCTGTGGTCCAGACCCCTGGGCAGGGTGTCAGGATCAGAGCCCAGGGCTCTGATTTTCAGGCTGGGCTGGGACTCAGCCCATGAGGCAGAGTGGGGCAGAGCCACAAGCAAGCAGCAGTCCTCTGCACCGGGCACCTGGGGGCTTCACCCCCATACCCTGCACCCTTGACGAGGCACGCAGTGGGTCCTGAGCCCCCAGAGATGGCTGGAGGGGCCTGGCCCCCAGGAACACCTCATGAGGCTCAGAGCAGCACAGCAGAGGTTGGTGGCCTGGGGCTGACCCACATAGGTGTCCAGGGGCAGGTGGGCAGTGGCAAGAGGAGGCCACTCAAGGAAGAGAAGCCCTCAGCGGCCCCTGCAGGGCAGGGAGAGGATATGAGCCTGGCCCTGGGTGAGCATGGTGTGAGGGTGGGCCTCGGCCCCCAGCCTGCAGGAGGGCTTGAGGAGGGGCGGGGCCAGGCTGCTGCGTGCCCACAGGCTGCCATGGCTTCTGCACTATGTGTCCTACCTACGAGTGGGGAGGAGGGAGGA
>JAVSCE010001225.1:0-61541 GCA_032199065.1 Smutsia gigantea
CTTTTTTTTCTTCTGCTTGGTTTTTTTTTAATTTATTTTATTATCATTAATTTACAATTACATGTGCAATATTACGATTATTAAATTACCCCTTCATCAGGTCCTCCCCACCAACCCCATTAGAGTCACTGTCCATCAGCGTAGTGAGATGCTATAGAATCACTACTTGTCTTCTCTGAGTTGTACTACCCTCCCCGTGCCCCCCCAACATTACATCTGCTAATCGTAATGCCCCTTTTTCCCTCTTATCCCTCCCTTCCCGCCCATTTTCCCCAGTCCCTTTCCTTTGGTAACTATTAGTCCGTTCTTGGGTTCTGTGAGTCTGCTGCTGTTTTGTTCCTTCAGTATTTTTTCTTTGTTCTTATACTCCACATATGAGTGAAATCATTTGATACTTGTCTTTTTCGGCTTGGCTTATTTCACTGAGCATAATACCCTCTAGCTCCATCCATGTTGTTGCAAATGGTAGGATTTGTTTTCTTCTTATGGCTGAATAATATTCCATTGTGTATATGTACCACATCTTCTTTATCCATTCATCTACTGATGGACACTTAGGTTGCTTCCATTTCTTGGCTATTGTAAATAGTGCTGCAATAAACATAGGGGTGCATCTGTCCTTTTCAAATTGGGCTGCTGCATTCTTAGGGTAAATTCCTAGGAGTGGAATTCCTGGGTCAAATGGTATTTCTATTTTGAGTTTTTTGAGGAACCTCCATACTGCTTTCCACAATGGTTGAACTAATTTGCAGTCCCACCAGCAGTGTAGGAGGGTTCCCTTTTCTCCACATCCTCGCCAACATTTGTTGTTGTTTGTGTTTTGGATGTTGGCCATCCTCACTGGTGTGAGGTGATATCTCATTGTGGTTTTAATCTGCATTTCTCTGATGATTAGCGATGTGGAGCATCTTTTCATGTGCCTGTTGGCCATCTGAATTTCTTCTTTGGAGAAGTGTCTATTCATGTCCTCTGCCCATTTCTTAATTGGATTATTTGCTTTCTGTTTGTTAAGGTGCATGAGTTCTTTATATATTTTGGATGTCAACCCTTTATCAGATACGTTTTTTATGAATATATTCTCCCATACTGTAGGATGTCTTTTTGTTCTACTGATGGTGTCCTTTGCTGTACAGAAGCTTTTCAGCTTGATATAGTCCCACTTGTTCATTTTTGCTTTTGTTTCCCTTGCCCAGGGGAGATATGTTCATGAAGAAGTTGCTCATGTTTATGTCCAAGAGATTTTTGCCTATGTTTTTTTCTAAGAGTTTTATGGTTTCATGACTTACATTCAAGTCTTTGATCCACCTTGAGTTTACCTTTGTGTATGGGGCTAGACAGTAGTCCAGTTTCATTCTCTTACATGTAGCTGTCCAGTTTTTCCAACACCAGCTGCTGAAGAGGCTGTCATCTCCCCATTGTATATCCAAGGCACTTTTATCAAATATTAATTGACTGTATATGTTTGGGTTAATGTTTGGATTTTCTATTCTGTTCCACTGGTCTGTGGGTCTGTTTTTGTGCCAATACCAAATTGTCTTGATTACTGTGGCTTTGTAGTAGAGCTTGAAGTCAGGGAGTGTAATTCCCCCTGTTTTATTCCTCCTTCTCAGGATTGCTTTGGCTATTCGGGGTCTTTTGTGGTTCCATATGAATTTTAGAATTATTTGTTCCAGTTCATTGAAGAAAGCTGTTGGTAGTTTGATAGGGATTGCATTGAATCTGTAGATTGCTTTAGGTAGTATAGCCATTTTGACAATATTTATTCTTCCTAGCCAAGAGCATGGGATGCATTTCCATTTGTTAGTGTCCTCTTTAATTTCTCTTAGGAGTATACACTGTATTCTTAAGTTGTTTGTCTGTTTGTTGCCTGGGTTGTCCTTTTTATACCTTTTTAGAAGTTCTTTATATATTCTGGATTCTATTTTTGTCCTATTTTTTATCCTTTAAAAAATGCTGTTTTGATGAACAGGTTTTTAATGCAGTCAAATTTATCAATCTTTTCCTTATGGTTTGTGGTTATCAAGCTTATTTAAGAAATCCTTTGTTATCCCTAAGTCAAAGGAGATACTCCTTTTTAAAAAAAAGTTTGAATATTTGCTTTTTATATTCCCCTTTGAATTTGCTTTTGTGTAAGGTAGAGAGATAGTTGTAGAATTTTTCCAAATGCGTAGCCAATTGTACCAGTACATCCTTTCCCCAGTGATCTGCAGTGCTACCTTTGCAACATTCTGGATTTCACAAATATGTGCATCTGTTTCTGGTTTCTCCATGTAAATAATGGTAATTCCATTTCTTCCTCCCCAGTCCTTATATCTTGTATTTGTTTTTTGTCTTATTTCCCTTGTTTGGATCACTAGACAAAGTTGTTAAAGGCAGTACTTTTAAAGCCTTAATTATGAAGTTTGGTGGTGTTTTTTGGTAATTCTTTTTATTAGGGTAACTGTTAGGCTTATCTACTAACAGTTTGATACAAGAATTTAAAAAATCATTAATAGATTTTGAATTGTATTAAATGGTTTTCTTTACCGATTTAGATGATTTTATGAATTTTCTTATTTAAATTGTGGCTGACATGAAATACTTTAATTTCATAATTTTAAGCCATCATTGATTTCTTGGGATAAACTCTACTTGGTCATGATGTACTACATTTAAAAATTATTGGACCCAATATGTTAATATTTCATTTAAGATTTTGGTATATATTTTCATAAGAAGTATTGGCCACTGTAATCTTTTCTTGTATTGCCCTTATTCAGATTTAGTATCAAGGCAATGTTTCATCATCTCTGCAATAGTTTCCAAAAGGGAGGAATTTTGTTCCTTGGAAGTTTGGCAAAATTGCTTCTTAAATATCCTGGATCTGGACCCTTTTAGAACACGGAGGCTCTTGTATCAGCAATGAATTACTTTAGAAAGGCCACTGGTCCATTCTGCTTACATTTCATTGGCCCGAAGGAATCATTCTGGCCATACCTGGTTTCAAATGGGGTAGGGAGGTGGAGTCCTCCATGTCCTGGAGGTTCAGGACAACTGGAGACTCATAAACATTAGCAATATTTACCACACTATGGAGGCTAGTTGATTGCCAGCTCTGCAGAGTCAGCCAGAACTCAAACGGTGCTCCTCTCAAGGTCTTGTTTGTAGGTTTTCCAAGTGTGTTGGTCCTCAAGGGACCAATTAGAATGTGAAGCTGGACATCATATTAGTTTGTGTTTGTTACTCTGTCCAGAACCACCTTGAGAATTCCTGCCTCTGTGCCTTTCCCTACTGAGGAGGAATCTCATTCCTTCCCACTGATCTAAGTCACTGTTCTTGCCTCCCTGCTGATATTCTCTGCACTAGCTCTGAGTCAGTGGGCTCTCCCTTTACTCTCACTGCACCATCCTGTCCCAGCAGGGACCAGTTTGTTTATGGATGGAGTTGACCAGAAGAGTCTTCAGATCCAAGTGCAGACTCCTTCCTTTGCCTGAGCTCTGCACTGGGAGGTGGGCTACTGTGAACAGACTCTGAAGGGGCCCCACCACGATCCCCACCTCCTAGTATTCATGCCCTTTTATAATCCCCTCCCACTGAAGTGGGACCCATGACTTGCTTCTAACCAACAGATATGTCAAAAGTGATGAGATGTCACTTCCATGACTGTTACACCATATAAAATTCTATTTTGCTAGAGGCTCACTTACAGACTCTCTTTGCTGGCTGGAGTAAGTGGGTAGCTCTGTGGGGAAGCCCACATGGCAAGAACTACAGGTGGCCTCTAGATGCTGCGGGCAGCATCCAGGGACAGCCAATAGAAAGTCCAATGGCGAGGAGACACCTTCTACCAATGACTTGAGTGCACTTGGGAGTGGATTCTTACCCAGTTGAACTTTCCAGTGAGAGCACTGCCTGGCCAATGATTGCAGCCTTGCAGAGACCCTAAGCCTGCTCAGCCTCCTTACCTATGGAAACTGTGAGATAATAAATGTATATATTTTTTAAGTTGCTAAGTTTGTGATAGTTTGTTATGCATCTATAGAAAACTAATGTATCATATTTGTGCTGATCTCCCAGTCACCCTCAGTAGAAGTGGGTTTGTGTTGGTGAAGGGTGTTTGAATCTTTCTGAGGTAATCAGGTTTTTATTATTTTTTAAAACATTTTTAAAAGTTACAAATGATTGATGTAGAAAAACAGGAGCAGCAGAAAGTATAAAGGACAAAACATTATCTCTAATCTTTCCACACACATAGCCAATTTTTTGTCTACTTTTGTGTATGTATTGATATGCATATCCCAAAGTTGAGATTCATTCCATATTATATTTTATGAACAATTTTTTTTGTGCCAAAGTGCACTTACTTGTGTCATATCCTATTTTCCTAAAATATGATTTTAAATGACTGCATACTTTTCCAGCAGGTGTCCTAATTTGAACCACTTCCCTCTGGCTGGACATTTATGCTGCTTTAAAATATTTACTATCATAAATAGTGTATTGATAAATATCCTATACAAAAATCATTGTGTATATCTCTAATAATTTCTGAAGGGTAAATTTCTAAATATACAACTATTAAGACAAGTCTTGTAGATGTTTTTAAGTTAAGCCTTTTGATTCTTAATTATCCAGCTTCCATTGTTTCTGAAAAATAATATAAAACTCAAACATCCGCTACTATAACTCACCAGGTTGGGATAGGACAGAACTATTGATTTTTGAGCATTTAAGTTCCTGTTTTCTTAACCCTGTTTGCAAAGTGCTTTTAAATTATTCATTAAAGTGCAGTATGGATTCTATTTATAGACACATTTGTGTATGAGATCGCTCCCTTAATGTCTGAGCAAAAAGCCTACTAACTATTATCGCATCCCTATCTTTGTAAATCCTTTTGTACTCCAATCCACCCTTTCTTTGTTCTCAACCAGAGACACTGAGACACATAAGGTCTTGTAGCCTTACAATTACTGATAGGAAACGGCTCTTCTGAGCTGGCTCTTGTTCTTCTTGCCAGATATTAACTGGTTGATTTCATAAGGATGAGAGATCAACAGAATATTAATTATTAATTCAAAAATACCTTTTCTGATTCATAAAAATAGTGTGTATTTAGAAAATTTCTAAAATAATGATTAGCATCAAAAGCAAAGTAAAAACTTTAATGCTACTACCCACAGATGACCACTACATAAGCATAACTTGTTCATACTGCCTTGTTCTTGTAGTATATAGATTAGATTCCAAAGACTAATACTTTGAGATTTTTACATCCATGTCTGTCTGTGAAATTGGCCTATAATTCTCCTTCCTTGTAGCTGTTCTCTCTAATTTGAGATAAACAATTTATTATTTTGCAGCTTTCTCTTTTACTGTGTGCACCTAAGGTGATACATTTCCATATAAATAATGCTTCAGCTGCATCATATAGAGGTTGATTTGAGATATTTTCATTATTGTTTAATATGTGCTATACACCGAGTTGTGCCCCACCTCAAATTCATATGTTGAAGCCCTAACCCCCAATGTGATGGCACTTGGAGGTGGGAGGTAATTCAGTTTAGATGAGGTCATGGTGTGAGGTCTTTATGATGGGATTACTAGTGCCTTGTAAGGAGAGACCAGAGAGCTTGCTCTCTTTCTATTTCTTCTTGACCTGAGAGGACACAGCAGGAAGGCAGCCATCTGTAAGCCAGGCAGAGGCCCTTCCCCAGACCCTGTCCATTTTGGCCCCCTGATCTCAGACCTCCCAGCCTCCAGAACTGTAAGAAATAATTGTCTGTTGTTTAAGCTCTCCAGACTATGGCATTTTGTTATAGCAGCTGAAGCAAAAACTATATTTTCTGATCTCCATTATGACTTTTTCTTTGATTTGTAGGTCATTTAGAAAAATATTTACAAATAGCCAAAAATATGCATATTTTCTTATTTTATTCTTTTCCAGCCCAGTTACATTGCCCAAAGATCTTGCTCTTTTTGATCTTAATCCTTTGAAGTTTGCTGACGTGCCTTGTATCCTAGAATATGGGCTGTAAGCTTTCTCAAATGTTCCTGTGTACTTAAAAAGAATTACATTCAATGTTCTATATATTCTATTCAGCTAACTTGATAAGCATCTTATTCACATCTTCTGTTTTCTTACTATTTTTTTTGTCTAGTTATATCCATTAATCATATAATTACATAATTTCATTATGGTTATGGATTTCTCTTTTCTTATTTTTATGTCAATTTTTATTTATATGCTCTTGAGACCATGTTATTAGAGGCATGCAAATTTAAAATTGTTATGCCTTCCTGATAAACTGAGACTTTATTACAAGTTGTCCTCTTTATCTCTAGTAATGAATCTTTGCCTTTATGATATATATGTCTGATACTAATATAGCCATACCAGATTTCTCTAGGCTCATATTTGCATATCTTTGTTTTTTTTATTATTTTACTCCGAACTGTACTATATTCTTGTACTTTAGATTTCTCTTGCCGAGATTATACAGTTAGATTTTTTTCATCCAGTCCGATGATCTTTGTCTTCTAATTGGAACATTCAACTCATTTACATCAGATGTAATTACTAACCTATTTGAGTTTAAATCCACAGTCTTATATGTCTCTTGTCCTACATTTTCTGTGTTTTTCTCTTTTTCTCTGTTATTTTAAAACAGTATTATGATTTAAAAAAAAATTGTTCTACTTTTCCCCTCTCTCCAGTATGTCAGAGATTACTTTCTTTCTTTTTGTGGTTCCTATGTAAATTAGATAAGTGTTATTAAGTTATCCACATAATGCAGTTATGCCCTCCTCTGGGCCGTGGAGAGGCCATCATGCCTGGAGAATGCTTGAACTCCATTCAACGCCTCCTAATTTATATGTGCTTGTTACTATGTATTTAATTCTATATGCTCTTTCTAAACTCAATGAAATAATATTCACATTAACAGTGTTATTATTTAATGTACCAGTGTTCATTTAAATTTAGTCACATCTTTATTTCTTCTTTGCTTTTCATTTTCTCTCTGACATTTCTGACCTTCATTGGGGGGTCAGCTTCCTTTTGCCTGAAGAGCCTTCTTTAGAAATTTCTATATTGAAGGTCAGCTGGTAGTAGACATTTCTTTTTTTTTTCTAAAAATGTTTTTAATTTCCTTTATTCTTTTAAAAATTCCTCCAATTTACTTAAAAATTTTGAGGATATAATTTACATGCCATAAAATCCATCTTTTTAAAGTAAAGGATTCAGTGATTTTTGGTATATTTACAAGGTTGTGCAACCATCATTACTACCTAATCCCAGAACATTTTCATCATCATAGAAAGAAACCTCATTTGTACCTGTTAACAGTAACTCTCCACTCCCCCCCTCCTTCAGTCTCTGGCAACCATCTATTTTCCATCTGTAAGGATTTGCTTATTATGGACATTTCATATGAATGGAATCATAAATATGTGTCCTTTTGTGTCTGGCTTCTTACACCTAGTGTATTTTCAAGGTTTATTCACGTTGTAGTGTCCTTGTTCATCATTCCTTTTTATGGCAGAATAATATTACATTGTATGGATATTTCACATTTTGCTTCTTTATTCATCAGTAGGTAGACATTTGTGTTGTTTTACTTTTGTTTTGGCTATTACTAATAATGTGTTATCAACAGTCATATACCGGTTTTTGTATGCATACGTGTTTTCAGTTGTTTTGGGTATATACTTAGGAGTGGGATTGCTGGGTTATATAGTAACTCTATTATGTTTAACTTTCTGAGTAACTGCCAAAATGTTTTCCAAAGATGTTGCACCATTTTATGTTCCCACCAGCAGTGTTATGAGGGTTCCAGTTTCTCTGCATCTTCACCAACACTTATCATTTTGCAGTTTTTTTGATTATAGCTCTCCTAGTGGGTGTAAAGTAGCATCTCATTGTGGTATTGAATAGTGTTTCCCTAATGACTGACACTGCTGATACACTTTTTCCTGTGCTTATTGGCCATTTATGTATCTCCTTTGAGAACTGTGTATTGAAATCCTTTGGTCATATTTTAATTGGATTATTTATGTTTTTATTGTTGAGTTGTAGTTCTTTATGAACTGTTTACTAGTACCTTATCAGATATGTAACTTACAAATATTTCCTCTCCTACTGTGAGTTCTTTTCACTGTTTTGATCACGTCCTTTGATGCCCAAAGGTTTTAATTTTGTTGAAGTCCACTTCACCTGTTTTTTCTTTTGTTGATTGTGCTGTAGGTGTCATATTTAAGCAATATTGCCTAATCTTAGGTCATGAAGATTCACACCTGTGTTGTATTCTAAGAGTTTTATAGTTTAGCTCTCAAATTTAGGTCTTTGATCCATTTTAGGTTAATTTTTATATATGGTGTGAGGGAGGAGTTTTACTTCATTCCTCAGCATGTGGCTATCCAGTTGTCCCAGCACTGTTTGTTGAAAAGAGCATTTCCTCATTGACTGACCTTAGCATCTTTGTTGAAAATCAGTTGACCGTAAATATGGTCTGGATTCTCGATTCTGTTCCATCGATCTATGTATCTGTATGCCAGAACCACACAACCCTGATTTTGGGAGCTTTTGAATTTAAGTTTTGAAATTCAGAAGTGTGAGTCCTCCAACTTTGTTCTTCTGAATTTTAAAGTTGTTTTGGCTATTCCTTGTCCCTTGCATTTCCATATGATTTTTAGGATTAGCTTGTCAATTGCTACATGAAAGGAAGCTAGAATTTAGAATTTTGATAGGGATTGTGTCAAATGTGTAGATCAATTTGGGAGTATTGCCACCTTAATAGTAA
Source organism: Smutsia gigantea (assembly GCA_032199065.1). Taxonomy (NCBI): domain Eukaryota; kingdom Metazoa; phylum Chordata; class Mammalia; order Pholidota; family Manidae; genus Smutsia; species Smutsia gigantea. The sequence goes on from JAVSCE010001225.1 coordinate 8,778, forward strand.
GTCTTCCAATCCATGAGCATGGGATTTATTAGCTGTAATAGTTTCTAATGGATTCCTGAGAATTTTTTATATATAAGATTATGTTAATTGCTTATATAGATAACTACTTCCTTTCTAATCTGAATCCTTTTTATTTTTATTTCTTGTGTAATTGCCTCTGTTATAACCTCTAGTACACTTTTGAATTGTTTTGGCAAGGATGGACATCCTTGTCTTGTTCCTGATCTTAAGGGGAAAACTTGGTTCTTTTACCATTAAGTATGCTGTTAGCTGTCGGTTTTTGTAGATGAGTTTTATTAGATTGAGGAAGTTCCCTTTTATTTTTATTTTGTTGATTGTTTTTTATCATGTGAAGCAGTGATTTTAGATGCTTTTGCTGCATCTGTTGAGATGATCATGTGGTTTTTGTTCTTTATTAATGCTGTGGCTTACATTAATTTGAATGGATTTTTGTATGTTGAACCAACTTTATATTCCTTGGGTAAATCTAGTTGGTCATGGTGGATAATCTTTTTTATGTATTGCTGGATTCAGTTTGTTAGTATTTTGTTGAGGATTTTTGCTTGTACTCTTAAGGCATAGTGGTCTGTAGTTTTCTTTTTTGAGATATCTTTGGTTTTGCTATTTAGGGTAATAGTGATCTCAGACTGATTTGGGAAGTGTCCTTTCCTGACTTTTGGAAGAGTCTGTGAAGGACTGGCTCTTCTTTAAATGTTTGGTAGAACTCACTAGTGAAGCCTTCTGATCCTGGGATATCCTCGTGGGAAGTATTTCAGTTACTAACTTACAGTCTTTACTTGTTTTAGGTCTGTTCAGATTTTCTATTTCTTGTTGAATCAGTTTTGCTTTTCAAGTTTGAGTCAGTTTGTGTCTTTCAAGGAATTTGTCCACTTTACCCAGGTTATCTTATTTGTTGGCAAATGCTTCATACTATTTCTTTGTAATTCCTTTTATTTCTGTAAGGTTGGTAGTTTCATTTCTCTTGTAGGGTTCCTGGACCCAATTCCAATTTGTGTTTGTGTGTGTGGAGGAGTGGGGTGGACCCAGTTCATGACCTAAGCAATTCTCAGACACTAGCCGGGTGTCTAAGGACTCAACTCCATTCTGACACTGTTACCCTGGAGATAACATTAGATTCTACAAACTAAGGGTTCAGTCCTACAAAACTGCCCTCCACCCCCAACTCCAGATGCTAGTGGCAAGTCCTAGGCTGTTTACTGTGCTTCTGACCAACCAGCTACAGGTTGGAGGTTCCCAGACCTATCCCTTAGGTTCCATTAATTTACTAGAGCAGCTCACAGTACTCAGGAAAACACTCCATTCACCAGTTTAATAAAGGACACTGTAAGGATACAGGTTAACCACCAGATGAAGAGATTCACAGGGCAAGGCCCCAAATTAAAGAGCTTCTATCCTCAGGGCCTTGGGGCCTGGTGCAATGGGTGGCATGTGGAAGTGGTCTAGTTCCCCAAGTGTGAAAACTGTCTCAGCAGGGAAGCAGGATGAAAAAGGGCCCAAACGCTGTTCTCCTGGGTTTGTCTGAAGGCTTTGCTGCAGTCACTGGCCATTGCTTGAGTCGACCTCTAGGCTATTTCCCTCTGGGCTCTTGGAGGTTGGGTGTGTGTGGGCTGAGCATTCCCATCTTTTAATCACATGGTTGGTCCCCCTGGAAACCAGTCCTGCCCCTGGGTGGGGTCCAAAAGTCTCCTCATCAACATATGAAGACACCCATTTCACCTTTCTGGCTCTGAAGTGTTTTCTGGAACCTTGATACGGATCACATATATCTGAGAAATGTATTTTGGTCATCTGAATGACCAAGTATACATTTCACAAAAATCATATTGTAGTTTCTGATTTTAGTAATTTAAGTCTTCTCTCTCTTTTTCTTGGTCAAGCTAGATAAAGATTTGTCAGTTTTGATCTTTTCAAAGAACCATCATTTGGGCTTTCATTGTTTTTCTCTATTGTTTTCTATTTTCTTCCTCACTTTTTTTTTTTGCCCTAGTCTTTGTTTTTTCATTTCTTCTGCTTGTTTTGGGTTTAGTTTGCTTTTTTCCCATTTCTTAAAGTGGAAGATTAGGTTATTGATTTTTTAGACATTTCTTTCTCTTTAACATAGCTGTTTGCAGTTCCGACTTCCTCTGGCCGCTGACTTCGCCATCCCTCTCATGTTTCGGTATGCTGTGTTTTCATTTCCTTCGTCTCAAAGTATTTTCTAATTTCTCTTGTGACTTCTTTGATTCCTTGGTTATTTAGGAGTGTGGTGTTTAAATTTTCACCAATTGTGAATTTCTTAAGTTTCTGTTATTGGTTTCTGGTTTCTTTCCCTTACTGTCAGAGAACATACTTTGTATTATTTCAATCCTTAAAAATTTTGAGATTTGTTTTTCTGGACTAACATCTGGTCTGTCCTGGAGAATGTTCCCTGTGTAGTTTAAAATATGTTTTCTATTTTTTCAATACATGCTCTATAGATATCTGTTAGGTCTGATTGTTTTATAGTGTTAAGATCTCTTTCCTTGTTGATCTTCTGTCTTATGGCTCCATTCATCCTGTATTGAAAATGGGATATTGAAGTCTCCAACTATTATTGTTAAATTGTCTTCTTCACATTTCTGTTGATTTTGTGTTTTGTGCATTCGGGGCTTAGTTGTTAGATACATACCTATATAATTGTTAAACTTCTTGAGAAATTGGCCCTTTTATCATTATAAAATGTCCTTTATCTCTGGTAGCAATTTTTTTCTTAAAGACCATTTTGTCCAATGTTACTATAGCTACTGCAGCTTTCTTTTGGTTGCTGTTTAGGTGGTATATGTTTTCTCATCCTTTCATTTTCCACCTATTAGTGCCTTTGAATTTAAGAGTATCTCTTGTATACTGCATATAATTGGATCATGTTAAAAATAATCTATCAACACAATTTCTGCCATTAAATTGGGATGTTTAATCCACTTACATTTAATGCAATTCTGATAAGGTGGGATTTACTGCTCCCATTTTACTATCTATTTTCTGTATGTCATGGTTTTTTTTCCCTATCTTTTATTCTTTTTTTATTATTTAAGTATCATTGATATACAATGTTATGATGGTTTCAGATACATAACACAGTGGTTCAACCCATATTATCAAGCCTTACCATCTCCACTGTGGTCACTATCAACGTAGTGACATGTTATAGAGTCATTGTTTTCTCCATGCTGTACTGACTTCCCCGTGACCTACCTATATTGTGATTGGGAATTATTGTGCCCCTTAATCCCCTTCTCCCCCTCCCCATCTTCTATTCTTTCTTCTGTTAAATAGGTATTTTCTATTGTTCTTTTAATTCCCTTGTCATTTCTTTTACTACCTTTTGTTATTTTCTTAGGAGTTGCCTGGGGCTTCTCACTATTAACAACTTAAAACACTTTATTTTGGATTCTTATTGATTTAATTTCAATAGTATATACAGACTTTGCTTCTGTGTATCTCCATTTCCTCCCCCTCCTTTGTGCTGTTACTGTTCTACAAAGTCTGTCTTTATACACTGCACATCAACACAGATTTGTAGTTACTGCCTTTTGCAGTTATCTTTTATTTAAGTTGGAGAAAATTAAAATATTACATTTGTACTACCTTTTGTTTGCTATTATTAATATACAATTACATGAGCAACATTATGGTTACTAGACTCCCCTTATTATCAAGTCCCCACCATAAACCCCATTGCAGTCACTGTCCATCAGCGTAGAAGGATGTTATAGAATCACTACTTGTCTTCTCTGTGTTATACTGCCTTCCCTGTATCCCCCCACCCCACCCCCACACCCACTACATTATGTGTGCTAATTGTAATAGCCCTTTTTTCCCCTTATCCCTCTCTTCCCACCCATCTTCCCCAGTCCCTTTCCCTTTGGTAACTGTTAGTCCATTCTTGGGTTATGTGAGTCTGCTGCTATTGTGTTCCTTCAGTTTTTTCTTTGTTCTTATACTCCACATATGAGTGAAATCATTTGGTACTTGTCTTTCTCTGCCTGGCTTATTTCACTGAGCATAATACACTCTAGCTCCATCCATGTTGTTGCAAATGGTAGGATTTGTTTTCTTCTTATGGCTGAATAATATTCCATTGTGTATATATACCACATCTTCTTAATCCATTCATCTACTGATGGACACTTAGGTTGCTTCCATTTCTTGGCTATTGTAAATAGTGCTGCGATAAACATAAGGGTGCATATGTCTTTTTCAAACTGGGATGCTGCATTCTTAGGATAAATTCCTAGGAGTGGAATTCTTGGGTCAAATGGTATTTCTATTTTGAGTTTTTTGAGGAACCTCCATACTGCTTTCCACAATGGTTGTACTAATTTACATTCCCACCAGCAGTGTAGGAGCGTTCTCCTTTTTCCACATCCTTGCCAACATTTGTTGTTGTCTGTCTTTTGGATAGCGGCCATCCTAACTGGTGTGAGGTGATATCTCATTGTGGTTTTAATTTGTATTTCTCTGATGACTAGTGATGTGGAGCATCTTTTCATGTGCCTGTTGGCCATCTGAATTTCTACTTTGGAGAAGTATCTGTTCAGCTTCTCTGCCCATTTTTTAATTGGCTTATTTGCTTTTTTTTTGTTGAGGTGCGTGAGCTCTTTATATAATTTGGATGTCAACCCCTTGTCGGATATATCATTTGTGAATATAGTCTCCCATACTGTAGGGTGTCTTTTTGTTCTACTGATGGTATCCCTTGCTGTACAGAAGCTTTTTAGTTTGATATAGTCCCATTCATTCATTTTTGCTTTTGTTTCCCTTGCCTGGGGAGACATGTTCATGAAGAAGTTGCTCATGTTTATATCCAAGAGATTTTTGCCTATATTTTTTTCTAAGTCTTTTATGGTTTCATGACTTACATTCAGGTCTTTAATCCATTTTGAGTTTACTTTGGTGTATGGGTTAGACAGTAGTCCAGTTTCATTCATACTACCTTTTATATTTACTTCTGTAGTTACCTTTATTGGTGCTCATTATTTCTTCCTTGGATTTTAGGTACTGTCTGGTTTACTTTCATTTTAGCCTGAAGGAGTCCTTTTAGGATTTCTTATATGCAGGTTTTCTAGAGACATGTTCTGTCAGTTTCTGTTACCCGAAGTTGTTTCGATTTCTCCTTTGCCCTTGAAAGATAATTTTGCCAGATAGAGAATTGTTTGACAGTCTTTTTCTTTTATAATATTAAACATGTTATCCTGCAACCTCTGGCCTCCATGATTTCTGGTGAGACTTCAGCTGTTACTTTTGTCAGGTCTCCTTTTGCATGATATGTTACTTTTCCTGCTGCTTTCAAGATTCTCTCCTTGCCTTTGTGTTTCAGTAGCTTGATTATGATGTGTCTAGGTGTGGATATCTTGGAGTTTGTCTTCAGAGTTCACTGGGTAATGTTTTTCCTTTGGGAAATTTCTAGCGCAGTATTTCTTCAAATGTTTGCTGTACCTCTTTCTTTCTTCTCTCCTGGAAGTTTCTTTATACATGTGTCGGAATACTTGATAATGTCCTCTAGGTCTCTGAGGCTCTGCTCTTTCTTTTTTGTGAGGAAGACTTTATTCGGGGGGGAGTTTGTAGTAGTGGAGAGAGATTGGGCTTAATTCCTGCTTTATTCACTTTTCTTCCTACTTGTTACTTTTTGTTGCTAAGACTGGAAATTTTCAGTTGACCTGTCTCACTTTCTCCAGTTTTTTCTTGCCTTCTCAAATATACTGTTGAGTCCCTCCAATGTATTTATCATTTAGTTATTGTACTTTTAGCACCAGAATTTTTATTTGGTTCCTTTTTGTAATTTCTTTCTCTTTATTAATATTCTCTATTTGGTGAAACTTAGTTCTTTAGACATGGTTTCCTTTAGTTCTTTGAACGTATTTAAAATAGGGTATAATATAGTCTTTGTCTTGTAAGTCCAGCATTAGGGCTTCTTCAGAGATGTTTTCTGCTATATCTTTTTCCCATGTGTGGGCCCTACTCTATTGTTTTTTTGCATGTCTCACAATTTGTTGCAAACTAAACATATTAAGTAATACATGTGGCAACTCTGAAAATTCAATTCTCCCATTTCTCATGGGATTTTTGCTGCTGTTGCTTGTTGTAGTAGTTTTTGTTTGTTTGTTTAGTGATTTTCATGAACCAACTCTGTACAAAGTCTGTATTCTTTGTTGTGTTTCCACTGAAGTCTCTGCTTAGCTAACTTGGCAGTCAGCTAATGATTGCACAGGGGTTTCCTTAAGGGCAAGGAACCAGTAAGTCTCTTAGACTTTCCTGAGGGGTTCTGTGTATATTCGGATATGCATTAGTATTTAACTAGGCAGTTAACAACTTTTCTTTAGTGTTTACTTCCTGCTTGTGCACAGTTTCAAAGTCCAGCCCCATGTTAGTGCTTACAACCATCTCAGGTCATTCCTGGGCATTCACACAACCTTGGGTATATGCCTGGCTCCACATATACATACAGCCTTCTAGATTTCCAGGAATATACTGGAGTATTTCACACCCCCTACAGGCCTCCCATTCTCCAGCTTTCCCTCTTAAGCTTTTGGGTTAATATGTTATTTGCTCCAACTGCTGTCTACTGCCTCAGCTATTTACGAAATTAAACAATTGCCTGTAATTGTGTTGACATACACCCTTGAAGAAGATGCTATATGTGCTGGACAAGTTCTAACTCAGATAAAATAAAGACATCCTTGCAAGGGGAACACATTAGCCATGTCAGATCATAACAGTTCTCTGGGAGTTAGGCTTTGAAAGAGTTCCAACCGTGTTCCATACCCTTCTGTGGCTGCTGGTTTTCACTTCGATTGCAGGCTCTTGGTTTTCAAGACTACTATAGAATTGAGGTGGCATTGGAGGGAAATGGGAATAGGGCAAATTAAAACACCATGAATTTGCTGTTCTTATGGAGATTCAACTGTTTTTCTTTAAAAGGAGCTCCTCAGGTTACTGTAAACCTTTGGCTAAATTCTCAGATTTCTGAAAAAGTTAAATCTTACAACTTTTTTGTTGTTTTTATGGAAGAGGGAATTTTTGGAGCTCTGTCCATTGCTATTTTCACTGATATCACTCTCTCATCTTTATTCTTGAAAGACTTTTTTCCTGTATATTGAATTTTATTTTGGCATTGTTTTCTTTTGGCATGTTGGAATTATTTTCCATAGTGCTTGGCTTTTATTTTGCATGTTCAAAAGTCAGTAGTTAGTGTAGCTGCTGTTCCTCAGGAGGTAATCAGTGTATCTTTTATTGCGTTGAAAGGATTTTCTCATCATCCTTAGGTTTCTGTAGTTTGGCTAAGTTCCATGCATCCCTGCCTAAGGTATTTTGGCTTCTTGTATCTGTGGCTTGATGTCTTTCATAAATCTGGAAAATTCACTGCCATTATCTTCCGATACTTGCTTCTGCTTCATCTTCTCTTTGTTCCTTCTAGGAATCTACTTATATGTGTGTTAGATTTCTTGCCATTTTCTCATGCCTTCTCTTTTGTATTTCCCAGTTTTTGGTCTCTCCATGCTTTAGTTTGAATATTTTCTTTGATTTAGTTCTAGTTCACCAATTCTCCTTTTATCAGCACTTAATCTGCTATAAAACCCATTTGTAAATGTTTTTTAACTTGTCAGTTATACGTTTTTTTATTTATTATTTTTTTATTAAGGTATTATTGATATACACTCTTATGAATATTTCACATGAAAAACAATGTGGTTACTACATTCACCCATATTATCAAGTCCCCACTCATAACCCATTGCAGTCGCTGTCCATCAGTGTAGTTAGATGCCGCAGACTCACTATTTGCCTTCTCCTTGCTACACTGTCTTCCCTGTGACCTCCTACACCATGTGTACTGAACATAATACTCTCAATCACCTTCTCCCTCCCTCTGCAACCGCCCTCCCACACCTCTCCTTTTTGGTAACCACTAGTCCCTTCTTGGAGTCTGTGAGTCTGCTGCTGTTTTGTTCCTTCAGTTTTGCTTTGTTGTTATACTCCACAAAAGAGGAAAATCATTTGGCACTTGTCTTTCTCTGCCTGGCTTATTTCACTGAGCATAATATCCTCCAGCTCCATCCATGTTGTTGCAAATTGTAGGATTTGTTTCTTTTTTATGGCTGAATAGTATTCCATTGTGTATATGTACCACATCTTCTTTATCCATTCATCTGCTGATGGACACTTAGGTTGCTTCCATATCTTGGCTATTGTAAATAGTGTTGCAATCAACATAGGGGTGCATATGTCTTTTTGAATCTGAGAAGTTATATTCTTTGGGTAAATTGCAAGGAGTGGGATTCTCAGGTCAAATGATACTTCTGTTTTTAGTTTTTTGAGGAACCTCCATATTGCTTTCCACAATGGTTGAACTAGCTTACGTTCCCACCAGCAGTGTAGGAGGGTTCCCCTTTCTCCTCATCCTCGTCAGCATTTGTTGTTCTTAGTCTTTTTGATGCTGGCCATCCTAACTGGTTTGAGGTGATATCTCATTGTGATTTTAATTTGCATTTCCCTGATGATTAGTGATGTGGAGCATCTTTTCATGTGTCTGTTGGCCATTTGAATTTCTTCTTTGGAGAATTGTCTGTTCATATCTTTCGCCCATTTTTTAATTGGGTTATTTGCTTTTTGGGTGTTGAGGTGTGTGAGTTCTTTATATATTTTGGATGTTAACCCCTTGTTGGAAACGTTGTTTACAAATATATTCTCCCATACTGTAGGATGCCTTTTTGGTCTGTTGATGGTGTCCTTTGCTGTACAGAAGCTTTTAAGTTTGATGTAGTCCCATGAGTTCATTTTTGCTTTTGTTTCCCTTGCTCAAGGAGGTTCGTTCAGGAAGAATTTGCTCATGTTTATATTCAGGAGATTTTTGCCTGTGTTGTCTTCTAAGAGTTTTATGGTTTCATTACTAACATTCAGGTCTTTGATCCATTTCAAGTTTACTTTTGTGTATGGGGTTAAACAATCCAGTTTCATTCTCTTGCATGTAGCTGTCCAGTTTTGTCAACACCAGATGTTGAAGACGCTGTCATTTCTCCATTGTATGGCCATAGCTCCTTTATCATATATTAATTGATCATATACGGTTGGGTTTATATCTGGGATCTCTATTCTATTCCATTGGTCTGTTCTTGTGCCAGTACCAAATTGTCTTGATTACTGTGGCTTTGTAGTAGAGCTTGAAGTTGGGGATCGTAATCCCCCAGCTTTATTCTTCTTTCTCAGGATTGCTTTGGCTATTTGGGGTCTTTTGTGGTTCCATATGAATTTTAGAACAATTTGCTCTAGTTCATTGAAGAATGCTGTTGGTATTTTGATAGGGATTGCATTGAATCTGTAGATTGCTTTAGGCAGGATGGCCATTTTGACAATATTAATTCTTCCTATCTATGAGCATGGGATGTGTTTCCATTTATTGGTATCTTCTTTAGTTTTTCTCCTGAGTGTCTTGTAGTTTTCAGAGTATAGGTCTTTCACTTCCTTGGTTAGGTTTATTCCCAGGTATTTTATTCTTTTTGATGCAATTGTGAATGGAATTGTTTTTCTGATTTCTCTTTCTGCTAGTTCATTGTTAGTGTATCGGAATGCAACAGATTTCTGTGTGTTAATTTTTTATCCTGCAACTTTGCTGAATTCAGATACTTGATCTAGTAGTTTTGGAGTGGTTCTTTAGGGTTTTAGATGTACAATATCATGTCATCTGCAAACATGGACAGTTTAAGTTCTTCCTTACCAATCTGCATGTCCTTTATTTCTTTGTGTTGTCTAATTGCTGTGGTGAGGACCTCCAGAACTATGTTGAATAAAAGTGGAGGCAGTGGGCATCCTTGTCTTGTTTCCGATCATAAATGAAAGGCTTTCAGCTTCTCGCTGTTAAGAATGATGTTGGCTGTGGGTTTGTCATATATGGCCTTTATTATGTTGAGGTACTTGCCCTCTATACCCATTTTGTTGAGAGTTTTTATCATGAATGGATGTTGAATTTTTTCAAATGTTTTTTCGGCATCTATGGAGATGATATGTGGTTTTTGTCCTTCTTTTTATTGATGTGGTGGATGGTGTTGATGGATTTTCTAATATTGTACCATCCTTGCATATCCCTGGAATAAATCCTACTTGATCATGGTGGATGATATTTTTGATATATTTTTGAATTTGGTTTGCTAATATTTTGTTGAGTATTTTTACATCTGTTTTCATCAGGGATATTGGTCTGTAATTTTCTTTTTTTGTGGCGTCTTTGCCTGGTTTTGGTATTAGAGTGATGCTGGCCCCATAGAATGAGTTTGGAAGTATTCCCTCTTCTACTTTTTGGAAAACTTTAAGGAGGGTGGGTATTAGGTCTTCACTAAATGTTTGATAAAATTCAGTGGTGAAGCCATCTGGTTCATGCATTTTGTTTTTAGGTAGTTTTTTGATTACCAGTTCAATGTTGTTGCTGGTAATTGGTCTGTTCAGATTTTCTGTTTCTTTCTGGATCAGCCTTGGAAGGTTGTAATTTTCTAGAAAGTTGTCCATTTATTCTAGGTTATCCAGTTCTTTAGAATATAATTTTTCATAGTATTCTCTAATAATTCTTTGCATTTCTGTGGTGTCTGTAGTGATTTTTCCTTTCTCATTTCTGTTTCAGTTTATGTGTGTAGACTCTCTTTTTTCTTGATATGTCTCGCTAGTGGTTTATCTATTTTGTTTATTTTCTTGAAGAACCAGCTCTTGTTTTCATTGATTCTTTCTATTATTATTCTCAATTTTATTTATTTCTGCTCTAATATTTATTATGTCCCTCCTTTTACTGACTTTGGGTCTCATTTGTTCTTCTTTTTCTAGTTTCATTAATTGTGAGTTTAGACTGTTCTTATGGGATTGTTCTTCTTTCTTAGCACGGCCTTTGCAGTCCCACAGATTTTGCGGTGTTGAATTATTGTTGTCATTTGTCTCTAGATATTGCTTGATCTCTGTTTTTGTTTGCTCATTAATCCATTGGTTATTTAGGAGCATATTGTGAAGCCTCCATGTGTTTGTGGGATTTTTTGTTTTCTTTGCATAATTTATTTCTAGTTTCATACCTTTGTGGTCTGAGAAGCTGGTTGGTACAATTTCAATCATTTTGAATTTACCGAGGCTGTTTTTGTGGCCTAGTATATGATCTATTCTTGAAAATGTTCCGTGTGCACTTGAGAAGAATGTGTAATCTGCTGCTTTTGGGTGGAGAGTTCTGTAGATGTCTGTTAGGTCCATCTGTTCTAATGTTTTCTTCAGTGCCTCTGTGTCCTTACTTATTTTCTGTCTGGTTGATCTGTCCTTTGGAGTGGATGGAGTGTTGAAGTCTCCTAGAATTAATGCATTGCATTCTATTTCCCCTTTTAATTCTGTTAGTATTTGTTTCACATATGTAGGTGCCTCTGTGTTTGGTGCATAGATATTTATAATAGTTATATCCTCTTGTTGTACTGACTTCTTTATCATTATGAGATGTCCTTGTTTGTATCTTGTTACTTTCTTTGTTTTGAAGTCTTTTCTGTCTGATACAAGTACTGTAACTCCTGCTTTTTTCTCCCTATTAGTTGCATGAAATATCTTTTTCCATCCCTTCACTTTTAGTCTGTGTATGTCTTTGGGTTTAAAGTGAGTGTCTTCCAGGCAGCATATAGATGGGTCTTGTTTTTTTATCCATTCAGTGACTGTATGTCATTTGATTGGTGCATTCAGACCACTTCCATTTATGGTGATTATCGATAGGTATGTACTTACTGCCATTGCAGGCTTTATATTTGTGGTTACCAAAAGTTCAAGGTTAACTTCCTTAATATCTAAGAGTCTAACAACTCACTTAGTATGCTATTACAGACACAATCTAAAGGTTCTTTTTTTCTCCTTTTTTTCTTCCTCCTCCATTCTTTATATATTAGGTATTATATTCTGTACGTTTTGTCTATCCCTTGACTGACTGTGGGGATAGTTGATTTAAGTTCGCATTTGCTTAGTAATTGACTGTTCTACTTTATGTACTGTGGTTTTTTTATCTCTGGTGACAGATATTAATCCTTAGGAACACTTACATCTATAGCAGTCCCTCCACAATACACTGTAGAGACAGTTTGTGGGAGGCAAATTCTCTCAGCTTTTGCTTATCTGGTAATTGTTTAATCCCTTCTTCAAATTTAAATGATAATCTTGCCGGATAAAGTATACTTGGTTCAAGGCCCTTTTGCTTCATTGCATTAAATACATCATGCCACTCCCTTCTGGCCTGTAAGGTTTTTGCTGAGAAGTCTGATAGCCTGATGGGCTTTCCTGTATATGTGATCTTATTTCTCTCTCTGGCTGCTTTTAATAGTCTGTCCTTATCCTTGATCTTTGCCATTTGAATTACTATATGTCTTGGTGTTGTCTTCCTTGGGTCCCTTGTTTTGGGAGATTAGTGTACCTCCATGGCCTGAGAGACTATCTCCTTCTCCAGATTGGGGATGTTTTTAGCAATTACCTCCTCAAAGACACTTTGTATCCATTTTTCTGTCTCTTCCTTTTTGGTACCTCTGTAATGCGAATATTGTTCCATTTGGATTGGTCATAGAGTTCTCAGTATTCTTTCATTCTTAGAGATCCTTTTTTCTCTTTGTGCCTCAGCTTCTTTGTATTCCTCTTCTCTAATTTCTGTTTCATTTATTGTCCTCTCCACCGTATCTAATCTACTTTTAAAACCTTCCATTGTATGTTTCATTTCTGATACTGTGTTCTGTAATGATTGGATCTCTGACCAGAATTCATTCCTGAGTTCTTGAATATTTTTCTGTACCTCGATGAACTTGTTTATGATTTTTATTTTGAAATCTCTTTCAGGAAGATTTATGAGATTGGTGTCATTTGACTCTTTTTGGTGTATGTAGGATTTTGCTTTGAACCAGGTTCCTTTAGCATTTCATATTTGTTTATTGCGCCCTCTAGTGCCCAGAAGCTGTACTCGCTGGAGCTGTTCAGCCCCTGAATCAATGTCAGGGGTTGCAGGGGAGTGGTATTGGTGCCTGGGGGGAGGGAAGAAGTGTTTCCTGCTTCCCGGCTGCTATGCCTGTCTCCATTGCCAGAACCAGTGGGCTGAGCACACAGGTATAAGCCTCTATGCTTTGCATTTGTAGCTGCTGTAGGTGGGGCTTCCCTCCAGGGTTTGCCGGTTCACGAGCCAGGTGTGGGCTGGCTGGAAGGAGGGTGCAGCAGGTTACGTATCACGGTGGGGTACCTTGGAGCTGCGTCGCCAGCCATGGCAGTGGAGCGCCTGAATATCGTGAAAGTTCCCAACCTGCTGGGCAGAGTGTACCCGGACAATTTTGTCTACCTGTCCTTTCTCCTTAGCAGTAAGTTCTGTGCAATCCTTGCCCCTTTAGCAGCCCTTTTGCTGTTAGGAAGTCTCTCAGACTGCCCGCCTTTCTTTTGTCCCAGAGCAGCCGGATGTGGATCCCTGCTTTCCACGAGTGGATGGAATCTCACTCTCGCCAGGTATTCTGCCTGTCTTAGCTTTCCAACCCCCCTAATCACCAGAGCACCATGCAGTGTTGGTTTGTGCTCCCAGAGTAGATCTACAGAGCTAGGTGTTCAGGAGTCCCAGGCCTCCGTTTCTCTCCAGAGCTAGGTGTTCAGCAGTCCCTGCTCCATTTCTCTTCCTCCCATCAGTGAGCTGGGGTGGGGGAAGGGCCTCGGTCTCCCTGGGTCACGGCTTTGGTATGTTACCTTGTTCCATGAGGTCTGTTTTTTCTCCAGGTGTATGTAGTATGGTGCAGCCCTTTTTCCTGTTGCTCTTTCAGGATTAGTTGTATTAATTATATTTTTGTATTATATGTGGTTTTAGGAGGAGGCCTCTTTCTCACTTCTCACACCGCCATCTTTAATCCCCGGTTATAGGTTAAAAAAAAATTTTAAACTAAGTGCTTTTTATGGCTCCTAATCTCTCATTTATGTTTCTGATCATAGCAAGTGTAGTATTTTTTGTTGTTTTTCTGAATTTTTTTATTCAGATAAAATGTACATAACAAAATTTAACATATTAACCATTTTTAATTGTATAATTTAGTAGTATTGCATGCATTCATAAGATTCTGCAACCATCAGCACCATCTATCTCCATGGTTTTTTTCATGTTATAAAACTGAAACTCTTTACTTATTAAACAATAACTTCCCCATCCCCATTTTCCTCCAACCCCTGGCAGCCCCCATTCATTTCGTCTCTGTGATTTGACTGCTCTGTATACCTCCTGTATACAATCACACGGTGTATGTCTTTTTGTGATGGGCTTATTTTATTTAGCATAATGTTCTCAAGGTTCGTACATGTTGTAGCAGGTGTCAGAATTTGCTTCCTTCTTCAGGCTGAATAATATTTCATTGTATGTGTAGACCTCCTTTTGCTTGCATATCCATTCTTCTGTCAATGGACACTGGTTGCTTATCCATGTTTTAAGCCATTGTGAATAATGCTGCTTTGAATAAGGGTGTTCCAATATCTCTTCAAGACGTTGTTTTCAATTCTTCTGTTATATACCCAGGAGTGAATTGCTGGACCCAGAAGTGAATATGGTAATTTTAGATTTAAATTTTTTTTAACAATTGCCATACTCTTTTCCACAGAATGTAGTGTTTTTTATTGGGGTAAAGCATATATAATAAGATTCACCATTTAAGTGTACACTTCATGTGTAGAGCTCTGTGGCATTAAGTACACTCATATTGCCGTGTAGCCATCCCACCATCCATCTCCAGGACCTGTTCATCTTGCAGTATTGAAGCTCTTCATTTAATATTAACTCCCTTCCCCAACCCCCTGGCAACTGCCATTCTACTCACTGCATCTATGAATTTGACTACTTTAGATACCTCATATAAGTGGAATCTTAAAATATTTGTTCTTTTGTGACAGGCTTATTTCACTTAATACAGTCTCTTCAAGGTTCATCCATGTTTCAGTATATGCAGAATTTCCTTCCTTTCTAATGCTGAATAATATTATTCCATTGTGTGCATATACCAAATTTTGTTTATCCATTTAACTGTTGATGGGCACTTGGGTTGCTTCCACCTTTTGATATAGTAAACATAGGTGTACAAGTATCTGAGTCCCTGCCTTCACTTCTTTGGACATATACCCAGTAGTGGAATTGTTGGATCTTATGGTAATTCTATGTTTAATTTTTTGACAGTTCATCATACTGTTTTCCATGGCAGCTTCACCATTTTACATTCTCACCCACAATGTGCAAGGAATTTAATTTCTTTACATCCATACCAACACATGTTAGTTTTTGTTTCTTTGAAACTAGCCATCCTAATGGGTATGAAATGCTATTTCACTGTGGTTTTGATTGTTAGCACTTTGTTATGATTAGTAATGTTGAGCATCTTTTATTGTTAGTCTGTATATCTTCTGTAGAGAAATGTCTATTCAAGTCTTTTACCCTTTTTTTAATGGGGTTGTTTGTGTTGTGTTATTGCAAGTGTAGTTTTTTGGACAGTCTATATTGTGTAATTCTGACTTCTCATGTCTTTGTGGATCTGTTTTTGTTTTCTGTGATTTTGACTGTGTCTTTCTCTGGTGTCTTACTGCTTTGCATGTGCTAGACATTGTATCTGTGGGATCCCTCTGAGGAGCAATTTGAGACCTAGAATGACTGTATCATCTTTGGAGAGGTTTTAATTCATTATCTGTAAGGTTCTTCAGTCTCAGAGGAGCTGCCTTTGTCCCAGTGCAGGCCTGAAGCCAGCAGGTGAGCAGAACAAGGCTGCAGTGCTTGGGAGGCCCAAGTACTTCTCCACCTTTAGGGGTTAGGCCTTTGTGATTCCAACACAAGTTGAAGGCTAGGTTCTTAGAGTCTGAGTCATGCTTTTACTCTGTGCCTCTGGCCCCCAATTTATGGATTATTTAGGGTAACTTCAGCATCTATAATAAAACCCCTAAATGTGACCTTACACAGAAAATTCACTTCTCCTTCATGTAACAGTCCACTGTGGATGTTTCTTATCAGTGATCAGCTTTCCTCGGCATGGCGATTTGGGTCTGTCTCCTTGCAGTTCTGGTCCTGCCATCTGCTCCATTGGTAACAGCCTCTAGAGCCTGAATTTCCTTCTGTCCAGCTGGCCGGTGGGGAGTACAGTGTGGAGGAGGCACATGTTTCTCACCCATGTTGGCTGGGACATGACATGAGCCATAACTTCATGCAGCCCACTGGTGAGGTCTAGTCATGTGGCCAAGTGTGAGACGGGCAAGTCTCGGCCCTGGTTGGCAGCTGTATGTCTGCCTGATGGACTTTCATCTCTACCTTTAGCCCTTCCCCTCAGCTCTGAAATATCCAAGCACATCCTTATTTTACAGTTGCAGTACACTCCTCTCAGGAGACAGTCAGACCCAGATGTGAGTCCTTAGGTTTGATGACTAAACTAACACATATTATCTGTTGGTCACACTGTACAATAGTGGAGCTGAGCCAGGACAGCTGCAATTAAAAACAATCTTCCATTTTGAAGGGGAGGGGAATGGTTGAGAAACATCTGTCTTTGATTTGAAGTGAGAGTGATACCCTGTCAGATATTATGAAGGAGTCTTGTCAGTGACTACTAAGCAAAGACTACCAGGAACTCACCTGACACCCATGATGTAACAGGTAGGGACCACACACCATGGAGCACCACGGGGCATGGAGACAAGAGGGTGTTAGAAAGGACCAGTTACAGGATGTGGGCTTTGGTTGGGTGACTTTCAGGTAGGCTCTGAGAAAGTGGGTGCTGTCAGTTAGTGGGGACCATTTTATGATTGACTATCTCACTAAATCTTATCTATAGGCAGGGTGGACTGGGGTGAGGTAACACTAGGACTGGTAAAGGAAGAAGCTCTTACACATGTTAATGGGAGAGAGCCATGTCTGGTGATGTGTGACTTGGACAAGGCTCATGCTCCGTGCTCTGACGTGATGCTGGTGTGGTCTTGTCTTGATCCATCCTGGTTGCAGTGTGTCCTCTGCATGGGAGTAGGGCTGTTGCCCTCCAGGATCCTTGCCCGGTTCCTGGGAAGCTTGTCCTTGCCCTTTGCCCTCCATAGACACATCTGTCTGGAGTTTGGGGAGAATGTCTTCCTTGGGGAGTTGGGGCTGCACAGATTTGTAGCTTGCTTCCTACTTGTGGAAATTTGGAGCCCTGGAGTTGTTTTGACAGTCACTAACTATTCTAGGATCATGTTTCTTTGGCAGTGCAACCCCACCAAATTCTAGTAGCTTCTAATCTGTTTGCTTCCATCAGTGCCAAGTGCTAGTAACTATGTTCAGAGTACTCTTAGTGGTGGCTCTCCAGCTGACCTGTCTTTACTTTCTCATGTTTTTCTCTCTCTCTCTCTGCTCAGGGTATCTTGAAAGCATGGTGTGGGTGGGAGGAAAAGCCCTGTAGTCTAATCACTGTGTTCAGCTGAGTCCTCTTAAGTGAGGAATCTTTGTGGGCCTTTGCCTCTTTCTTTCAGCCCGACATCTTACTCTTGGGGTGCAGAAGGGGCAGCTTTTCCCACTAGGTGAGCCCCATGTTTCTGGACTGTCTCTAGGTGCTTTCCTGACTCTTTCAAGTCAGGCAGTTTTTGCCCAAGCTTGCCTCTTTCTGTGATGCCTGGTTAAGCACAGTTGGTACCAGTCACCCAGACCGCTGGCATTCCCTTTTCCCTGCTCCCTGAGCTGCAGGCTGGGCACGAGTATAGGCTGCTTTAAGGTAATTGCAGAAAGGCATTGCAGTGCATGAAATAGGGCTTCCTCATTACCAGATGCCGACAATGGATTTATTATGGTGTCACCCCTCTTCAGATAATCCATTTCTCTCTTAATTCATCTGTGTTGAAATATGTATTTAATGATAGAGAATTTAAAAGAGGAAAACCTCTGATCTAAATTATTTCTTTGGGAATTACTTGACCCATTTTCTATTTCTCTGTTTCTCTACCACTTGGAAATGAAGCTTTACATTCGTGGCAGTTTGCTCGGCAGACATTATGAGGGCATGACCTGGCAGTGCATTTTCCTCATTTTTAATTGTATTAACATTGGAAAATCAAGCCTTTTCTGATTTCTTACAAGAAGAAAAAAATGAGACACTTCAGTTTTTTTTGTCAGTAGGTTGGGATATAAATAAGTGACATCAATGAAGAAAACAGCTTTGGATCCAAGTTATTTTAGTCATGTAGAAGACTCAGAAGGGCACCTTTCTTTGCTCTTTGGTAGCCAGGCCCCAGGCCATCCTTTGCTCTGAGTCTGTTTCTGCTTTGAAGAATATGAGGGGAATATGAGGACCTGAACTGTATTTCTCTTGGGGCCATTATGGATAGTAAATGAGATAATTGACATGCAAATACATTCAATAGTAAAGCTCTCCGGGTAGATAAGGTGTTATTACTTCATTCTGAAGTGCTTCTGGGGGATTAACATTCATGAAGCACACTAAGTACGTCCTTTGGGGCCAGGTGCTCCTCTATCCAAGCCAACCCTGGAAACTCACAGAATCACAGAAGTCCAGCAAGCCATGTCCCTCTGTGATTTTTACTGAGTTGGGTGCTTTTTTTCCAGAGAGTTCTGAGCTCTATTCATAATTATCTTTAAGCAAATAAGAAACATTCCAAAGTGGTGACACTTCATAAAAGTGCTGTTACAGTTCTCTGTAGTATGACACAATTAATAATCATCTATAAAACTTAGTGTCCCACACTGGTGGTTTGAGTTTTCATGGAATCTTAAACAGGATATTTTGTAATAGAACCATGTTTCTTACCAGTGTTTTCCCTAACCCCTTTTGCTTAAACTGTTGCTGAATTTTCTAGACTTTATTAGTTACCTCATTATTTAGACCGATAATAATAGTAGATTGTTTTGCTTACTGAGAAATTGTTAATCATGAGGCAGCTATATGTCTCCAGGTCTACTTAGGAAGCTGAAAGTTTTGGTTTAATGATCTTTTCAAGTACATGTGTGACTCATGTGATTAGCCTGGAGGCTGACTGACAGGTGTAATAGTTGCTTCTATCTCAGGGCAGCAGATGCCATGTGGAGCACTGATCCCTGGCAGGGCCTGTGATCCTTGCCTCGGCTGCCTCTCTCCTTGCCTCCTGATGCTCCTGAAGCTGGGTTCCAGCCCCCCACCACGTGCCCCCTTCCCCTGGCACACCTGGATCCCCAGGGGCCTCTTGCTCTTGGGGATTTCTCACAGCACACCCATCCTTTCTGTTTGTCCTACTCTGGGCACAGCTCCTCCTGGGCCCGCAGTGATGCTCTGGAACTGGTGGACAATCCCCACTGACCGGCACTCTGTGGCAATGTCCCAAGAGACTGTCCATCTGGAGAAGAGCATGGTTGAAGTGAGGCTCTGTGATCACTGGACTTGCTGAGGATGGCCTGGCTCTCACACCTCCCATCCTACAGGCCCAGAAGTGTGTGCCTGGGAGCAGTGGAATGTGGAATCAGTTCAGTGAGCATGTACCACGGTGCTTCAGAGCCCCTCAGCCTCCTGTGGGAGGGTGCTGAGGCCAAAGTCCTTGGTGGGGCCTGTCTGCCCAGTGTCAGATCTTGTTCAGGTGGGCAGATGCCTACCAACAGGCCTGGCTGAGCGAGGCTCCACCGAGGGAACCCATGGGTGAGGTAGGTCCCAGCACTCTTATTACTTGCAGTGAATGCCCACTGGGCCAGCACCAGGTTGGAAAGGGGAGCTGGGAGGGAGTTGGAGGTCTCTGCTGGATAGATGAGTGGACCCCACCTGAGAGGACAGGGCTGTTCTGATGAGTAGTTGTAGTGCTCTAGCCGGACCCTGCATGTGTTGCTTCAGCACTGATGGCATGGCTGGGACTCCAGCCCCTTCTGGGCTCTCTAGCATCATCAAAATCTGATCGTTGGGCCTTAGTGCTCTGCAAAGCCATTTTCACGCTGGTACCATGACACAATTTCCTTTTTCACTGTGGTGTCTTAGCTGATAATCACAGCAATACTGGCAAAACCACTTGACCCCGAGCACACTCCCTGCCAGGCCCACGCTCTACCTACAGTCACTGTGCCCTCCACTGCCACCCATTCACATTCCAAAAGCCAGTGCCATTTAGCATTGTCCCTGTTGGAGCTGTAAGTATCACTAATTCAGGATTAGTTGTAACCCCCGAGTGCATCTTTGTCCTATTCTGAGAGGGAGAGCTGGAAGTCGGTACCATGCTCATCTGCACATGGGTTACAGTGGTTCAAGGAAAAGCGCTTGTGCTTTTTGCAGTTAGGAGCTGAACCAGTTCTTCTGGTCCTGGGACAGTCTGTACTTAAGGATAACTGACAGGCAGACGAAAGGTATTCAGACTTGGTTTTGGCAGACAGTGTTTGAAAATTGAATTAAGTGAGCCTGTCACTTCAAAGGAGATATTGCCTGCATTTGCTGCACCTGATAAAATTTGAGTTTTCAATGAAAATTTAGAATTTTGAAAAACTTGTATCTACCATGGTGAGCTTGACAGCTTTCCAATAAAGATGTTTCTGATGAACTCGGTGATATTAACACCAGACTTTTTGACATTATGTACTGGGATGTGTTGACATTTGGGAGATCTGTATAACTCAGTGAACCAGTATTCTCCAGATGACTCATGCATGATGTTAAAACAATCATGCCTGGGCAAAATACTGTTCAGGTGCAAGACTGATAGAAAACGGTTCTTAATGTGACACAGTCTGAAATGTTAGGGTTTCAGATTCTATGTTGCAAAAGAACTGCAAGTATTGAGTTATATCGAAAAATATCCATAGTGATCTGATAAACCTATTAAAGTACTCTGGTTTTCAGCCACCTGTCTGTGTGAAGATGGGTCCTTCACATACTTTAACCAAAACAGTGTATCAACAGATTGAATGCAGAAACTGACATGAGAATCCAGCTGTTTTCTGTTACTCCTGACATTGGAGAGTTCCAACAATTCTTCTAATTTATTTTTGTTTTGGAAAGTGTAGTTATTTTTATAAAAATGTGTTATTTTTGTTATGTAATAGGCTTATTATTCATTGTAAATGAGTTACTGAATAAATAATTTTGAAATCTTTGTTAACGTCAAGTACTGTAAATATCAGTAGACCCCTCTTAAAGGAAGTAGGTCCTGAGTCCAAAAAGTTTGAGAATCTCGGTCTAGTGTCATAGGGGATCATGGTGCATGAGTGGAAATTTTAGGTGTTTCTGGTGAAGAACGTCAGAAAAGCTACTAAGGTGAGCTGTTGCCAAATACTGAGAGGAATTTGTTTTTTTATTGTGTTTTAGGTAAATGCTGATGTGAAAGTAGGTTCAACTGAAAGACTGACTTTGGAAGGAAAGTGTCTGAGGAATTAATTTCAACTTGAATATTGTAAATAATTTTAGAAATGCATGTCAGAATTTGATTCTCAAGACAGAAGCCCTGTGATTCTGCTGTGATGGGAGAGCTAACCCAGGACACTCTGTTACTCGTTTATCATCCCCAACACTGCTAGTGGGATGTACACCTCTGTGCTAAATGCTAAGGAGGTCCAATGTATTGTAGGTGGGTGTTCTGATCCTAAGGTTTTTGGTTTTTTTTTTTTTCAGTAATTTATGAGGGAGAGAAGGTTGGTAGGACAAACTCTTAGCTGAAAAGCTGCTTAGTAAGACAGAAGACAGGGGAGTTGTGCCCACTGCTGCTGCAGCTGCTGCAGAAGGGCTCTGAGCCAAGGGGACATGGGGCTGGAGATGAGGGAGTGGTCCTTGGTTTGGGTCTGGAGCAGTCTGGCAGGTGAGATCCCTGGGCGTACATTTCCTGCCTGTGGTCAAGAGGCAGCTTGTTGGCTGGCTTCCTCACCTTTGCTGAGTGTCAGTGGAGAAACAAAGGTAAAGAAGCATGCATGTCCCTCGGCACCAGAGACCTCAGGGTCACTGGCCAGCAATGTGCACAAAGAATCGCCCCTGTGGGGGGGCCAGATACAGGCCTGTATGTCTGGGATATGGAGGGGCTGGATGCTCATCCCATGCCCCAGCTCCTCTCCCTGGTGGGAACTCTGGGCTATTCCAGTACTCTTTATGGAAAGAACTGTAAAGCTGGTTCTAATGGGAATTGGGCAGCAGGGGATTCTATTAACTGCATTTTCCTTTCAGTTCCCAGATCATCACTAGGAAAAATTTTAAACTATATAAGTTTCTCATTTGTTACCTAGAATATGTTAAGTGTGATTGAGTCTTTCTAAAGCTACATGAATTTTCCAGGCCTTAGGGCATTACTGAGCACAAAACTTTATAGTGATCTCAGGCTCCTGCAAAATCTGGTGTATGTCTCCGATCTTGGAGCAGAAGTGCCTGTACGGTGAACACTGTCACTATCAGGAGTGGGTCCTGTCCTCCAGTTCCTTGGGGGAGATGGAGTCAGAAACCTGGCTTCTTGTACCCACTATGACAAGCTGTGTGTGCCTTGGAGTCTCTTAATGCTTGTGTTTCTTTCCAGAAAGTGGGTGTCAGGTTGGTGTTAGTGACTGAGGAAGAGGAGTGTGCAGTTGAGATCTCTGTTGGGGTGCAGGGAGGAATGGTAGGTTCACTTTGCCATCATCACCTCTAGCTGGTTTAGAGCCACTGACAGGAGACAGCCCCCATCCCTCCAGGGTCTCCAGAATGAAAGAATAATGAACATGGGGAAAGTGATGTGGAATTGTTAGCCTTTGGCTCATTTGGGAGATCCCTGGCTGTTCCTGGCCTATTCTTTTCTGATGCCCTACGAGGTGTGGGTTAGGTGACCTGTGCCATGTCATCCCTAACATCTTTCATTTCCTCTGTGTATGAGGATTTTTCCTTTGTCTGTGGGCCATATTTGAGTTGCTGTGTAAAGCACAGGGCTGTGGCAGGTGACATTAATGAGCTCCCTGGTCTTTAAATAGCAGAGCTTCTATAAACAGAATAACCTGTTTTATAGCCTGATGTTGAAGAAGATGGTTCACAGAGGATTCAGAATGGCTGGAAGAGCAACAGAATGGCAGTAATATGTTCCTCACCCCACCCCTGCCTTGAGGCAAGACTGCCTGAGGACACACACACACACACCACCACCACCACTTCAGAGCCACTTTGTTTGGGTTGGGTGGCAGACATCCCTCCCGATGCGCTAAACTCACTCAGGTTGCATCAGAATGAAAAATGGCCAAACCAGAATCTTCTTGATTATCGGAAACTTAGTCATTTGTTCTCTGAGTCAGCTTAATGGTGTGTAATGGTGTAATGTTCACATCACATTCTTTTGGGGCTGAGCCAAGAATCAGCATGCTTGCCAGCATTTCAGCAATGAGCTCATCAGCCTTTTGGCTCCCACATTCCTGGCCAACAGCTCCACTGGAATTAGTACTGTCACTGCAGCGGACCTGAACCCTCCCAAAGACTGTGCTTGCTTTTTCTGTGTCACCTGCTCTCCCTCGCTTCCGACAAGTGAGCCCTAAATCCCTCCTTCAGAAAGCTTTCCCAGGCTGAGGCTGAGATGTGATGCTAGGGATTCACCCAACAAATGTTTTGTTGCAAAGCCATGTTCTGGTGGCGGCTGAGGGTGTAAATACACATGAGCGATAGCTGGTACCCCAAGGAGCATGTAATCTGATGGGGGGAGGGGCAGTACACAAACACATGTCTTCAATACCATAAGGTGTCAGCTTTGCATGATCCAAGGAGAGCAGGAGAAAGATGCAAAGCTGTGGCGTGATAGGCACTCTGGAGGGGTGGACAAAGCCTCGAAGAGGATGGGCCTTTCATCTTGACCTTTGGGACTAGAATGGGACTGGCACATAGTAAGTGTGCAGTAAGGGATAGCTATTGTCCTTTTGTTATCAGGAAATTCAGTTCAGGAGATCTCCTCGTGCAGGAGGTGAGACCTCAACCCTGGAGGTTCTTGACTTTGATTGAGGAAGAATTCATGAGCAGATCGAGCAATACAAGAAAGAGTAGTTTAGTAAAGCAAAAGTACACACTCAAGGAAACGTGCGTGTGCTGGAGAGGTAAGCAGCATGTTGGTGTTTGGGCTGGGTAGTCTTATAGCTGGAGTTGAAGCAGGGGGTAGAATATTCATTGGGATAGGTGGGGTTTTAATGTTTAGAATATAAACAAGCATCTAGCTGAATGTAAACATCAGCCCAATGTAAACAAGGCTGAAGTCCCTCTTGCCCCTCCCTGCTCTTATCTGGCTCTCTGCCTACTCTAACAATTTATTGCCTGGGTTTCAGTTTTACAATTGGTAAAATAGAAAAAAGTTGTCTTCCACATCTCCCAGGGATTAATTTGTGAGGTCCAGTTGGGACAATGACTAAGATACTTAGGGAGTAGAGTGTGGGGAAGGCAGTCAGGTGAGGTGGGTACTTGGCACATAATGGTCAAGATGGCTGGGCCTGGATGATGTCTATCTTCTGCCACCACAGAATGGAGGGAAGTCCCTCTAGTTCGCTGAAATCAGTACTGCACATCTGATTAAAAAACAAGCCACGACTACATCTTCTGTCTCTGTTTTACTAATAAGACACTTAAGTTGGGAAACAAGCCCTTTGTGATAAAAAAAAATGTATTTAGTGTGATAAAGGGAAAAAAATGTAGAAACAAGTTAACAATAAGGGTGTTCTCAGTGAGCTTGTATTACAGTAGTTCAAAAAGATGTTTAGAGTAATTTTTCTTTGGCTGGGAAGTACTCCAGCGTAAATACAGACCACAAGTAGCCTGTGTGTTGAACTGTTCTACCATTGATGGACATTTGGGATTTCCAGTTTGGGACTATTTAAGAATAAAGCTTCTTTGACTATTCATGTAGATGTCTTTTGGTCAATATGTATGCACATTTCTTTTGTCTTTATACCCAGAAGTAGAATTGTGTCATACAATTGGTGTGTTAGATAACTGCTAGACAGTTTTTCAAAGTGTTTGAACCAGTTTGCAATCTAACCAGCAATGCATGAGAATTGAGTTTCTCTACATCCTTGCTAACAGCTTGTTTCTTTCTCATGATTCATGCTTTTCTGAAGGTTGTGTGATGGTATCTCATTGTGGTTTTTATCTGCATTTTCCTAATCACTGGTAATATGTGTTTTTTCTACACCACCAAACAATTCTTCTACCCCGCTGGGTGTCCTACAATTCAGTTCAACACAGACAATATCTACCTGGTGATAGTGTCAGATCCCAAGGTTAAGGGCTCAGTCCCACAGGACTGCCCCCTGCACCTACCCCCACCATTTCAGATGCCAATCTTAAGTCCAGGTTGTTACCTGTGTTCTGACTGACAACCTCCAGTTGAACCTTGGGCTCAATTAATTTACTTAGAGTGGCTCACAGAATTTAGAGAAACATACATTTACTAGTTTGTTGTAAAGGATACAGATGAATAGCCAGATGAAGAAATGAATAGGGCAAGGTATGTGGGAAGGGACTCTTAAGCTTCCATGTTCTCTATGTTTCCCCATCTCCAGGTGTTTATCAACCCAGAAGTTCTCCAAAGTCTGTCCTTTTGATTTTGGATGTAGCCTTCATTACCTAGGCATGATTGATTAATTGATGATTGGTGATTTAACTCAATCTCTAGCCCTATTCCTTTCCCAGGAAGTCTGGGGTGGGACTGAAAGGCCCTTTATTCCCAAGGTTGGTTTCCCTGGTGATCAGCCTATCCTTACAGACCGGGGACTTTCCAAAAATTACATCATTAACATAGCAAAGGGCATTTTGATCCCTTTATCACTTAAGGGAATTCTGAGAATTTTAGGAGCTCTGTGCCAGAAACTAGAATGAAGAACAAATATATATTTCTTATTACAAATCGCAGTATTACAACTGATAATGTTGAGCACTTCTTTATATGTTATTGCCCATTTAGAGGTCTTCTGTTGT
Source organism: Smutsia gigantea (assembly GCA_032199065.1). NCBI lineage: Eukaryota > Metazoa > Chordata > Mammalia > Pholidota > Manidae > Smutsia > Smutsia gigantea. The sequence continues at coordinate 34,667 of JAVSCE010001225.1, forward strand.
AAAGTTCCTGCTCATGTTTCTTGCCCATTTTTGGTTGGTTATCTTTTTTTGGTGTGTGTGTGTGTGTGTGTGTGTGTGGTAGTTTTTGTACATTCTGGAAACAAGTCCTTTGTTTAATATATGCATTGCAGACATCTTCCCCAGTGTGTAGCCTGCCTTTTCACTCTCTTAATAGTGTCTTTTGGTAAACAGAAATTCTCACTAATAAAGTCCAATTTATCCATCTTTTCTTTTATGGGTAGTGTTTATTGTGTAGGCCATGAAGATATTCTCCTGTACTTTCCTCTAGAGTCTTTATTATATTCTTTGCACACTTAGGTCCAATCCAGTTGTGTCTAGTGTAAGATGGGAGTTCAGTTTCATGTTTTCCATAAGGATATCCAGTTAATGCAGTCTTACTTATTGAAAAGACTATTCTTTTCCCCACCAAATTGCAGGTGGTGCCTTTGCCAAAGGTGACCTTTGGAAAAGAGTGAAGCAGGAGATAATAATTACACCAGTAATCTGAATACAGAACATTTATTATATTATGAAGAATTGTTGATGAGCAAAAGGGATTAACTCTCCAGAGGGGTAAAGAGTGTAGGGAAAAAGGAAGTTCCATGTCTAGGATCCTTACTTGATCTTAATCTACTTGCCCACTGTGCACATGCAATGATGTAATACTTAACTTACTGTTCAGGCGTGTGCTTGCATACCCCTTGGCATTAAGCCATTATTGCCTGTGTTGCTATTAAAAGAGCCCTGCCCAGTGTTAAGAGCAGAGGAGACCAGAGGCTGGAGCAGAGGCAGGAGCAGGGGCAGAGACAGGCTTGCTGCTTGTAGACTGCCTCGGAGGCAGACAGGTTCTAGAGCTTGACCTGCCACCAAGAGAATAAAGCTTGGTGTAAGCCCCTTTTTACCCCCAACATTCTGTTGTCATTTTTCAGTCTCTTTGAATCCAGAATGAACTTGCTTGGAGCTGAAATCCCTTTCAGCCCAGAGCTACAAGAGTAAAGGTTGCTGTAAAGAATATACGAATAGCAGATGTAGGGAGCAGCTGAAGGAAAGTACCCAGAGATGGAATAAACTCTGAAGGTCTCCCCAACAAGTCTAAGATCCATGCGTTGTTGGAAAAGGTGTGCTGTGACTTACTGGAGAAATTCACTGTGGTTCCTTAGGCTTGGGTTGGCTGCTGGGGTGCCAGTGAGACACTGGGAATTGTATACTTGGGTGTGGGCTATACTCATTGAGAGAGTGCCCACTGGTTTCATACCATAAAGCAAGAAAAAAAAAAGCCCTGAAACCAGGAAGAGAAGCCCCTTCTTCTTGCATTGTCCCTCCAGTGCCCTCTCCTGATGATCTATTACTATGCCAGCTGGCCAAGCAGAAATGTTCTTAGGGTCTAGCACCAGTATCACAAAACAGAGCCAAGAAAGGTGGGTTTGGGGCTGAGAGGTAATAGATAACTTGGACATGTTATACATGTGGATCTATCCCTGATGCTGTTCTGTCTCACTGAGCTATTTATCTTGTGTCAATGCCTGTACTGATTACTGTAGTTTTACAGTAAATCCTGATAATTGGTTGTGTTCCCCTAGATTGGCTGCACCCTTCTAAGTCCTTTGCATATCTTTATCTTTTTAGAATAAATATACCAATTTATATTAAAAAACCTGCTGGAATTTTGATTGGGGGATTTTGGTTTCATAGATCAGTTTCAGGGAGAATTGGAATTTTGACGGTATTGAGTCTTCCAAAGCAAAAAATATGGTGTATTCCTCCATTTAAATTGTCTTTAATTTTTTTTTCAATGAGGTCTTGCTGTATTTAGTGAAGAGGTCTTGCACAGTTTTATTAGATTTCTTTCTGGGAATTTCTTTGATGCTCTTGTTGTTACTATGTAGAAATTCTATTGAGTTTTGCCTATTGGCCTCCCTTCCTGAAACCTTGCTAAATTGACTTGCATGTTTTAGTGTAAAAGTGTGTTAAAATATTAACTATGATTGGATTGTGGATTTATCTGTTCCTCTTCCTAGTGCTGATTTTGCTTTGTATATTTTAAATGCACAATACTAGTTACAGGTTAGGCTGTTACGGCTTCCCATTGAATCAACCCTTTTTCATTATGAAGTGTCCTTTTCCTCTGGTGACATATTTTGCCTTAAGGTCAGTTTTGTCTGATGGTAAAAAAGCCACTCCAGCTTGCTTTATTTAGTGTTCTTGTGGTACAGCCTTTTCTATTCTACTTTGAACCTAACTGTATCCTCACATATGCTTCTTTTAAACAGAACATAGTAATTTTTATTCAGTCTGACAATCTTTAAATGTTGATTGGAGTATTTGATCTGTTTACATTGAATTTGATTCTGTAAATGTTGGTTTGAGTTCTGTCATCTTGCTGTTTGCATTCTTTGTCCTAGCAGCTGTTCCTCTGTTTCCCCTTTCCTGCCTTAATTTGGATTAGCCAGGTATTTTTTATTACATTATTTCAATCTTTTAAATTCCTCTTTATTCATTCTCATATTATCTTTTTAGTAGTTACCCAAGAGATTTCAATTACTTTGTGACTTACCACAGACTACTCTGATACTGCCATACATTTTTACTTCTGTGTATGTTACAGATCCAACATGAGATTATTTTCTGTCTTAAGCCATTAATATTTAAAAAATATTAGTTCATATATTTACCCTTCCCGTTGTTCTCCATTCCTTCCTATAGTTTTATGCTTATATTTGGGAATATTTTCTTTTAGCCTGAAGAACTTCCTAAAAGTATTATTGTAGTGCAAATCTATTGATGGCAAATTCTCTTGACCTTTATCTGATAACATATTTATGTTGTCTTCAATTAAAAAAAAATATTTTCACTGGGAATAGGATTCTAAATTGACAGGTTTTTTTCCCCAGCATTTAAAAAATGTCCGCATGTTCACTATGTTCTCTGTGTTTTCTGGCTTTTATAGTGCTGTTGAAAAGTTAGCCTTTTGTTTTATGGTTGTTCCTGTAGGAGTAATGTGCTTTCTTCTTGACTCATTTAAAGTTTTCTATCTTTGTGCCTGTGCATATTTATGCATACAGACACGTGCATGTGTTTTATATTTATCCTACTTGTTAGAGTAGAACTTTCTGAATTGTGCATTGAGTTTTTACTCACGCTTGGAAATAATCAGATATTATTCATTCAAATGCTGGCACTGCTGGATTATTTCTGCTTTCTTTCTGATCATACAGAGGTGATACTTTTTCAGAGACTGTGTGCCATGTATTGCTTATGCTCTGTACTGTTGTTTTCATTCCTTTTTATATTTTCTCTCTCTGAACTTCAGTTTTAGATCCAAATTTCTGAAAGTTTGGATATTTCTTATTGGACCTGAATTTCTCTACTGTGTGTCTTCAGTTCTGGCTGCTTTGCTTTTGAAGACAACCAATAAGTTCTTAATTGCAGATATTGTATTTTTCAATTACAGAATGTCCATCTGATTACTTTTCTGTAGATTCTAAGACTGTTGAAATTTTTCATCTTTTTATACATTTGTTCCCCCTTTTCTGTTTTTAAACATATTAATCATTTTTTATTATAAATTTTATCAAGGTATGATTTACTTAAAATAAATGGCATCCATTTAAAGTGTTCAGTGGAAGAGTTTTGACAGTGATGTACAGTCAGGAGACAGAGCATGTCCATCAGCCCTGTAAGATACCTGTGTCCCTTTACAGTCCATTCCTTGCTCTGCCTCTAGGTCCTAGGAAAACAAAGACATACTCCTTGTCATTTTAGATTAGTTGTATTTTGTATTAATGTAATTATGTACTGTGTACTCTATTTCTGTCTTCTTTCACTCAGCATGATAATTTTGGGATTCATCCATGTTGTGGGTATCAGCACAGTGTTGAGTAGCAATGCCAAGAGTGGATGTCCTTGCCTTGTTGCTAGTCTTAAGAGGAAAGTATTCCATAGTTCACCTTTATGTTTGAAGTTAGCTGTAGGTTTGTTGTAGGTGCCCTTTTCCAGGGTGAGAAAAATCCTGGATGTTTCTAGTTTGTTGAGAATTCTTATAATCAGTGGGTGCTGAATTTTGTTAAATGTTTTCCTGCATCTGTCAAGATGATCATTTGGTTTTTCTTCTTTATTCTGTAATGTTGAAGGAGAAGAGTTAATTGAGAGGATGTGACCCCTGGTTGATTCTCAGGTTGGACCTGGGCAGTCAGATGCTCCGCACCCTCTTGCTGTCTTGGAATGTATGCTCTGCCTATCATTCCCACAGAGGGTACTTTTCCAAGCATGTAGCCTTGAGACAGTAGGTGGTGTTGAGACCATTGGATGATACATCTTACTGAATCCCATTAAGGCCTCTATAAACTTTCAAGATTCTGGTGGGTGGGTGCAGACATCTAGTGGTCTTGTGGCCACCCAAGACTAGCCTCATAAGTAAGTTCCCTTGCTTATTAAATCTGCCATATACCTACCTCTTTCTTCAGTCTCTCCCTGCCCTCCATGTACAGGGTCTGGTTTGTGAACCAGCAGTTGGCAAGCCAGCCAGGAGACTGAAGAAATGGGCCTTGGAAAAGTGGCATCCATGGGGGAAACCGTGAGTTGGCTATTGACCTTTATGCAGGGAGGGGTGGCCCATATGTTAGGTGCCTGCAGACTGCCATGTGAGTACGGGACACCCCAAAAGCACCAGCTGCTTTAATGTGCTTGTTTGAGGCACTGCAGCAGAGAAGGGAAACGTGGCTGTTCTGGGGCTGGCCTTCACTGTGGGCAGTTCAGCTGGCCACTGATACCCAACTATAGGCTGAAGCTCAGGCTGAGAGTTGGAAGAAGAACTGAGATTAGAGAGGGATGTGTGGTGTCCACATTCCGTTGGTTCTGGGGCTGGGAGACAAGCTGGGAGAGCAGGATGGTAAGTTGGAGACCTTAGCGTGCTGTTTTGCAAAGCTAGAAGGATGCAAGCTGCCATGGAGTATTAAGGTCTAAACACTTGTGACAAAGCCTGAAAGGGATGCCAAGAAATGGAGTCCCTGGGAAAGTGATTAGAGTGAAGAGGAGGATGTTGTAGTGATGGGTAAGGAAATGGACAAAATGATGGGTGCCCTCTGACCCTCAATACAAAGGAAAGCAAAGCAAACGAGGGCAGCTCCAGGCAGTGGGTGGCCCCCAGTTCAGGAAACATTCATGATGAGAGAATAGGGTCCTGCCAGCTGCTGATGCAGTGCCAAGTCCCAGCAGAAGGGGCTGGGAGTATCCGGGTATGGCTAGTGCTGTGCATGTGGGCAGGAGGCAGAGAAAGTGCCCAGCGTTGCCAATCCCTGCCCTCCGGAAGCACCTGTGTGGCCCTCAGGGGTCCCGGGGACTCATTTCCTTATAGATTGGATTATTCTATCCTGCAGGAAGGCTTGGCCTCTCTGGGCATACAGGACCCTGGACATCTATGGAGAAGGAACAGCCAGTTCTTGGGTAGTTGGGAATGAGACAGGCTGAGTTAGATGTGTTTTGACTCTGGAAGGTATGGGCTGGATACTAACAGAAGGAGAGAATCTCCCTAGGATTTTGTTGCCAGCTCTGGAAGGGTCAGAAACCTAATATGCCCCCAGCTAGAGCCTCACATGAACAAACAGTGTATCGTGGTAAGAACTTCCTTTCCTATCAAGGAGTGGGTTAAGAATATGTTCCATCTACCCACCTCTGCCATGTCTCAACCCCGACTTTGACTAAGGGCCTGCCTGTGGGCAGCAGAGGAGCATCCTGTCCGCCAACCCACTGCTTCTAGAAAGGCAGGTGCTGTTAGGTCCTGTAGAGGATGTAGCTCCTTCAGTTGCCCCTGCCCTATTCCTGTGGTGGTCCCATGGCCTGAGTTGGGTAAATTCCCGCTGATGCCTGATACACAGGTGGTTTCTAGTTGGGGCAACCTGCCCACATGTACTGCATTTGCCATCCAGCCCAACGCTGACACCGTCTGGGTGGAAATAGGAACAAATTGCAGCAACCAGCAGGCTGACCTCTCTGTGGTTTGGCTGGTGATCACTCACTCATGCGCCCTGGCTATTAACCTTTTGCACTGACAGCTGGGCTGTTCTAAAGGGATTAACCCTATGGTTTGGACAATGGGAAGTAGAGAGATAGATGATTTTGACTAAGCCCTTGTGGGGTCAGAATGTGTGGAAAGACATTTGGGTTCACCTGCAAGAGCCTGAGGCCATCCTCACTGTTTTCTTGTTCCAGCTTGAAGGATGCAGACAACCCCTTGGCAATCAGGATGCTGATGCGCTAGCTCGGGTGTGAGCCCTAACAACTAACCCTTCAGTGGATACAGCAGATCGGGTACTAGAAAGAGCAGCCACTGTAGCACTCAAGTAGGATGACATATTGCCAAGGATGCCAGCTTGCCCTTGAAGTATAGTGACTTGGTCAAGGCTGTAACAGTGTGTCCTGTGTGTGTTAAACAATGCCCAGCTGCCAGAGGAGTCCGGGCCCATCCATGGAGGATGCAGATTATCTGTTTCTTCTTGAACGAGCTTTTGTAGTTGTTGTCTTTCAGTGAATTTTACCAGTACTAAAGTTGTTGGCTAAAGTTGTTCAGGATACTCTCTTATTATGTTTTTATTGTCTGTAAAACCTATAAGGAGAATTCCTCTTTCATTCTTTTTTTTTTTATTTTGGTGTCATTAATCTACAATTACATGAGCAGCATTATGGTTACTAGGCTCCCCACATTTTCTGGTCCCCACCACATTCCCCATTACAGTCACTGTCCATCAAGCGTAGTAAGATGCTATAGAAGCACTACTTGTCTTCTCTGTGTTGTACTACCTTCCCTGTGGCCCCCCTCCACTACATTATACGTGCAAATCGTAATGCCCCTTTTTCCCCCTTATCCCTCCCTTCCCACCAATCCTCCCCAGTCTCTTTCCCTTTGGTAATTGTTAGTCCATTCTTGGGTTCTGTGACTCTGCTGCTGTTTTGTTCCTTCAGTTTTCTCTTTGTTCTTTTTTTTTTTGTAAACATTTTTTTTTTGGTATCATTAATCTACAGTTACATGTGCAACATTATGGTTACTAAACTCCCCACTTCATCAGGTCCCCCCCACTTACCCCATTACAGTCACTGTCCATCAGTGTAGATGCTGTAGAATCACTACTTGTCTTCTCTGAGTTGTACAGCCCTCCCCGGCCCCCCCCAACATTACGTCTGCTAATTGTAATACCCCTTTTTCTCCCTTATCCCTCCCTTCCCACCCATCCTCCACAGTCCCTTTCCCTTTGGTAACTGTTAGTCCATTCTTGGGTTCTGTGAGTCTGCTGCTGTTTTTTTCTTTCCATTTTTTTCTTTGCTCTTATGCTCCTCATATGAGTGAAATCATTTTATACTTGTCTTTTCCTGCTTGGCTTATTTCACTGAGCAGAATACCTTCTAGCCCCGTCCATGTTGTTGCAAATGGTAGGATTTGTTTCTTCTCATGGCTGAATAATATTCTATTGTGTATATGTACCACATCTTCTTTATCCATTCATCTACTGATGGACACTTAGGTTGCTTCCATTTCTTGGCTATTGTAAACAGTGCTGCAATAAACATAGGGGTGCATATGTCTTTTTCAAACTGGGCTGCTGCATTCTTAGGGTAAATTCCTAGGAGTGGAATTCCTGGGTCAAATGGTATTTCTATTTTGAGTTTTTTGAGGAACCTCCATACTGCTTTCCACAACGATTGAACTACTTTACATTCCCACCAGCAGTGTAGGAGGGTTCCCCTTTCTCCGCATCCTCGCCAACATTTGTTGTTGTTTGTCTTTTGGATGGTGGCCATCCTTACTGGTGTGAGGTGATATCTCATTGTGGTTTTAATTTGCATTTCTCTTATGATTAGTGATGTGGAGCATCTTTTCATGTGCCTGTTGGCCATCTGAATTTCTACTTTGGAGAAGTGTCTGTTCAGCTCCTCTGCCCATTTTTTAATTGGCTTATTTGCTTTTTGTTTGTTGAGGTGTGTGAGCTCTTTATATAATTTGCATGTCAACCCCTTATCGGATATGTCATTTATGAATATATTCTCCCATACTGTAGAATGTCTTTTTGTTCTACTGATGGTGTCCTTTGCTGTACAGAAGCTTTTTAGTTTGATATGGTCCCACTTGTTCATTTTTGCTTTTGTTTCCCTTGCCTGGGGAGATATGTTCATGAAGAAGTTGCTCATGTTTATATCCAAGAGATTTTTGCCTATGTTTTTCTCTAAGACTTTTATGGTTTCATGACTTACATTCAGGTCTTTGATCCATTTTGAGTTTACTTTTGTGTATGGGGTTAGACAGTAGTCCAGTTTCATACTCTTACATGTAGCTGTTCAGTTTTGCCAACACCAGCTGTTGAATAGGCTGTCATTTCCCCATTGTCTATCCATGGCTCCTTTATCGTATATTAATTGACCATATATGCTTGGGTTTATATCTGGGCTCTCTAGTCTGTTCCTTTGGTCAGTGGGTCTCTTCTTGTGCCAGTACCAAATTCTCTTGATCACTGTGGCTTTGTAGTAGAGCGTGAAGTCAGGGAGCGTAATCCCCCCACTTTATTCTTCTCAGAATTGCTTTGGCTATTCAGGGTCTTTTGTGGTTCCATATGAATTTTAGAACTATTTGCTCTAGTTCATTGAAGAATGCTGTTTGTATTTTGATAGGGATTGCGTTGAATATGTAGATTGCTTTAGGCAGGATGGCCATTTTGACAATATTAATTCTTCCTATCCATGAGCATGGGGCGTGTTTCCATTTATTGTTATCTTCTTTAATTTCCCTCATGAGCGTCTTGTAGTTTTCAGAGTACATGTCTTTCACTTCCTTGGTTAGGTTTATTCCTAGGTATTTTATTCTTTTTGATGCAATTGTGAATGGAATTGTTTTTCTGATTTCTCTTTCTGCTAGTTCATTGTTAGTGTATCGGAATGCAACAGATTTCTGTGTATTAATTTTGAATCCCGCAACTTTGCTGAATTGAGATATTAGATCTAGTAGTTTTGGAGTGGATTCTTTAGGGTTTTTTATGTACAATATCATGTCATCTGCAAACAGGGACAGTTTGACTTCTTTACCAATCTGGATGCCTTTTATTTCTTTGTTTGGCCTGATTGCTGTGGCTAGGACCTCCAGTGCTATGTTGAATAAAAGCAGGGAGAGTGGACATCCATGTCTTGTTTCTGTTCTTAGAGGAAAAGCTTTCAGCTTCTTGCTGTTAAGTATGATGTTGGCTGTGGGTTTGTCATATATGGCCTTTATTATGTTGATGTACTTGCCCTCTATACCCATTTTATTGAGAGTTTTTATCATGAATGGATGTTGAATTTTGTTGAATGCTTTTTCACATCTATGGAGATGATCATGTGGTTTTTGTCCTTCTTTTTATTGATGTGGTGGCTGATGTTGATGGAGTTTCAAATGTTGTACCATCCTTGCATCCCTGGGATGAATCCCACTTGATCATGATGGATGATCTTTTTGATGTATTTTTGAATTCGGTTTGCTAATATTTTGTTGAGTATTTTTGTATCTATGTTCATCAGGGATATTGGTCTGTAATTTTCTTTTTTTGTGGTGTCCTTGCCAGGTTTTTGTATTAGAGTGATGTTGGCCTTGTAGAATGAGTTTGGGAGTATTTCCACCTCTTCTACTTTTTGGAAAACTTTAAGGAGGATGGGTATTAGGTCTTTGCCAAATGTTTGATAAAATTCAGCAGTGAAACCTCTGGTCCAGGAGTTTTGTTCTTAGGTAGTTTTTTGATTACTAATTCAATTTCTTCACTGGTAATTGGTCTATTCAGATTTTCTGTTTCTTCCTGGGACAGCCTTGGAAGGTTGTATTTTTCTAGAAAGTTGTCCATATCTTCTAGGTAATCCAGTTTGTTACCATATACTTTTTCATAGTACTCTCTCATAATTCTTTGTATTTCTGTGGTGTTTGTAGTGATTTTTCCTTTCTCATTTCTGATTCTGTTTATGTGAGTAGACTCTTTTTTTCTTGATAAGTCTGGCTAGGGGTTTATCTATTTTATTTTCTCAAAGAACCAGCTCTTGCTTTCATTTATTCTATTGTTTTATTCTTCTCGATTTTATTTATTTCTCTAATCTTTATTATGTCCCTCCTTCTACTGACTTTGGGCCTTGTTTGTTCTTCCTTTTCTAGTTTCATTAGTTGTGAGTTTAGACTGTGCATTTGGGATTGTTCTTCTTTCCTGAGGTAGGCCTTTATAGCAATATACTTCCCTCTTAACACGGCCTTCGCTGTGTCCCACAGATTTTGCGGTGTTGAATCATTGTTGTCATTTGTCTCCAGGTATTGCTTGATTTCTGTTTTAATTTGGTCATTGATCCATTGATTATTTAGGAGCATGTTGTTAAGCCTCCATGTGTTTGTGAGCCTTTTTGTTTTCTTTGTACAATTTATTTCCAGTTTTATACCTTTGTGATCTGAGAAGTTGGTTGGTAGTATTTCAGTCTTTTTGAATTTACTGAGGTTCTTTTTGTGGCCTAGTATGTGGTCTATTCTGGGAAATGTTCCATGTGTACTTGAGAAGAATGTGTATCCTGCTGCTTTTGGGTGTAGAGTTCTGGAGATATCTGTTAGGTCCATCTGTTCTAGTGTGTTGTTCAATGCCTCTGTTTCCTTACTTATTTTCTGTCTGGTTGATCTGTCCTTTGGAGTGAGTGGCATGTTGACGTCTCCTAAAATGAATGCTTTACATTCTATTTCCTCCTTTAATTTTCTTAGTATTTGTTTCAAATGTGTCGGTGCTCCTGTGTTGGGTGCATATGTATTTATAATGGTTATAGCCTCTTGTTGGACTGACCCCTTTATCATTATGTAATATCCTTCTTTATCTCTTGTTACTTTCTTAGTTTTGAGGTCTGTTTTGTCTCATACAAGTACAGCAACACCTGCTTTTTTCTCCCTATTGTTTGCATGAAATATCTTTTTCCATCCCTTCACTTTAGTCTGTGTATGTCTTTGGGTTTGAGATGAGTCTCTTGTAAGCTGCATACAAATGGGTCTTGCTTTTTTATCTATTGTATTACTCAGTGTCTTTTGATTGGTGCATTCAGTCCATTTACATTTAGGGTGATTATTGATAGATATGTACTTATTGCCATTGCAGGTTTTGGATTCCTGCTTAGCAAAGGTTCAGGGGTAGCTTCTTTACTGTCTAACCGTCTAACTTTAACTCTCTTATTATGCTATTATAAACACAGTCTGATGATTGTTTATTTCTCTCCCTTCTTATTCTTCCTCTTCCATTCTTTATGTTAGGCCTTTTATTCTGTACTCTTTTGCATTTCTTTTGACTGCTTTTGTGGATAGTTGATTTTATTTTTTGCCTTTAGTTAGTATTTGGTTGGTCTGCTTTCTTTGCTGTGGTTTAATTTTTTCTGGTGACATCTATTTAGCCTTAGGAATACTTCCATCTAGAGCAGTCCCTTCAAAATATCCTGTAAAGGTGGTTTGTGCGAGGCAAATTCCCTCAACTTTGGCTTATCTGGAAATTGTTTAATCCCTCCTTCAAATTTAAATGATAATGTTGGTGGATACTGTATTCTTGGTTCAAGGCCCTTCTGTTTCATTACATTAAATATATCATGCCATTCTCTTCTGGTCTGTAAGGTTTCTGTTAAGAAGTCTGATGATAGCCTGATGAGTTTCCTTTGTAGGTGATCTTTTTTCTCTCTCTGGCTGCCTTTTAATACTCTGTCCTTGTCTTTGATCTTTGATCTTTGCCATTTTAATTATTATATACTTGGTGTTGTCCTCCTTGGGTACCTTGTGTTGGGAGATCTGTGGGTTTCTGTGGTCTTAGAGACTATATTGCCTTACCCAGCTTGGGGAAATTTTTAGGAATTATTTCTTCAAAGACACTTTGTATCCCTTAATCTCTCTTCTTCTTCTGGTACCCCTATAATGTGAATATTGTTCCGATTGGATTGACAAACAGTTCTCTTAATATTCTTTCATTCCTAGAGATTCTTTTCTCTCTCTCTGCCTCAGCTTCTCTGTATTCCTGTTCTCTGATTTCTATTCCATTAACAGTCTCTTGCACCTCGTCCAGTCTGCTCCTAAGACCTTCTATTGATTGTTTCATTTCTGTTATCTCACTCCGGACGTCATCCCTTAGCTCTTGCATATTTCTCTGCAGGTCCATCAGCATGGTTATGACTTTTATTTTGAATTCTTTTTCACGAAGATTGGTTATATCTATCTCGCCAGGCCCTCTCTCTGGGGTTGTTTGAGTGATTTTTGACTGGACCAGATTCTTCTGCCTTTTCATGGTGATAGAGATGATTGCTGGCAGGTGGCACGTGTGTCAGATGGGAGAACAAAGTCCCTTCCTGCTTGCTGGGCGCCTTGCTCTTTTCTGCTGCCTGTGCCTGTTACACTTTTTGTGAGATGCTGAGTTCTCGCAGATGTAGATGTAGGCTGTCTGTTGTATCTTCTGGTCTCTCTTTTAGGAATAGTTGCATTTGCTGTATTTTCAAAAATATATATGGTTTTGGGAGGAGATTTAGTCGCCCTACACCCACGACCATCTTGAGTGCTTCTTTCCTCTTTCATTCTTGATATTGATGATTTATGCCTTCTTGATTTTATTTTTTATCTTGATCATTCTATCTATGAGTTTATACATTTTGTTGATAATTTCAAAGAACCAGCTTTTAGCTTGGTTAATTCTCTCTGTGTTTATTTTAAATTTTGTTCATTTCTGCTCTTTGTTATGTATTTCCTTCAACTTACTTTGGATATACCTTCTTCTTTTTTTTTTAAGCTCCTTGGGGTGGAATCTAAGGCCATTTTATAGAAACCTGTAGTTTGTCACTTATCTTGAGGGTGGCTTTCCTGGGTTCTTGCTTGAGACATTTATAGGTACCTATCCCTCAGTCCTGAAGTTAGCTGGTTAAAGGTTCTGAATTCTTGCCAAATACTGATTGGTGCATAGTCTGGTGAGACTTGAGAGGGAGATGGATTGTCAACTGTAGCAGGCACCTTTCCTATAGTGTAACTCTGTCCCCTAAACACCTGGAGGCATGGGGAGAGATGTCAGTCTGTCTTGCTGTCCCAGTCCTCCAGCCTTTTGCACAGTCCCAGAGCTCAGAACAGCCTTTTGTTGTAGACAGACCCCTTTAGTTTCCAGGCTGTTGCAGTCCCTTTGAATGCAAAAAAATCCTTGCTGGTTTTCCTTTCCTCCCACAGAATCCCTTAGCTTGGACCAAGCCTGATTCATAGCCAGTGTTCAGAATTAGAAGCTTATTTTTAGCTTATTTAGATGGGCTCTTCCTTGGGTGGAATTTAATTCTTGTAGTCTTCATTGTTTTGCTGGCATTAGAAATACAGTTTTTGCAATTTATCGTTCAACAAAAATCTACTTGTTCTATTAGTAGTGTTTACTTACTCTGATCCACAACATTTAACTGAAGGCAGAATTCTCCCTCCCTTTGGATTATTTATATAAAATCAAATGCATCTTAAAGTGTACAAATTAATGAACTTTGATATATGTATACTGCCATGTAACTGCTACCACAGTCAAGGTACAGGTCATCATCCCCAAGGTTCTAGTGTCCCTTTCTATTCAAATATTCTTTTGTCACTGTCAATTAAATTCATTTTTTCCAGAATTTTGTGTAAATGGAATCATAGAGTATATACTGGTTTCTTTTTTGTGTCTGGCCTCTTTCAACATCTGAGCTTTTGAGGTTAATTCATGTCTGTGTATGTATTTTGTTCCTTCTTATTGATGAGTAAGTAGTATTCCACTATTGGTATACTTGTTCACTTGCCTATTGATGCTCCTTTGAATTGTTTCTAGCTTTTGCCTATTATAAATAAAGCTGCTAAGAACACTTCTGTGAACAGTTGTGTATACATTATGTGTGGGAATATGTTTTAATTTCTCTTGGGTAACTGTCTAGGCTAGATGGTATGGTAACTGGTTTTATAAGGATCTGCCAAACTGCCAAAGTTGTTGAATGATTTTGTATTCCCTCCAGCCACATAGGATATATCTGGTTTACTGTCATTTGTATCAACACTCATTATTGTTGGTCATTCTATTTTAGCCATTCTATTGGATGTATTTTGGTATCTCATCATTAATTCAGTTTTTTATTTTCCTGAGGACAAATGATGGCAGGCACCGTTTTATAGGCTTTTTTAGCTGTTTGTATGTCTTCTGTGGTATGTCTGTTGAAATATTTTACTATTTTTTAAAATTTGGTTTGCTATTTCCCTATTACAGAGTTATAAAATTCTTTGTGTATTCTGAATAGTAGTCTATTTTTCAGATATGTGTATGAGAAATATTTTTTCCATTGCATTCTGTTATTTGTCTTTTTACTTTGTAACTAGTGTTTTTCAAAGACAGAATTTAAAAAACTCAATGAAATATCAATGATCATTTTTCCTCTTTGATAGGTATGTTGCTTTTTTTTTCATGTATCTAAGAAAGCCTAGCCTACCCAAGATCAGAAATATTTTTCCTTTGTTTTCTTCTTAAAGTTTCATGGATTTAGCCTTTATATTTAGGTTAATTTTTATATATGGTGTTAGGTAAGGATTGAAGTTCATTTTTTTTTTTTTAATTATGGTTACCGAGTTCTTCTGACACAGTTTGTTGGAAATACTTTCCTTTCTCCATTGAAATATCCTGGCAACTTTATCAAAAATGCGCTCATCATACACACTTGGGTCTATTTTAGATGCTTTATTCTCTTCCCTCTATATGCCTGTCCTTATGCTAATATGACACTGCATTGGTTAGTGGATTTTGGGGATCAGGTAAACGAAGTCCTTCAGCTTTGTTCTTTAACCAGATAGTTGTGACTATCTTAGGTCTTTGCATATTTCTTTTTCTTTTTTTTAAGCAATTTTAGAATCAGTCTGTCAACTTCTTCCAAAAATTTCTGCTAGGATTTTGATTGAGATTTCTTTGAATTCAGGGAGAATTAACATCTTAACAAAACTGATTATATTGATGCACATTATATCAATGCACATTATAATCTGTTTATTAAGTCTTTAATTTCTCTCATAAGTGTCTTCTAGTTTTCTTTAAGTATACAAATCTTGCACATATTTAAAAAAATTTTATCCACTCAAATATTTCATGTTTTTGGATGCTATTATAAATGGTAGTTTTAAAAGACTTTCATTTCTAATCATTAGCTAGTATACAGTTTGTTTTTGTATATTGAACTTATATCCTCAACTTAGTCACTTACTAGTTTTAGTAACCTTTCCCCCAATGATGTCACCTACAGAAAATTTTTTTTACTCCTTTCCAGTATGTATGCCTTCTGTTTATTTTCCCAATCTTATTGTCTAGGACTTCCAGTATAATATTGAATAGAAGTGATGAAGATGGATCTTCTTGCCTTGTTCTTTATCTTGTTCTGTCTGAGGGGAAAGTGCTCAGTCATTCACTATTAATTGTAATGTTAACTGTAGGTTTTTCATAGATCCCTTTACCAGCTTGAGGAAATAACCTCCTTTTTGCTGAATTAAAATTTCTTCTTATCATGTATATGTGTTGGATTTTGTCAAATGCCTTTTCTCTATTGAGATAATCATAGGTTATTTTTCATTTATTCTGTTAATATTTTGAAATGCATTGATTGAATTTTGAATATTAAGCCAACCTTGTATTTCTAGGTCTAATCCCACTTGATCCTGATGGATTTTTAAAAATCTATCTATCTACCTACCTACTTACCTATCTATCTAATCATCTATCTGTTTATCTTCCTGAGTTTGATTTGCTAATAAAGGACTTTTACATCTATGATCATGAGGGAGATTGTACAAGTTTTCTTTTCTTATAGTATCTTTGCCTGGTTTTGTGATGGGATACAGCTGGCCCCATTAAATGTATTGGGTAGTGTTCCCTTTATTTCCTGGAAGAGTTTGTGTCAGGTTATATATTTTTTTTCTTGAATTTTTGACAGAATTCATCCAGGCCTCAAGTTTTCTTTGTGGGAAGGTCTTTAATTAAGAATTTTCCTTGTTGAAGCTTTTCAGATTTTTGTGTCCTAAGTCAGTTTTAGTAATTTGTGTTTTGTAAGGCATGCATTTTTTCTAAATTACCTAGCTTAGTGATATAAAGTTTCTTTTAATTCTTTTCATTATCCTTTCCATTATTGTAAGATCTGTAAGGATATCTCCTCTTTCACTACTGATATTTGTAACTTGTATTGTTTTATTTTCTTTTCATCAGTTTAGCTAGCAGATAATACATTTTATTGACATTTTCAAATGTATAGATTTTGCTTTCATTGATTTTTTCTTCTGTTTTTGTCTCTTTCCTTTCATTGATCTTTATTCTTAATTTTAGTATTTTCTTCCTTCTAACTGCTTTAGATATACTTTGCTGTTTTGTTTATTTATTTTCTTCTATCTCCTAAGGTAGAAGCTAAGATAATTAATTTTGGATTTTTTTTCTCTTCTGAGATTAGCATTTAGACCTATAAATTTCCCTCTGAGCACTGCTTTAGTTGTATCCCACGTATATTTAAACCTTTAATTTTGAAATAATTATAGGCTTATAGGAAGTTGCAAAAATGATATAAAGAACTCTGTGTACCCTTCCCCTACTTTCCCCCAATGGACACATCTTATATGAATGTAGTATAATATCAAATTTGGGAATTGACATTGATATATTAATTTATTTACAATGATATACTATTAACTAGATCACAGGTATTATTCAGCTTTCACCATAGTTTTAATCTACATATTTCTGTGTATGTCTGTGTGTATAGTTCTGTGCAGTTTCATTCCATGTATAGATTTGTATAACTACCACCATAGTCAAGATACAGAATTGTTCCATCATCACAGAAGAACTCGCTGTGCCAGGCCTCTTTGTACTGATGCATATTCTCCATCCCACCCCTTGTTCCTGACCTTTAGAAACTGCTAACCTGATCTCCATCTCTATAGTTTTGTCATTTTGGGAATGTTTTAGAGTATGCAGGCTTTGGGAATTGGCTTTTTTTCCCCTAAATGTAATGTTCTTAAAGTACCTCCAGGTTGTTGCAGCCATCAAGAGTTCATTCCTTTGTATTGCTGAGTATTACACTGTATAGATGTACCATAGTTTGTTCAACCATTCATTCAATGAACGGCATTTGGATTGTTTTCATCATGTTATTAAGAATACAGCTGCTGTGAACATTCATGTACAGTTTTTGTGATCATAAAATTTCATTATCTGGGACAAATGTCCAGGAGTATAACTTCTGGGTCATGTGGTGGTTGAAAGTTTAATTAGAAATTACCAAACAATTTTCCAGATTGGTTGTATCATTTTACATTGCCACTGGACATACATGAACAGCCAAAGATTTTGCTATCTTGTATGTTTATTTTTAGACAGTTTAAAGTATTTTCTAAAATTCCTTGGGATATCTTCTTTGTCCCATGGGTCTTATAGAAATATGGTATTTTCTTTACAAATACTTAAGAGGTTTTCTAGTTGCGTCTCTGTGGCTGATTTCTACTTGAACTTTTTTGTAGTCAGAAAATATATTTTGTAGTATTTTAAATGTTTCCATGTTCACTTGAAGTTAGTGTATATTCTCTGGTTATTAGCTGGAGTGTTCTAAAAGTTTGATTAAGGATACATTGGTTGATGGTATTGTTCAAGTCTTCTGTTACTGATTTCATGTCCCCTTGCTTTATCTAGTACAGGTAGAGGTGTGTTGTCTTATTTCTACTTTTAATTCTGTTAGTTATTGTGTGTGTACACATCTAGGACTGTATGCTATGGGAAATAGTATGGAGGTTCCTCAGAAAATTAAGAATAGAAATACCATACAACCCAGTAATTCCACTTGTGGGTATCTACCTAAAGAAAACAAAATCACTGATTAGAAAATACATATATATGCTTCTGTGTTTATTGCAGCTTTATTTACAATAGCCAAGGAAGCAACCTAAGTGTCCACTGATAGATGAATGACTGAAGAAGATATGGTACATATATACAATAGGATATTACTCAGCCATAAAAGCGAATGAAGTCTTGTCTTTTATATAACATGGATAAACCTAGAGGGAATTATGTTAAGTGAAATGAGTCAGACAGAGAAAGACTATTACCGTATGATTACACTTATATGTGGACTCTAACAAATATTAAACAAATGAGTAAAAAACAAAACAAATAGACTCAGAAATACAGAGAACAAACCTGTCATTGCCTTAGGGGATCGGTAAAATAGGTGAAGGGAATAAAGAGGTACAAACTTCCAATTACAAAATAAGTAAGTTGAGGACGAAAAGTACAGCATAGGGAATAGAGTCAATAATTTTTGACAGTTGGCAGCTACATTTATTGTGGTTAGAATTTCATAATGTATTTAATTGTTGAATCACTGTGTTGTACACCAAAAACTAATGTAATATCGTATATAGACTGTACTTCAAAAAA
Organism: Smutsia gigantea; assembly: GCA_032199065.1. Classification (NCBI taxonomy): domain Eukaryota; kingdom Metazoa; phylum Chordata; class Mammalia; order Pholidota; family Manidae; genus Smutsia; species Smutsia gigantea. Next base: position 53,113 of record JAVSCE010001225.1, read on the forward strand.
ATAAAAATAAAAAATCCAGTCTTTCAGCACTTTCAAATTTGTGTTTTGGCTGTATAATTTCTGATGAGAAATCTGTACTCATTCTTCTATTTCTTCCTCTGTACTTAAGGTTCTCTTCCTACTCTTTGTTGTCTCAGTCTGGTTTTCTTTTTGCTTCTCTTTCTTTTTTTATTAAGGTATCATTGATATACACTCTTATGAAGGTTTCACAAGAAAAACAATGTGGTTATTACATTCACCCGTATTATTGAGTACCCCCCATGCTCCATTGCAGTCACTGCCCATCAGTGTAGTAAGATGCCACAGAGTCCCTATTTGTCTTCTCTGAGCTACACTGTCTTCCCCGTGACTCTATACCCACCATGTGCACCAATCATGATACCCCACAATCCCCTTCTCCCTCCCTCCCCACCCGCCCTTCCTCACCCCTCCCCTTTGGTAACCACTAGTCCCTTCTTGGAGTCTGTGAGTCTTTGTTATTTTGTTCCTTCAGTTTTGCTTCATTGTTATACTTCACAAATGAGGGAGTCTTTCTCTGCCTAACTTATTTCAGTGAGCATAATACCCTCTAGCTCCATCCATGTTGTTGCAAATGGTAGGATTTGTTTCTTTCTTATGGCTGAATAGTATTCCGTTGTGTATATGTACCACATCTTCTTTATCCATTCATCTACTGATGGACACTTAGGTTGCTTCCATTTCTTGGCTATTGTAAATAGTGCTGTGATAAACATAGGGGTGCACATGTCTTTTTGAATCTGAGAACTTGTTTTCTTTGGGTAAATTCCTAGGAGTGAAATTCCCAGGTCAAATGGTATTTCTGTTTTTAGTTTTTTGAGGAACCTCTATATTGCTTTCCACAGTGGTTGAACTAGTTTACATTCCCACCAGCAGTGTAGGAGGGTTCCGCTTTCTCCACATCCTCACCAGCATTTGTTGTTCCTAGTCTTTTGGATGTTGACCATCCTAACTGGTATGAGGTGATATCTCATTGTGGTTTTAATTTGCATTTCCCTGATAATTAGTGATGTGGAGCATCTTTTCATTTGCCTGTTAGCCATCTGAATTTCTTCTTTGGAAAGTGTCTGTTCATATCCTCTGCCCATTTTTTAATAGGGTTATTTGCTTTTTGGGTGTTGAAGTGTGTGAGTTCTTTATATATTTTGGATGTTAACCCCTTGTCAGATAGGTTGTTTACAAATATATTCTCCCATACTGTAGGATGCCTTTTTGTTCTGTTAATGGTGTCCTTTGCTGTACAGAAGCTTTTCAGCTTGATATAGTCCCACTTGTTCATTTTTTATTTTATTTCCCTTGCCCGAGGAGATGCGTTCAGGAAAAAGTTGCTCTTGTTTATATTCAAGAGACTTTTGCCTATGTTTTCTTCTAAGAGTCTCTCTCTTTTTTTTTTTTAGGAGAGCCAGGGCAGAGGCTTTTATTGAGAGATACAGTGAGAGGAAAGAGCTCCTGGCTCATGCCAGGAGGCGACAAGAGAGCCGGGGGTGGTGCATTGTCTAGGGGATTTATAGGCAGTTGAGAATTTTTGGGAACTGATAAAGGGCTTAGGGTGTGGACTTGTTAAAAGTGGCCTTAGGATGTTTGTCCTTGATGAGGTATTAAATCCCTTTTAGCATGCTAAAGTGAATCTTACACATGATTACAAACAATTAGCATAATAAAAACATGGGCTACTTTCCTTTATCTGGGGAGTATCAACTGATCTCACTGGAATGACTCTAGAGCTTAATGTTTAACACAGAGTTTTGGTAGGGAGTTTCCTTGCATGTAGTTACATTGCTCTGGCTGTAAATATCTTGCCTTGCTTTTTCCGGAGTCCCTCACCCTACTCTGTCTAAGCCCATGGTCCCTGTCTCATTCCCCCCTCTACAGATAGAGCCCTAGCTGCTGCTAGGGAAAGTGGGCGACGACTGCTCTGGGTGCTTTGTGCTGAGAAGGGGTGTAGTAAAGGGTGCAGTTAGGTCTCCATCAGTGGTCAGTTGAGAGGGCCTCAGAAGATGGGCACTTCTATTCCAGGTTCCATTTCTATTACTATTTGTAGTTTTATGGCTTCTCTGAAGCTATCCCGGACGAGCCCCCAAAGATGATGCTGGGGTTCTTGTTTGCAGAGTTGAAGAATGAGCTTAGCAAACAGTCAAGGTAGAAGAGCCAGGGCAGAGGCTTTTATTGAGAGATACAGTGAGAGGAAAGAGCTCCTGGCTAACGCCAGGAGAGGACAAGAGAGCCCCTGCCTATAAGAGTTTTATGGTTTCATGACTTACATTCAGGTCTTTGATCCATTTCGAGTTTACTTTTGTGTATGGGGTTAGACAATAATCCAGTTTCATTCTCTTGCATATAGCTGCAGTTTTGCCAACACCAGTTGTTGAAGAAGCTCTCATTTCCCCATTGTATGTCCATGGCTCCTTTATCGTATATTAATTGACCATATGTGCTTGGGTTTATATCTGGGCTCTCTATTCTGTTCCATTGGTCTGTGGGTCTGTTCTTGTGCCAGTACCAAATTCTCTTGATTACTGTGGCTTTGTAGTAGAGCTGGAAGTCAGGGAGGGTATTTCCCCCTGCTTTATTTTTCCTTCTCAAGATTGCTTTGGCTACTTGGGGTCTTTTGTGGTTCCATATAAATTTTAGAACGATTTGTTCTAGTTCATTGAAGAATGCTGTTGGTATTTTGATAGGGACTGCATTGAATCTGTAGATTGCTTTAGGCAGGATTGCCATTTTGACAATATTAATTCTTCCTATCCATGAGCACAGGATGTGTTTCCATTTATTTGTATCTTCTTTAATTTCTCTCATGAGTGTCTTGTAGTTTTCAGAATATAGGTCTTTCACTTCCTTGGTGAGGTTTATTCCTAGGTATATATTTTTTTGATGCAATTGTGAATGGAATTGTTTTCCAATATGCTTATGTTTATATCTCTCTCTACAAGTCTTATTCCCTGCAGATCTCCTTACTTTGCTGCATCTAACCCAAAGTAGGCCCTCACTAAAGTTTAATTTAAGGAAGAAATGCATCATTATCCACATTGTAGGTGAAATTAGTTATTAAGTTTCAGGTCTATGATTCCTTCTGATTCTTTTTTGAACCCACTGCATCTGGATTTTTCTTGTTACTTCATAAAAACAGCTTTTTCAGAATCACCAGCGACCTCTTAGAGTTTGCCAAATCCCGTGGTCAAGACTCAGTCCATCTTCTTGACCTGTCAGCAGCATCTGAATCCAGTCATTGCTCCTTCCTCCTTAGAGCACTTTCTTTAGTAGGACATGCCTCTAGCTTAGCTTTTCTCTTAGCTCTCTGATTGCTTCTTCTCAATATGTTTTTGTTGGCTTCTTCCCACTTCTCAGTCCTCATTGGAGAACCTGGGCTTATGTCCTTGGTATTCTTCTCTTTCTACCTCATTCACTCAGTGACCTCACATGGTTTCATGGCTTTAAATACTTTCCTATGTTCTGATTAATCTTAATACATCTTTCCAGCTTGAACCCCAGCCCTAAACTCCAGGCTCATAATCCATCTACCTACTTAACACCTCAGTTTGGCTGTATGATGGCCGTCTCTTACCTCACATTCGGAAAACAACTCAGTCATCATTCTATCTCCTGGTTGCTCCTTCCTCAGCTTTTCTATGTCAGTTGGTGGCAACTCCAGCTCTTACTTCTCAGGCTGAAACTCTGGGAATTATCTTTGCCTCCTTGTTTTCTCTCATATTCTATGTCTAATGTAGCTGCAAATTCTGCATGCACTTTCTTCACAATACATTTAGTGTTTAACTACTCCTTACCTCCTCCCCTGGCCCTGAAGCCACCATTATCTTTCACCTGGATATTTTTATTAGCTTTTTAATGGGTCCCCTTGCCTTAGTTTTTGCCCAGTTATAGGTGATCATCCCCTTAGCAGTGAGATCTTTCTGAAAATACAGGTTTCCTTCCCCTTCTGGGAAGATGGAGTTGATATGATTTTCCCTGTTCCTATCACTAAGTACAACTAAAGATTCTGGACATTATATATGAAACAAAGGTAGACTCTGAAAGACAGTGAGAAGAAGGCAGACCAGTGAGGGATCTCAGGACCCAAGGAATGACATGGTCATGAATTCTTTCAGTGTTCCTTTTACTGTGTATGTCCCAGGCTAGAACTTGAGAAACTGGCAACCCGTAAATACCAGTGAGTGCTTAACAAAAACCGTAAAGGAAGCCTGGTCCTTCTAGCCAAAGGATCAGGAAAGAGACAGCCTTATAAGAGAAAACTTTTAGACAATAGCTGCTCTACTCCAGACAAACAGTATAGAAATATTTAGCCATTATTACCTCAAGTACTTTTTCACCTCTGCTTTATTTTTCTTCTTCTGGGATGCTGATGGCTAATTATTAGCTCTTTTGCCATAGTCCCACAAGTTTCTGAGCCTCGTTTTCAATCTGTTTTCTCTCTGTTGTTTAGATTGGGTAATGTCTGTTGTCTGTCTTCCATTTCACTGAGTCTTTCCTCTGACTCGTCCATTCTGCTGTTGAGCCTATCCACTGAATTTTTAATTTGGTTATTATTTTTTCCAGAAGATAGAAGAGACTGCTTCCCAATTCCTTTTATAAATTAGTATTACCTTGATATATTAAAGACAGGAAAAGACATTTAAAAAAAGAACCCATATCCTTCATGAATGTAGATGCAAAAATCCTTAGCAAAATATTAGCAAAAAAAAAAAAATTAGCAAACAGAACTCAGCAATACATACATAGAATTGTGCACCATAACTAAGTGGAGTTTATTCCAGGGATGCAAGGCTGGTTCAGTATTTGAAAATAAGTTAGTATAATATACCATATTAATGAGCTAAAGAGGAAAAATTCTAATTGTCATATCAATGTACTGATGTATTTGACGAAACCTGACATGTGAAAAAGTCTCAGAAAACTAGGAATAGAGGAGAAGTTGCTCACCTTGATGAACAGCATCTATGGAAGCCTACAGCTAACATTATATTTAATAATGGAAGATTGAAAGATTTTCTCCTAAGATCAGGAACAGGACAAAGACGCCTGTTGTTATTCCACATGGTGCTGGAAGTTCTAGGCTGCAGAAAGACAAGAAAAAGAAAATGAAGGCTTACAGATCAGAAACGATGAAATAAAATCGACCTTTTTTCTGCAGGTGGCATGATTATATAGAAAATTCCAAGGAATCTACAAAAACAAAAACAAACTAGAAAATAAGTGAGTTTAGCAAGGCTGTACAATATAAGATAAACTCACAAAAATTAGTTTTATTTTTACATGCCATCAATGAACATATGTACAACAAAATTAAAAATACAATATAATCCCCGAAATAAACAAATAAACATGTAGGTATAAGTCTAGCAAAACATTTAGAGGACTCTTCTTATGCTGAAACTGTAAAATTCTGATGAAAGAAACCAAAGATCTATATAGTGGACAGGCATAGCATGTTCATGGATTAGAGTATTCAACATAGTAAAATGATACCAATTTTCCCCAAATTATAACACAGATTTAATGCAATTTCTGTAAGAGTCACAGCCAAAGTTTTGTAGATACATACGAGCTGATTCTAAAATAAATGTGGAAAACAAAGAACTAGAATAGCTAAAACCATCTTGAAAAGAAGGAACAAAGGGAGAGGAATCAGTCTCCCTAGTTTCAAGATTTTGTAAGCCATAGCAATCAAGGCTGTGTGCTGTTGTCAGAAGGATAGACAGAGGTCAGTGGAACAGTATAGGGAACTTGGTATAGGACACAGTATAGAGAATCACAGCAATATGCCTGAATACTTTTTGAGAAATTATTAAGTGATTTTGAGAATTGCAAAAGCATGTCAATGGAGGAAGGATAGCCTTTCCAACAAATGGTGCTGGAGCAAGCAGACATCAAAAGGCAAAAAGGGAAACTTAATTCTGACACCTAGTACAAAAATTAACTCAAGATGGATCGCACACTCAAATCTAAAATGCAAAATTTTTAAAGTTAGAAACTTAAAAAATAAGACAAGTTTGCATTTTAGAACAAAAGCTGGGCAAAGAGTTCTCAGACTTGGGGGCAAACATTATCTACAAGAAGAAAATTGATAAATTAGGCTTCATCAAAAGTAAAGCCTTTTTCTCTTCAAACGAACCTGTTAAGAGGCTGAAAAGACAATCTGCAGACTGGGAGAAATATTTACAAATCACAGATCTGAGAAAAGATTGGTAATGGAATATATGAAGGACTATTAAAACTCAACAAGTAAAAAAATAAACAGTCCAACTAGATTCTGTGCAAAAAAACATGAAGGGATACTTCACCAAAGAGGAGACACAGATTGCAAATAAGCACATGAAAAGAAACTCAACATCACTAGCCATTCAGGAAATGCAGATTAAAAACAAAATGAGGTATCACTACACACACGTCAGAATGGCTATGATAAAAAAAATAGTGATAATAGCAAGTTATGGTGAGTCTGTGGAGGAACTGAATCTCTCACACATCACTGGTGGAATGTAAAATGTTGCAGCCTCTCTGGAAAACAGTCTGGCAGTTTCTTATAAAACCAAACTTGCAACTACCACACAGCCCAGCAATACAAATTCCTGGTCATTTAGCACAGAGAAGTGAAAACTATATTCACACAAAAGCTCCTCACAAATGTTCACAGTAGATTTACTTGAAATAGCCCCAAACTGGAAACCCAGATGTTCTTAAATGGGTGAATGGTTAAACAAACTGTGACACATGCATGCATTGAAATATTACGTAGCAATAAAAGGACTGAATTATCGACATGATATTGATATTATAATAATAGTCTCAATAATTTCTCAATTCTCATACATAGATACTGTATGATTCCATTTATACAGTGAAATGAGAAAATTACAGAAATGAAGACCAGATTAGTGGTTGCCAGGGCTTAAGGGGATGGTGGTGGGGAGGGTTGTGGCTATAATCGAGAAGCATGAGGGGTCTTTATGGGGATGGACATGTTCTGTATCTTGACAGTATCCATGTCAATATCTTGGCTGTGATAATGTCCTGTAGTTTTGCAAGATGTCACTATTGAGGGAAATGTGGTTAAAGGCAAACAGATTATATGTTATTATCTCTACAATTGCATGTGAATCTATAGTTATCTTGAAATCAAATGTTTAAAAAATACAGGTTAGATCATGCATCTCTCTGTCCAAAACTCTCCCAGGTCTCCCTGTGCCCCTCATAGTCTAAGCAAAATGGTTTGAGCTTCACATGACTTGGTCTGCACTGCCTGCTCCCCAACTCCCTTCCTGCCACTCATCCCAGCTGACCTGGTTTAACCACATTGGCATCCTTGCTGTTCCTTATACACCAGGCACACAGTCAAAGCTGAAACTCATTTTACTCCCCTTTTACTTTTGTTTCCAGGAAACTCATGTTTTGAGGCCAACAATTTTTAAATTCAAATTTATGGAGTATGTAGCAAGTGCCAAGCCCTGTTATAGGTGCTTGGGCACTGTTAGTGAAAGAGCAGGTAGAGCCCCTTGTGCCACAGAGCCTTACACTCTGTGGGGAAGACAGACACGGTGACCAGCCACCAGAATGCAGGAGCGTGTTGTGCCAGAGGAGAGTAGAGGTAGGGTAGAGGGGGTGGACAGCGCTGCCAAGGGAGGGCTGGACTGCCCTGGTTGAGCAAGTGACATCTGAGGGCAGGTTCAGAGCAGGTGAGAGAGTTAGACAAGTGGATATCTAGGGAAGACATCCTGGAGGAGAGGACATGGGGGCAGATGCTAGGGCAGCAGAAGAGGCTGGTGTGGTGGGGCAGAGTGGAGGCTGAGTGGATGATGGCTGTGAGCTGATGGTGGCTGGGCCAAGGGCAGTGGTGGTGAGGGACTGGGGGTGAGCAGGTCTTGTTCAGTCTTGTAGGCCAATGGGAGAATTTGGCTTTCCTTCTGCAGGAAATATAGGAAGCCATTGCAGGGTTTTAAGCAGAGCAGTGATGTGAATGGATTTAGGCTCTTACAGGATGACCTGGCCTGCTGCATCAGGAGGCAAGGACAGAAGGAACCCATTAGGTGGTCATTCCAGGGGGAACGACCCAGGGGGAGGTGATTGTGGTGTGCCTTGGCGTGCTGAGGATGTGAAATGGCTGGACTCTGGGTGTGGTTGGATGGTAGAGCTCACAGGGCTTGTTCATAGACATAAATGTGTATGTGGAAGGGAGAGGTGTCCAGAGTGATTTTTGGCTGGATGGCCTGGAAAGGTGGCATCTGGTGGTCAGATATTGGGAAGCCCTCTGGGCTACAGGCTGGGGGTAGGGGGCTGTCTGGAGGTACCTGCTTGGATCTGTCTCATTGGAGGTGGAAACAGGCCACTGCATGTGAGTCGGGTTTGGGAGAGAGGACTGGGGCATGGTGTAGGGGAAGAAGTGGAAGCTGATGTGC
>JAVSCE010001226.1:0-96287 GCA_032199065.1 Smutsia gigantea
TGATTTTTCCCTTCTCATTTCTGATTGTGTTTATGTGTGTAGATTCTCTTTTTCTCTTAATGACTCTGGTTAGGGGTTTATCTATTTTGTTTATTTTTTCAAAGAACCAGCTCCTGGTTTCATTGATTTTTTTCTATTGTTTTATTCTTCTCAATTTTATTTATTTCTTCTCTAATCTTTATTATGTCCCTCCTTCTGGTGACTTTGGGCCTCATTTGTTCTTCTTTTTCCAATTTCATTTATTGTGTCTTAAGACTATTCATTTGGGAATGTTCTTCCTTCTTTAAATAGGCCTGGATTGCAATATACTTTCCTCTTAGAACTGCCTTTGCTGCGTCCCACAGAAGTTGTGGCTTTGTGTTGTTGTTGTCATTAGTCTCCATATATTCTTTGATGTCTGTTTTGAATTGGTCGTTAACCCATTGATTAATTAGGAGAATGTTGTTAAGTCTCCATGTATTTGTGAGCCTTTTTGATTTCTTTCTAAAATTTATTTCTAGTTTTATAACTTGGTGATCTGTGAAGTTGGTTGGTAGAATTTCAATATTTTTGAAATTACTGAGGTTCTTTTTGTGGTCTAGTATGTGGTCTATTCTGGAAAATGTTCCATGTGCACTTGAGAAGAATGTGTATCCTGCTGCTTTTGGGTGTAGAGTTCTGTAGATGTCTGTTAGGTCCATCTGTTCTAGTGTGTTGTTCAGTGCCTCTGTGTCTTCACTTATTTTCTGTCTGGTTGATCTGTCCTCTGGAGTGAGTGGTGTGTTGAAGTCTCCTAAGATGAATGCATTGCTGTCTATTTCCTACTTTAATTCTGTTAGTATTTGTCTCACATATGCTGGCGCTCCTGTGTTGGGTGCATATATATTTATAATGGTTATATCTTCTTGTTGGACTGACCCCTTTATCATAATGTAATGTCCTTCTTTATCTCTTGCTACTTTCTTCGTTTTGAAGTCTATTTTGTCTGATACAAGTACTGCAACACCTGCTTTTTTCTCTTTGTTGTTTGCATGAAATATCTTTTCCATCCCTTCACTTTTAGTCTGTGTATATCTTTGGATTTGAGGTGAGTTTCTTGTAGGCAGCATATAGATGGGTCTTGCTTTTTTATCCATTCTGTTACTCTGTGTCTTTTGATTGGTGCATTCAGTCCATTTATATTTAGGGTGATTATTGATAGGTATGTACTTATTGCCATTGCTGGCTTTAGATTCGTAGTTACCAAGGGTTCAAGGGTTGCTTCTTTACTATCTAACAATCTAACTTAACTTTCTTGTTAAGTTATTGTAAACACAGTCTGATGTTTCTTTATTTCTCTCCCTTCTTATTCTTCCTCCTCCATTCTTTATATACTAGGTGTTTTGTTCTTTGCCTTTAGTTAGTATTTGGATGGTCTGCTTTCTTTGCTATGATTTTATTTTCTCTGGTGACATCTTTTTAGTCTTAGGTGTGCTTCCATCTAGAGCAGTCCATTTAAGATATCCTGTAGTGGTGGTTTATGAGAGGCAAACTCTCTCAACTTTCATTTGTCTGGAAGTTGTTTAATCCCTCCGTCATATTTAAATGATAATCGTGCTGGATACAATATTCTTGGTTCGAGGCCCTTCTGTTTCATTACGTTAAATATATCATGCCATTCCCTTCTGGCCTGTACGGTTTCTGTTGAGAAGTCTGTTGATAGTCTGATGGGTTTTCCTTTGTAGGTGATCTTTTTTCTCTCTCTAGCTGCCTTTAATACCCTGTCTTTATCTTTGATCTTTGCCGTCTTAATTATTATGTGTCTTGGTGTTGTCTTCCTTGGGTCCCTTGTGTTGGGAGATCTGTGGGCTTTGGTGGACTGCGAGACTATTTCCTTCCCCAGCGAGGGAAAGTTTTCTGCAATTATTTCTTCAAAGACACTTTCTATCCCTTTTTCTCTCTCTTCTTCCTCTGGTACTCCTATAATGCGAATATTGTTCCGTTTGTATTGGTCACACAGTTCTCTTAAAATTTTTTCATTCCTAGAGATCCTTTTATCTCTCTCTGCCTCAGCTGCTCTGTACTCCTGTTCTCTGTTTTCTATTCCATTAACAGTCTCTCGCATCTCGTCCATTCTGCTGTTAAGCCCGTCGATCGCTTGTCTGATTTCTGTATTGTCTTTCCTCAGTTCCCTCACTTCCTCCCTCAGCTCTTGCACATTTCTCTGTAGGTCCATCAGCATGGTTATGACTTTTATTCTAAATTCTTTTTCAGGGAGGCTGTGCATTCCATCCCTTCAGACTCCCTCTCTGGGGTTGTCTGGTTGATTTTGGTCTGAACCATATTCCTCTGTCTTTTCATGGCTGTATAATTGGTCACTGATAGTTCCCACGTATGTCAGCTGGGCTCTTTAAGACTTTAAAAAGAGAAGAAAAAAAAAGAGGAAAAAAAAGAAAGAAAAAAGAAAAAAAGAAAGAAAAGAAAAAACAAAAACAAAAACAAACAAAAATAAAATAAAATAAAAACAAAAAAAATGCCCACCGGACGTAGATTCTGTGGGAATGCTCTAGGTGGCGCTATTGCCCCACTATTCCACAGCTGTGACTGTGTCGCTCCGCAGGGCCCTTTATCGCTCTGGCAGGGGTGGGAACGAATAGGAGGCTGTTGATCTCAGTGAGAAGTGTTAAGTATGGCTACGCTTCCTCAGTCGCCAGCTAAGGCTTCTGAAACTCCCCAGGACTCCCAGCCTGCTGGGCTGGGTGTGCTGGGGCGATCCGGCTCCTCCGCTGGGCTCCTGTCTCTTTAAGACCGCTGAAGAAAGCGTGTTTTTTTTTTTTTCTTTCCCGGGAGCCGGCTGCAAGCACCCTGGCGCGTTCCCTGCTCAGATCTTGCCCCTCTTTCTCTCCAACCTCCGCTGCACTGCGCAATGTGGGTCAGCACTCCCTGCGCAGATCCCCGGGGCTGGCTACTTCGCGGGGTGCACTTCCAGTCCCTCCCAGCTCTGAATCCTCTCCTCCTGCCGGTGCGCTGGGGTGGGGGAGGGCTCGGGTCCCGCTGGGTCGTGGCTCCGTATCTTACCCGCCTCTTGGGGTGCCGAGTCCTCTCGGGTGTAGCTGCACGCTGTGCGCTTTCCTGTGTGTTCTCGTCTCTCTTTTAGGAATAGATGTATTTGCTGTGTTTTCGTAGATAAATATAGTGTTGGGAGGAGATTTCTGCCACCCTGCTCACACCGCCATCTTCCCGGAAGACCTTTTTTGATGTATTTTTGAATTTGTTTGCTAATATTTTGTTGAGGATTTTTGCATCTGTGTTCATCAGGGATATTGGTCTCTAATTTTCTTTTTTTGTGGTGTCTTTGCCTGGTTTTGGCATTAGAGTGATGCTGGCCTCATAGAATGATTTTGCAAGTATTCCCTCCTCTTCTACTTTTTGGAAAACTTTGAGGAGTATGGGATATTAGGTCTTCACCAAATGTTTGGTAAAATTTAGTGGTTAATCCAGCTGATCCAGGGTTTTTGTTCTTAGATTGTTTTTTGATTACCAATTCAATTTCATTGCTGGTAATTGATCTGTTCAGATTTTCTGTTTCTTACTGGGTCAGCCTTTGAAGGTTGTATTTTTCTAGAAAGTTGTTCATTTCTTCTAGGTTATCTAGTTTGTTAGCATATACTTTTTCATAGTATTCTCTTAATAATTTCTTTGCATTTCTGTGATGTCCATGGTGGTTTTTTTCTTTCTCATTTCTAATTCTATTTATGTGTGTAGACTCTCTTTTTTTCTTGGTAAGTCTGGCTAGAGGGTTATCTATTTTGTTTATTTTCTCAAAGAACCATCTCCTGATTTCATTGATTCTTTCTGTTGTTTTATTCTTCTCGATTTTATTTACTTCTGCTCTGATCTTTATTATGTCCGTCCTTCTACTGACATTGGGTCTCATTTGTTCTTCTTTTTCTAGTTTCATTTTAATTGTGAGTTTAGACTGTTCATTTGGGATTGTTCTTCTGTCTTGAGGTAAGCCTGTATTACTGTATACTTTCCTCTTAGAACTCCCTTCGCTGCATCCCACAGATTTTGGGGCATTGTGCTTTTGTTTTCATTTGTCTCCATATATTGCTTGATTTCTGTTTTTATTTGGTCATTGACTCATTCATTTTTTTTCCATTTTTTTAATTAAGGTATCATTGATACACACACTTTGAAGGTTTCACATTTTTTTCCATTTTTTTTATTAAGGTACCATTGATTTACACTCTTATTAAGGTTTCACTTTTTTCCATTAAAAAAATTTTTTTTATTAAGGTAGACCCACTGATTATTTAAGAGCATGCTGTTAACCCTCCATGTGTTTGTGGGCTTTTTTGTTTTCTTTGCATAATTTGTTGGCACAATTTCAATCCTGAATTTACTGAGGCTCTTTTTGTGTCCTAGTATGTGATCCATTCTTGAAAATGTCCCATGTACACTTGGGAAGAATGTGTATCATGTTGCTTTTGGGTGGAGTGTTCTGTAGATGTCTGTTAGGTCCATCTGTTCTAATGTGTTGTTCAGCGCCTCTGTCTCCTTACTTATTTTGTGTTTGGTTGATCTGTCCTTTGATATGTGTGGTGTGTTGAAGTCTCCCAAAATGAATGCATTGCATTCTGTTTCTCCCTTTAATTCTGTTACTGTTTGTTTCATGTATGTAGGTCTCCTATGTTGGGTGAATAGATATTTATAATGGTTATATCCTCTTGTTGGACTGACCCTTTTATCATTAGTAATGTCCTTCTTTGTTTCTTGTTACTTCCTTTGTTTTGAAGTCTATTTTGTCTGATATAAGTACTGCAACTCCTTTTTTTTTCCCTGTTAGTTGCATGAAATATCTTTTTCCATCCCTTCACTTTTAGTCTGTGTATGTCTTTGGGTTTGAAATGGGTCTCTTGCAGGCAGCATATAGACGGGTCTTGCTTTTTTATCCATTCACAGTGACTCTGTGTCTTTTGATTGGTGCATTTAGACCATTTACATTTAGGGTGGTTATCAATAGACATGTATTTATTGCCATTGCAGGCTTTAGATTTCTGGTTACTAAAGGTTCAAGGGTAGCTTCTTTACCATCTAACAGTCTAACTTAACTCCATTAGTATGCTATCACAAACACAATCTAAAGGTTCTTTTTTTTCCTCCTCCATTCTTTATATATTAGGCATCATATTCTGTACTTTTTGTGTATTCCTTGATTGACTTTCGGGGTAGTTGGTTTAATTTTTCATTTGCTAGTAATTAATTGATCTACTTCCTTTACTGTAGTTTCATTTTCTCTGGAGACAGCTATTTAGCCGTAGGAGCCCTTCCATCTATATTATCAGTCCCTCCAAAATACAATGTAGGTTTGTGGGAGGTAAATTCTCTCAACTTTTGCTTATCTGAAATTGTTTAATCCCTCCTTCAAATTTAAATGATAATCTTGTTTGATAGAGTAATCTTGGTACAAGGCCCTTCTGCTTCATTGCATTAAATATATCATGCAACTCCCTTCTGGCCTGTAAGGTTTCTTTAAAGAAGTCTGATGATAGCCTGATGAGTTTTCCTTTGTATGTGATCTTTCTTTCTCTGGCTGCTTTTAATACTCTGTTCTTATCCTTGATCTTTGCCATTTTAATTATTATATGTCTTGGTGTTGTCTTCCTTGGGTCCATTCTGGTGGGAGATCTGTGTACCTCCATAGCCTGAGAGGCTATCTCCTTCCCCAGATTGGGGAAGTTTTCAACAATTACCTCCTCAAAGACACTTTCTATCCCTTTTTCTCTCTCTTCTTCTGGTACCCCTATAATATGCATATTGTTCAGTTTGGATTGGTCGCACAGTTCCCTTAATATTCTTTCAGTCCTAGGGTTCCTTTTCTTCTTTGTGCCCCAGCTTTTTTGTATTCCTGTTCTCTAATTTCTGTTTCATTTACCATCTCCTTTACTTCATGTAATCTGCTTTTAAATCTCTCCATTGTATGTTTCATTTCAGATACTGTATTTTTCAGTGTTTCTATCTCTTGCTTGAGGTCCTCTCTGAGTTCTTGAATATTTTCTGTAGCTTTGTGAGCATGTTTATGATTTTTATTTTGAAATCATTTTCAGAAAGATTAGCGAGTTTAGTTTCACTTTGCCCTCTTTCTGGTGTTTGTGGGATTTTGGTTTGTACCAGGTTCTTTTGACATTTCATATGTGTAGTGATAACTTGGTGTAGGTGCTGCCCTCTAGTGCCCAGAAGCTCTGCTCTCTGGAGCTGTTCAACCCTCTAGCAATGGCGGGGGTCGCAGGTGAGTGGCGCTGGTGTCTGCCAGGAGGAGAGATCTCTTTCCTGCTTCTGGCTGCAGTGCCTGCCTCCACTGCCAGAGCCAGTGGGCCAAGCGCGCAGGGAGGAGCCTTTATGCTATGCCCTTGTAGGTGCTGTGGGCAGGGCTGCTGTCTGGCTGCCCTGATGCAATGGCAGGGGCAGAAGGTTTGCGAGCCAGTGCCAGTCAGGAGGAAGGAGCGGCAGGCTTCATATTACTATGGGGGGCCTTGGGGCTGTGTTGCCAGACAGGGGGATGGAGTGTGTGAAGCTCCTGAAAGTTCCCAACCTGCTGGGCTGAGTGCACCAGGACAATTTTGTCCACTGTCTTTTCTTCTGATCAGCAACCTCTGTGCAATCCTTGCTCCTTTAGCAGCCCTCTTGCTGTTGGGAAGTCTCTCAGAGTGCCTGCCTTTCTTTTGTTCCAGAGCGGCGGGTTGTGGGTGCCTGTTCTCCACAAGTGGCTGGAATCTAAGTCTCTCTGAGTATTCCACCTGTCTTAATTTTCCAACCCCACTAATCTCCAAACACCATGTAATGTAGGTCCGTTCTTCCAGAGCAGATCTCCAGGGCTGGGTGTTCAGCAGTCCTAGGCCTCCACCCCTTCCCTGCTCCATTTCTTTTACTCCTGCCAGTGAGCTGGGGGTGGGGGAGGGCTTGGGTCCCGCCAGATTGCAGCTTTGGTACTTTACCCTTTTCCATGATGTCTTCTCTTTTCACCAGATGAAAGGCAGTCTGTTGCAGCCTTCTTTCCTGCTGCTCTTTTTCAGAATTAGTTGTATTTGCTATATTTTCACATTATATGTCGTTTTGGGAGGAGGTTTCTGTCTCACCTCTCACACCATCTTTAAGCCAATACACCTGTCTGCTTATTTTAACTGTAATACACTTTTGTGTTTTCTTCCTACTGTCTACTTTCTATTATTAAATATTAGTAACCCTGCTAGGAACACATGTCCATTAAAGTTTTTTGATTTTGTCCTTTGCTTCTTTTTTTTTTTTAGATTGGTGCTTTTGGCAGAAAGCCAAAACTATCTTCACATGTTTATCCTTAAGGGATTAAGTGCAGAATAGGATGCATTTAAAAGATGGTTCTAAGTCCTTAAAATTTTGTAATGCTACTCTAGGTTAAATTTTTGAGGTATTTGATGGATTATCTTAGTGTGATTTTGCCTTTGTCTGGTATCAGCAGTCCTGTTTTTGGAGGCATTCAAGGTAATTGTTGGTATTCTAAATGGAAAAGTATGTAAAGAGTATTTCCTCGCTTAGGCTTTCTGCTGCTCTTCCCTCTCCCACAGGCTTTTTAAAAGTCCTGTGCTATGACTTACCATGTCCAAAGCCCTTCTTTATGGTAGTCTGCCATCTCAAATGTTTTTTCCAATGAAGAAAATAGGATGTAAATAGTGACAGTGACTCCTTTAAATAAGAAAAGACAGACTGTGGAGTATATAAACACCCCAGATAACAAGTATAATCAATGTTACAGAAAATAAATTAGCCAAATAGAAGACAGACTTTGAAACATATATCTAGAAAGCAAAAGAAGTAGAGACAAATATAAGGGAAGAGACAAAAATTAAGCATCAAGTATATTTCAGAGAGAGTCAATTTGCTAATAACATGAATTCTAGAAGACAGGACAGAGAGTTCAAACAGATTATCACAAATAGAATAAAGGAAGTTTTCTAGACTTTCATTAAAAAAAAAAGACCTAATGCTGGAAATAGATAAGACTTGCCATGTAGATTCCAAGATACTCTTTGGTTAAGGTCTTGTGTCTTATACTTCCTGTTGTGTATGCTTCCAATATAGGAGGGGGTGGCAAACAGTACATTAGCTTGCCAAGATTCACAATAAACCGTGTTTGGATTTGGATTATAGCTATGGATGAACATGGGAAGAATTGGCTTCTTATAATATTGAGGTTTCTTGTCTGTGAATGTGGTTTATTTCTCCATTTATTGGGGCTTTCTTAAAGGTCCCTAAATTTTATAATTTTTTACGTCTATTTTTAGATATAATTTAAGTATCTTATAATTTTTGCTGCTGTTATAAATGTGTGTATTTTTAAGTTGTTTTCTTGTTGTTGTCCTTTAAAATGTAGATGGAAGGGCAGAAATCCAAGATGTTTCTGAACAAGTATAACATGGACTTATCCTGCCACTATGAACTGTTCAAATAACAGTCAATAGTAAGTTAAGACAGCATTTGACTCAGGGAGAGATTAATTAACCAGTGGAACAGAAAGATTACTTAGAAACTAGTCCGTGGATACATGGAGTCATGATACATGACGAGGGTGGCATTGCAGATGGGGAAGTGGATACGGAGAGAGTATTTTTAAACAAAGAGTTAAATATCCCTGTGGGTTAACTATAGCGTCCATATGAAATCAGATCTCCAATTCACACTATATACAAAAATCATTTCTTCATAGATAAAAGTAAAAATATACGTTATGTCCCTGGAATAAGGAAGAATTTCCTGACCCACATTGAAAGGACTAGCCATGAAAGGAAAGGTTGATTAATCAGAGCACATTAAAATCAAGAGCTCTGTTCAATAAAAAAAAAATCCTTTAATGAATTTGGAAAATACAAGGGGAAGACGCTTGCTACACAGAACCAGCAAAGCTGTAGTACGCAGAATGCAGCAGCAAGAAAAAGACAAACTGCCTGATAGAAAAGTGGGCAGAAAGATATGAACAGCCATTTCATAAAAGAAATGTGTAAGGCTTATAACTATGTGAAAAGATGCTCAACCTTATTAGCAATTAAGGAAATCCAAATTAAGATTAGAATGAAATTGTCAAAAACTTAAGATATTTTCTAGTGTCAAATGTTGGAGAGGATGTGACTCAGCAGGAGCTCTTGGAATATGAATTGGTCCAACAACAATTCAACTGTATGTTGTCAAGTTGACTTTTGCATACTTTCTGACTCAGCATCTCCAATCCTGGTTGTAAACCCCTACATGTATGTACTAGAAGATATGTACAAGAATATGTCAACATGATTCATAATGCCAAAAAAAAACCCCAAAACCTTGGAAATTGCCCAATGTCCTCTGACAGTGGAAAATTAAATTATGCTGTACTGATGCAAAAATATTATAAAGTATTAAAAATTAATGAACTACACCTATGTATTGGTTGCTTTCCATGTAATCAGGCTCGCATTGCAATGATCCTTGTTAAAATAAAATAAAACAACATTTACTCATTCTTTAGAGAAATTACTGAATTCCTGCTATGTGCCAGGCACCATTCTAGGTGCTAGGGATTTAGCTGTTAACAAGATGGACGAGTTTTCTGTCCTCATGAAGCTTATATTTTGGTTTAGAAGGGAACAGATGAATAAGTAAGCAATCAAACAAAGCAATCTGTACCCGTGAGAGCTATGGGAAAAATGAAGCAAGGTAAGAAGATGGCATGTGATGTGGTGCTGTGCATGTGTGTGTGTGTGTCTGCACAGTCAAGGAAGGGTTTTCTGAAAATATGACATTTGAACAGAGTTGAATATTCTGTGGGAGAGGGTCTACTCTATTTGGGAGAAAAGTAGGAATGAGCCTGACATATTCAAGAGCAAGAAGGAAAATGAGGCTAAATACAGAATGAGCTAGGACCAGGGGAGGAGAGGCAGAGTTCAAGGAGGTAGACAAGTTCATATTAAATAAGTCATACAGTTTGAGTAATTAGTTTAATATTTTAAAAAATACATAAAGTTATTGGAGAGTTTTGAGCAGAATGGCATATAGTGACTTATATTTAAGGTCTGAAGAATAGATTGCTGGCAGTAGGGGTTAGGTGAGGAGGTGGAGGCAAAGGGCCCAGTTTGGAGACTTTTGTAGAAGTTTAGGCATTATTAGATAATGGTAGAGTAGACCGGAGGGGACAGTAGTGGATGTAGAAAGAAGTGATTGGTTTGGTTATATATTTGGGGGATATAATTGAAAGAACTTAGTGATAGATTAGATAGGTCTATATGGGAGAGAAACAAGTCAGTGATGACTTCCAGGTTTCTAATAGGGGCAGCTGCTTGGATAGTGATGCCGTTTACTCACATGGGGAATACTGAAAGATAACCAGGTTGGTCTGTAAGATTGGAAGTTTGTTTTTAGACCTCTTAAATTTAAAATACCTTTGAGACGCCCAAGTATGTTAAGTCTAAATCTCAGAAGGGAGGTCTGGAATTTGCAGGCAGAAATATGAATCTCATCAACATACAGACAGCATTCAAAACCATGGAGTTGGAAGAGATCATCAGGGTAATAAGTGTAGGCAGTAAAGAGGAGCTATGAAAGGAGACTGCTCAGAAGTGGTGGATGGTGAGAAAGGACAAGAAATACCTAGAGAGTGTAGTGTCCCCAAAAGAGGAAAATGTGTCAGTGGATATACTATATAATCAAAAATATATTTGCAGTGGAAATTATAGATAGGTTAATATTTTACAAATGAATAGTAAAACGACAGAACTCTGTAGAAAAATACAAAATGATATGAATCAGCAGTTCACTGAAGGGTAAATCCTAATGGCCAATAAACCTGTGAAAAAATGTTTAGCCTTACCATTAATCAGGGAAATGCAAACTTAAAAGAGCAATAACACCTAATGCTGTCAAAGATTGGAAGGGACGTCATTTTCATACCTTGGTGGAAATGTGAATTATTATAACCTTTTTTGAAAGCAATGTGGTACTATCTGTTAAAATGAAAAAATACCTCTAATCTGTGATCCAGCCATCTCATTTCTAGAAATCTATCTCCTGGAAATAGAAGCACCAGTGCATAGAAGTCTTTGTGTTTACTCTAACCTTTTTTAAGGACAACACTAAAAATAAGATAAATATCCATCCCTCAGGAAAAGTTGAATAAATTATAGGCAGTCCAATGGCTGGATTATTATGCAGCCGCTAAAGACAGACAGGTCAGAACTCTGCCAGTCAGCCTCAAGGACCCCTCCTGGTGCAGAGAAGTCATACCATCTCATTGTGTGGGCATTCATGTTACGTATAAAACACGCTAGTTCCTCTCCCTCCAAAAAACTTCGTGTGTATAAAATTACATATTTATATATAATTCTATATGAACATGGAGAAAAGCATACTTTGTTATAAATTATGATTTATAAATCTGGATAAATTTATGATTTATAAATTTATAAACCTGGATAAATAAATCTGAGGGAGATTGTGGAGGTAAGCCTCCACCCACTCACTTAGTAAACTAACACATACACCTGTAAAAGAAAAAGGATTTTCATGATAAAACAGCTTTTGTGACATATCCCATTTATATAAAATATATGTGCATATATATAAAAGACACCAAAATGATAATTCTGAAGTATAATTAACTTAAAATAAAATGCTAAATTGGGATATACTTGTCACTGTTTCTTCTTTCAATGCTGGTTTATTTGGATGGAGAATCTTGATATTGATCAGATAAATTCAATTTTTAGATAGAATAATTTTGAAATAAATTTACAGGATTACAATTTTACACTCTTCATTAACTTGTTTCAACATCCATATTCCTTTTGCTGTCAGCTTTCAATCTTTAACCAACAGTCTGGGGCATAAACTAAATAATAAAACAAGAATAAAAATTAGAACAGAGTAGTGTTGGTCAAATAACAAGCAACTACCTAAGTTCAGTTGAGTGATAAACCTAACTGACTACCTGAATCATGAACATACTTAGCTAATATTTACTATTGCTAAACATACTTGCTCAGTAGGTGCAAAGAGGCTCCCATACTATTCAATTTTAGAGACAAAGTATTTAAATTACTGTTTGTTTATTTTTAAGTTGGAATTAAAACAGACATCATCATGACTGTCATTATATAGGGAGAACTTCTCAGAGTACTGTGGAGATCTGTAGGTTTGGGAAACTGCCATATACAAAATGTTGGATGTAGCCTAGCTGATTTTCTCTCAAATCTTGTCTTCATACATTACTTGGTGCTCATCTTGATCTGTTGCTCATCTTTGCTTTTTCTTGCAATAATTTAGCTGCTGTAACTTTTCTCTTTTTACTTCTTTGAAGCTTTGTTTTCCATCTACTCTGTTGAAACCCATTCTGCGATGCCAGCATTGTTCCTGTCCCTTTGGATGAGATCTTAACTGTTCTGGTCACTCTCTGCTAATGAGAAGCCCTCAAGTCAATTTTAGTTATAACACAGAATTGTCTGTATTAATTATTGAACTAAGTTTTAATATAGAAGATGGTAACCCAGTTTTTTTAAAAGAAGCTTAACTGTTTAGCAAGAGATTTTTGTTGTTTGTTTAAAGACAAATGTTAGCGTATGACAGCACAAAGTTCAGGAAGTTATTCTAGTGAGTATGGCATCTGTACCCTCTACACAGATTATTCAGAGGGTAAAGAATAATCTTTTACCACATCTTATTAGGAACACAGAGTTTTCTAAGACTGATTTATTACTTTAACAATGAAAACTGAATTCTGGTTTTATATTAATAAATATTTGACATTAATAGATTAACAAGCTTTCCCCTTTTAATTTTATGAATAGATCCACCAGAACTGAGCCAGCTTTATATCAAAAGGACAAAAAATAATAAGTACTGGTGAGAATGGGGAGAAAGGGAACCTTTGTACATTGTTGGCAGTAATGTAAACTGGCACAGCCACTATGGAAAACGGTATGGAGGCTCCTCAAAAAAACTAAAAACAGGACTACTATATCCAGCAATTCCACTTCTGGGTTTATCCAAAGAAAATGGAAACACCAATTCAGAATAGATATATACACCCCTATGTTCATTGCAGCACGATTTACAATAGCCAAGATACAGAAGCAACCAAAGTGTCCATCAGTAGATGAGTGGATAGAGGTGTGGTGTATATGTACAGTGGAATATTAGTTAGCCATAAAAATGAATGAAAGCTTGCCATTTACGACAACATGGGTGGACCTAAAGGATATTATGCTAAGTCAAATAGGACCGACAGAGAAAGACAAATACCATATGATTTCACTTATGTGTGGAGTCATAAACAAACAAAACAGAAACAGATTCATAGATACAGGAAACAAAATTGTTGGTGACCAGAGTGGGGAGAGGTTGGGGGTGGGCAAAATTGGTGAAGAGGATCAAGAGGTTTAAATTTTCAGTTATAAAGTAGGTAAGTCACAGGGATATAATGTACAGCATCCCTAAATATTATGACTTACCTAGTTGATAATATTGTAATAACTTTGGCCACAGATGATAACTAGACTTACTGTGGGGATCGTTCATAATGTATAAAAAAATCGAACCCCTATGATGTGCATCTGAAATCAATAGGATATTGTGTTAGTTATACTTCAATTTGAAAAAAATTGAACCAGCTTTGGCAAAATTTTAGTATTTCACTGCATATTTTTAGAGTATTAATTGACAGTTACAGTCCAAGGCAAATAAATGTCTTTTTCAATAAACCTTCTACTGCTTTCAATATTCATCTGGGTTTTGTCCTTCATTATTCTCTCTCATTTTGGATCAACCTAGATACTTAAAGTGCAAAACTAATTTTTTCCCATTAATAAAAACACATCCCATTACCTTTCATACACAGACATGCTTCTCTGCCACTGTTGTTCTTAGTATGGTCTCAGTCTCCATGTTAATTGTGACTTAACAAAAGTAACTAACTTCTGTTACACAGAGGGATAATTGAGAGGTTTCTGTCCTGTAGTTGTGTTTCAGCAAACCAGCAAAACTGAAGGGCACACATAATACACATACCTTTTCTATACCTTCTTAACATGGCAAAAATAGCTACCACATAACATTAAAAAATAAAATCATACATATGTTAAAACTACACTTGGTGACCAATGTTTTAGTATTCTGTCTTTCTTAGAAGTTATTCAAGGATGGAAAGATTATCCATTAATTAACTCAATTTAATATTGGTCCAAGTCCAAGTTAAAAAAAAAAAGGCAATATCAGCTGGTGCTTCTTAAAAACTGATTCTTGGGCTTAACCCCCAGAGCCATGTGAGTCAGTTGGTCTGGGTTCTGGACTGCGAACCAGCATTTCTGAGTCCCTAGGTGACACTGATGGTGAAATTCAGGGATGAAACTCTGAGGACAAGTTTTCTAGGAAATATGAGGCTGCTTCCCTCCAGTCCCCAAGTCCATGGGACCGTAGTTATAGACTCCAGTGGGTAGAGCTTTGTTTCTAACGAACATCCCAAGTGTCTCTGCAGTAGTAAGCAAAGCAGACAAACAATAACAAAAAAGGCTACCATAATTCATTTTTTTATTTCTTGATTTCTTGAGGATTCTTACGTTCCTTTATGTTAGATTTTTATAAGTACTATTAGTATCTATAAACCAATAAGAACAGCTCTTTTGTTTTAAGAAATTTATGTCTAATTTGTCAGTACCCTTTCCAGAAGTAGGAAAATGTTTCAAACTCACGCAAGGAGAGCTAAAGCTTTCAAGTACAGACACACAGAGCTTACAGCTTCAGGTCCAAACCTTTCGCTACAGGTTAAAGGAAACACAAAATATACACACTCACTGATTTAGATCTCAAAGGGCTTTTCTTCTTTCTAGTAGAAGCAAGACACACTCTTCTAATGTACCAGGCTAATGTACCGTATTCTTTGCCATGTTATACCCAAAAGATAATAGGTCCTCATCTGTTAAGGGGAATAACACACTGGCTTTGTGCAAACCAGAATCAGGGCCAAAACCACAGCCAAGAACCAGAAACGAAAGTAAAAACAAAGTCAGGAAAACAAACTCTGAAGATAGCTCTGTTGCCACTTGGTATTCACTCCAGGAGCCAAGAAAACAGTGCCCGGGAGGTGCACTCTTTAACTGGCTCAGGAAGGTGTAGCCGCGTGAAAAACTTGGTTTCATGCCAAAATTGTCAGAGTATGATTCTCAAGAAAGTTAAAAACAAGACTCAGTAAAATATAATGAGTGCATGTCAACACATTTCTCCACACCTTTCTGAGGGAAACAGCATGAATGATAAGGCCAGTTACTGTTTTTTGACAATATTTATTAGAGGGGCATGAACTCAGACACTCATAGGGGCCAGGCAAGGAATGTAAGGAAAGCAGGCATTACAGCATCACGTAGAGAGTGATGTGGCAGGGACGGGCTTGAGAGCACATGCCTCGTCTACAGACAGCAACTGTAGGTCCCCAGCCAGTAGTACCTTGTGGGAACGCAAGATCAGTGTTGTTTATCTCTGTCTTCAGTATTTTTTTCACAGCAGTTATTAATGTAGATTTTAATATGAATCTTCCTGTTTTAAAGTGTTAACTAATGCAGTTTTTAAAGGACACTGTATGAGACAAACAACAGAAATGGCCTGAGGTCCATCAGTTTGCAATCTCTGCAGTAGATACTAGTTATATAACATCATAGCAAAGAAGAGTTTAACCAAAAGTTGTTACCTTTGTGAAGGAAAAGTGTTAAAAGTATTTTTTAAAAACCATTCACTTTGTTTTCTCACAAGTGTGAAAAAAAACACAATGTAATGGTGTTTCATCGAGTAGTGATTCAGTGTCTACCACATTCCATAAACCTATGCATTTCAATTTCAAGTTGTTTTTTGTCCATTTAAAATATAGTTACTTGTTTTCAGGAGATGTCTCACAACAATGAATATTCTTAACACTACTGACTGATTGAAATTTTATGTTATGTATTTTACCACAATTTTATATATACATAAAGAAAGTATTCGGAGTGAAATTACTCATTTTAAATTGTCTTTGTGGGTAATTTGGAATGTAACATACACCAAGGTTTCACAGGAGCTAGGTAGTAGGTAACAGGAAAGCTAGAGACAAGGAGATACTTTGAAAGACTGCTATAATGACCATGTCAGAAGATGGTGAGACCTTGATTCAGAGAACTAAATAATAGGAATGGTGATCAACTGAAGAGACATTTCAGGAGCTGAATTAGCACAATTTGCCTGAAAAACTGAATGTGGGGTTTGAGGAAATAATGAAAAGATTGTTTCTTTCTTGGTAACAGAATGTACCTATAAGCAAGATAGCAAACAAAAATGGACTCGGGAAATTTGTTCAGTTTCAGACAAGACGGAATTTCAGGACTTAAGGTTATCAAGTCCAACCATCTCATTTTACAGATGTGAAAGTCAAAGCCTCAAGAGATTAGGTGATAGCTCTGACATCACGATTTAAGTCAGAAGCAGGAATTACCTGCAAGTTTCTAGACTCAAAGCCCGTCTCAGTACACAGAATGTCTGCTCTGTGGCACATGGTTCTTTCGGGTCAGAGATGAACTCGTAACAGTGTAGTGATTCCCAGGCTGTTGCTGTCTGTTAAGGCCTGCGGATTCCTTGAGGACACGGGACACCAGGCCCTTGTGCATCTTCTGTTTGTACCCTTTTCTTCAATGTGTAAGCTGCTTGTAGGACCTGTAAATGGAAACGGTTTGTAGATGTTTGTAATTTCTTGCCTGGAGTTGAAAGGAAAGGTTGGGGCTACATGGAAGGAGTAGCTGTTAGAAGGGCCCGCTTCTTGAGCCCTTCTGAGGAACAACATGTACACACGTAGCTATGTAGCATCATGGGAAACTTAGACCTTATTCTGTTAGAGGGTCTCCACCTCAGCTGTACATAGGAATCGGTAGGTCTGGGGAAGGGCTTGAAGTATGTTGTTCTTATTTTTAAAAAGCTCCAGAGGTTTCAAATACACAGCTGGGAATGCTGTAAGCAATGAGAAGCTATGTAAGGATTTGAAGCAGGAAGTGACAAAAATATGCATTTTCAAAGGTAATTCCAGCTTCAGTGGGTGGGGAGAGAAACTTGCAGTAAGTAGGCCAGGCAAGAGATGATATCTTTTAATGACTAAGGTCATTAAATATTTTATCAAGTTAATTTCCCATAGTTCTCCTATCTTGCAACAATTATATTTCTAAGGGTGTGTGTGCATGTGTGTTTAAGTAAAAATTCACTGTTACCTTTTTTGGTTGTTTTTATTCTTTCTTTTTAATTATTTCAAAATAGGACAGATTCCCAGGAGTACTTCTATTGAGTTGAAGGAAATGCCTCCTGATTACATATTCCCATAGTGGTTACAGTCAGTTTACAGTGTTAACTCTCCATGTGGTGGGCCAAATATGACCTTTAGAATCATTTTGTGTAAGGTTCAAGAGGAGAAAAACTATTGGGATTTTTTAGAGTGACTTTGTTTTTAATTAGCAGTGAATTATCAAAACAATGCTTATATCATGTTTATATTATTTTATGTAACTGAATATCTAATCATAAATTGATCTTTAACAGATTGATGAACTCCCGGAGGGAGCTGTGAAGCCTCCAGCAAACAAGTACCCTATCTTCTTCTTTGGCACCCATGAAACGTAAGTCAGCAGAACAGCTCAGCTCAGAGTTCCAACAGCTCTAATTAGACCTGGACTACGTTGCTTATAGATGACTTTAACATTTTATTGTTGTTAAAATCATTATAATCAATTATATAAAATTATGAAGCTTAATAGTGTAATTTTCTTAATGTAAAGATTTTTCATTCATTTTGTACTTGTCATTTCTGCTTGTGCTTAAAAGTTGGGCATCACCCAGAAGTCTCCGTTAGAACACTCAGTCCTAGGGTAGTCCCCTTACCACTCCCAGTTCTTTTGTAACTCTTGTATGTTTCCTTTCTAGAGAAGTTTCTTCCATTCGTATTTCACAGAATAAAGTTATATTCTCTCCAGCTCTTTGAATTTGTTGGACCCTGAAACAAACATACCAACTTTTTAAGGTTTTCTAATTGGAGTACAGGCTAAAAATGTTGAATAAGGCTACCTGGAATTACAATGTCTCAAAGAATACAGGTTTCTTTCTTTTAGAACAACCTAGACTCAGGTGGGTGGACCACTGCAGGGGCCCTGGTCCCTTCTGTCCTGTTGTCTGGCCATTCCCTGGGTGTCACTTTGTTTGCTTAAAGCAAAAACAAAAACTGGCTCAACGGCAGCTGTGCGTCTCCCACGCAGACAGAAGCGAGGGGAAGACAAGGAGTGAAGGGCAGGTAGCTTCCTTATGAGGAAATGACAAGGAAGTTGTATCTGTCACTTACGCTGTATTCTAGTGGTCAGAACATAGTCATGTGGCCACATCTAGCTGTAAGGGAAGCTGGGCAGCTCTGATGGGAGAATAAAATTGGGAGGAGTAATCCACTAATAAAAGAAAGGTCATGGACAGTGGGGACAGTTGGCAGTTTTGACACATTGAGAATGTATATGGTTAATTACATCAAGGACACCGATAGACGAGGAAATGCATAGGGAAAAGCTGAAAACTAGCATGAAGTCTTAGACGTCTTCAAATTCAGGGTCATCCCTTACGTTGAATGTAATCAGAGCCACGCGTGAACTTTTCTTAGCTTGCTGTCTCTGCCACTTTGACATTTTCTTCATTTTCATCTTGAAGGAGAGCTAGCCAGGAGACTATGTACTTAAGACAGTCCTTTCTTTTCTTCATGTGAGAAGTAGTCGTGTTTCTCTCAGGAAGTTAGTTTTCTTTTCTTTTATATGTGTGTGTGTGTGTATATATATATATATATATATATATATATATATATATATATATAATACGTACTGTGGACTATGGAGCTTACCATGTTTCCCTCCTTAGAGAGGTTGCTAGAAAGCTTAGAAATAAATGTTTTACCTGTAGTAAGTACATAGGGCTTTGAGATACATATTTTGTGTCTGCCTCAGCCCTGTATAGACTTTATGTCTATACCATTAGTTTGCTTTATCTTCAGGACCTATTTCCAAATGAGCTAGTTGTATTTCTGGAATAGGGCAGGATTTAAAAAACAATATTATCACATTTCCACTATATACACCAAAATCAACCGTTTACTAACATTATGTACTTTCATTCACTTAGGAAACCATTTCTAAGAATTCTTTAAGGCCCTGGAAATAAAAAGGGTCCCTTGCGGAGCTTGCCACCTGGTGTATTGCTGGTGAATGCAGCAGAGTCGTTACAGTGGACAGTGTGAAGGGCTGTGCCGAGCTCCTGCTCACCGCGCCCTTCACACATGCCAGGGGTACCGCTCCAAGGGTTCATTCAGTTAAAAAGTTCTACCAAGGAGCAGTGTATAGCCCATATGTGAGTTTTTCTCTGGTTTGATTATCCAGAGGTACATTTAAAACATCTAGAAGAGAATGAATTTCAAAAAGCCTGCCATAACATGGTTTCAGGTGAACATTACTAGGTACTGGATATCCCTGAACCTGAGATGATCTGCCCCAGCAAGCGCCTAATGTTCAACCTCTCTGTGTAGGCGGAGCCCAAATGTGGATTGCTTACCTCTTACACAGCGCTTATTAGCACAGTGCCTGGCACAGGGTAGTACTTGAAAAAATAGCTGTTGAATGAACTAAATTAATTAAATGAGGTAAGTGAAAGGGGAAAAATATGTAAAACTTGAGGACCTTAACAAGAAAGTGGTGTGCAGGTTAGTCAAGGGGGCATCCCAGAGAGGACTGGACTTTCCTCAGAGCCTGGTCTCAAATCTGTCCTAGTGCCCAGACAGGCAGGTGGTTGGAGTCCTGGGTTCCTCTGCTCCATATAACTTAACCCTGGTAGTTATAGTCTAGACAATTTTCAAGGCAGCCATGACCGAAAAAAAAAGAAAGATCCTTAGAGCATATAGCTTTGAACAATTTTATTTTCTGGCCTGCCCTTTTAGGCTTCAGAAAACATGGAGGAAAGTTAACCAATTGAGAAGGGATTTGATTTGTGAAATTACCTATAATCCAGGAGACAACAGGTTGTCTACCAAAAGTAAGAACTTATTTTAGTAGTTCATTCAGACCCCCTCTTTCTGGCAACAGCTAAGCTAGCCAGTTGTTCACACTGCCTCCTGTGGCATCCTCATAGTCCAGGCAAGCTCCAGTTACCATCACAGGTGACGGGGACCTCGGCAGGTTAGCACATAGTTAATGCCAATATATAGAGTCTAAGGCTGGAGAAGCGTCAAAGCCACAGTCTATTAATTTATGACAGATTTCTCTACAAGTGAAATTGCCATACCCAGAGTCCATTTCTTTCACATGCTGTTTTTCAAGCAAGACACTGACATGCTTTTGATTAAAATGTCCAGTAACTTAATAAACTATGTCTGAATTTAGAGATGGAATCGTGCTGACTGATAAAGATGAGCAATCAAGGAAGGTTTGGTGATTGGGGTGGGTCAGAAAGCTTCCTCAGGTGTTTTTATCAACTTGAGGTGTTTGGTCAGCTGGGCAGTGTGAGGGATCGGCTCTGAGACCCAGTTCATGAATCGTTAACCTGGGGTCTCAAAGCTTTTAATGTCGTCTCTGCTGATAATTTCCAAATAATGTATCTCCAGCTCAGACCTTTTCTCTGCATTTCACAGTTAACTCTCCAGCTGCCTACTTGACATCTTCCCTTGGATGTCTAGCCGGGATTTCAAACTGAACATCCCTAACTGAGCTTTTCACCCTTAAATCTTTATCTCTCAAAAATCTTTTCGTGTCACTAAATATCAACTCCATTTTTCTAATTTTTCAGTCTAAAACCTTGGAGATCCCCTCAGCCCCACCCTTCCTCTCACGTACCATATCCAGCCTGCCAGCAAATCAAGAGTCCAGCCGCTTCTCACCAGCCGCACTGCCCAGAGCCCAGGTCACATCGCCAGCATTACTTCAGTGGCCTGATGAGTGTTCCTGCTTCTGCCCTCGTACCCACTTTTTAGTCTGTTTTCAACACATAGCCAAAGTGGTCCTATTAACACGTAAATTACTACTTCTTTCTTCAAAACCTTCAATGGCTTCCCATCTGACTCAGAGCCTGTGTGGTGTCACCCAGGCCCTGCATAATCTGTACCCCACCCTTCTGCCCTCTGACCTCACCTCATACTCTCCCCTGCCACTCACTCATTTCACTCTAGCCACGGTGGCCTCTTCCTTTCTTAGCACCTCAGGACCCGTGTGGGCCTTGCCCTTCAGTCAGGGCTGTACTCTTCCCCGGGTAACTGGGGTGGGCTTGTTCCTTCACCTCCTATGGTTCTGAGCTGCTCCCTTTTCAGTGAGGCCTTCCTTGATCTGCCTATCTAAAATTGTAAAGTCTACTTGCACGCTTTACTGATCTCCCTTCTCTGCTTTATTTTTTGTTTATCACATAATACTATGTATGTATTTTTTTTATTTATTGTCCAAATCCCTACCCGCTATTAGAATGTGTGCTCCATGAAGGTAAAGTTCTCTCTGTGCCCCACAGAATTCCCAGTGTCTCTGGAATAGTGCTGACACATTGTAGATGTTCAATCAAATTTGTTGAATAAGTGAACCTTAGTTTGGAACCATAGGCGTAGTGGGTGTCGGCCAGGATACAGGCCTCTGGCATCTCGTTCACCAGGTTAACATCACAGGGATAGTGCAGGAGACTGTGGTTTGAACACTCAGATCTGTTAGCCAGCCCCAGGACTTTTTCTAATCATTTCCTTTTCATAGTTATAAATTTAGGATAAGTTTTAAATTGAATAAGATTCTACCTTGCCACTAACATTTTTTTCTTGCTTAGTGCCTCATTAAACATATGATTTTTTTTTGTATCATTAATATACAATCACATAAGCAACACTGTGGTTACTAGATTCCCCCCCATTATGAAGTCCCCCCCATACCCCATTACAGTCACTATCCATCAGTGTAGTGAGATGCTATAGAGTCACTACTTGTCTTCTCTGTGCTATACTGCCTTCCCCGTGCCCCACCCCCTACGTTATGTGTGCTAATCATAATGCCCCTTATTCCCCTTGTCCCTCCCTTCCCACCCATCCTCCCCAGTCCCTTTCCCTTTGGTAACTGTTAGTCCATTCTTGGGTTCTGTGAGTCTGCTGCTGTTTTGTTCCTTCAGTTTTTGCTTTGTTCTTCATGATTTTTCAATTTATAGAAATAAGAGTGAATTAATATTCTAATGTGGTATATAGAGTTAAATCATTTATTTAATCCAGTGTTTATATTTTTCTGTAAATTTTTACCTATGGAAAATTAGCATAAGTAAATCCGAGTTCAGGATGACGATTTAAGGGGTCAAAACAAACATCTTTAAAATAGTGTAACTAAAACTCTTATTTTAAAACACAAAAGAGATTGGCAATTTAAAAGTAAAATCAGAGTAGCACACCTGGCTTTTGTATAGCCAGCTACCCATTTTTTCTGTCCTGAAGTATATGTGTGTAACATCTTAAGATACGTGTCTGCCTCAGAGGGTTTTTATATATACTTTTAATTTGTCTACTAAAATGTGCTCTGACACCTTAGTTGATATTCAGAGTATCAATTCTATTTCTCATATGTATCTGCAGTGCATTTCTAGGTCCCAAAGATCTGTTTCCATATAAGGAATACAAAGACAAGTTTGGAAAGTCAAACAAACGGAAAGGATTTAATGAAGGATTGTGGGAAATAGAGAATAACCCAGGAGTAAAGTTTACTGGATACCAGGTAATAGTTTGCTTGATTGTCACTTACTATATTTCATTTCTTTGGTTTTAACTCTTTTTTTGGGGTCTCCTATTTGCCTTTTGTGCTAATAGTTACCCTCCATTCATTTGAAGTCAGCATTCTTTTGACTCTAATAGCATTTTGGACTAAATATAATTCTGTCACCCAAGAGGGTTCAAATCAAGTGGCCACTGGAAAATTGAAGTTGACTGCCTTTTATTCTGAAAATCTTAAGAATAAGCTGGACCCCTCCAAATTAAAAGACTGATTTTCACAATTGATGTTCTTTGCTATTTCTTAAAAAAATGTAATTAGCTAATATTTTATTATTTCCTAGGCAATTCAGCAACAGAGCTCTTCAGAAACTGAGGGAGAAGGTGGAAACACTGCAGATGCAAGCAGTGAGGAGGAAGGTGATAGAGTAGAAGAAGATGGAAAAGGCAAAAGAAAGAACGAAAAGGCTGGTTCAAAACGGAAAAAGTCATACACTTCAAAGGTTACTGAGAAACTTCTCCCTTTATTTTTATTGTCACATTCATATTCTTAAATTATTTTACTTATTTTGAATTCATTGACTGGGCACAGAAGTATACTACCTCTGTGGAGCCTCTGCCCTTAGAGACGACAGTGTAGCCGAGAGGAAAATACAGGTAACCTGAGATCTGAGGGCAACTAACTGACTGTTGACTCTTAAGGGCTGGTTTGGCCCTGAAAATACCACCTTCTCAGTTGGAGGACTGTTATTTAGTCAAAGATATAAAAGTAGATATGCTTCCCACATGAACCTACAGGTGAGCTCTGAAGAAGTTAGGAATATAGAACACTTGGTACAATTCAGGACCATCTCTCTGTACTAGAATGTAAATACAAGATACACTCTGGTCTTTCTGCTGTAAAGAGTGTAGTGTGGCTCTTTATTGTTTAGCTCCCGTATTTCCTGATCACCTGTTCTTTGTGGGACACTTGTACTAGGTGTAAGGTGGCAAGCAAACCCAGCTCCCTTCCTACCCTCATGTAACTTAAATACAGTGGGTTGGGGGAAGGGCCAGGACCACAGAGGAAACTAACAAGTAATAAATACTAATAAATACATGTAAGTTGTGAAAGGGCTGTGAAGAAGATGAATGAGACAAAAAGGAGAGAATAAGAGTACCTACTTAGATGGAGTGGCCAGGCCTTTCTGAAAAGGTGAAGCTCTTCGCTGGGACCTGGAAGAAGAGTATGGGGGGAGGAGCCTTGTGTGGCAGAGTAGCAAACCTCTGAGACAGGGAAGAGTTTGGCCTCTCAGGACTGAAAGGTGGGTGTGCTTGGGGAATCTCAATCAAGATGGAGAGGCAGGCAAAGGCTAAATATTGGAGACATGTATGCCACATTAAGGAGTTTAGATTTTATCCCAAATGTAACAGTAATTTATGGAAAATTTTAAACAGAGGAGTGACACAATCCTAGGTTTACAGATTGAAAGTCTAGGTTTTTCACACAGTAATTCAGAAATACAATCGCAAAAAATTGTGAGGTTGTGAAAATTGTTCATTTTCAGAAACTGAAAGCATGATAAATGGGTCTTTGAAGACCAAAGTTTAGTGCAGATCTCACTATGTTGGTCTATCGTACGACTGAATACTCAGGTAATAACTTCCGCTTAGGTTCTGGTAGCTAGTGACTGGATATACTTAGGAAATGCCTTAAAAACAAGTATCAAAAGTTTATCAGACTATCAACATTTTATTTTACAGGGTGTAAAATCTACCCAACTGACACACAGGTAAAATTGTGTGAATACATAGTGCTTCCTGTGCACCTAATGAAAAACATAACTTGGATGGGGATAAAATTTGCAAACAACAACAAAATAATTAGGATTTTCCCCATCAGAATGTATCTTCCACTGTAATTATTTTTTTAAGCTGAATTTCTTTTAACGTTTTGGACCCAGTTGAGTTGATTTTATTTAATTTATGGTTGCCTGCTGAGCTTCTATGTAATGTATTGTTCCCCCTTAAATCATCTAACTTACCTAAGGTAACCACGGCATTTAACAGTGTGGATGTGTGGCTTCCAAATGTCATCATTTTCACTGCTCGCTGTGAAGACCAGAAGTAGTGGGGCTCAGACCTGGGGCGAATTTACAGTTTAATGAAGTAAGGGAGTAAGCATTATTTTCTTTGCTTCCTTCAAGATTACAATGGTCGTGATCACTTAAGAACCATGATTTTTTGTTTTTGATATCAAGTGAGTAACCTAGCACAGTGGTTCTCAAACTGTCACATGCATCAGAATCATGTGGTGGGCCTATTAAAACACATACTGCTAAGCCTCAACCCCAAATTCCTATTTCAGTGTGTCTAGGGTAGGGTCTGAGAATTAAAGTTCCAGGTAAGGCGGATGCTGCTGAGCTGGGAATCATATCTAGAGAAGCACTTACCTGGCATTATTTTGTTGTTCTCTTTGGCTTCCCAAATGGCTCCTTTTTGTCAAATATGGTGATCTTTTTTATACGTCTATTTCTTAAAGTTGGATAATCTTCCTTTGCCAGTCAAGACCAATGGCTCACAAACTTTTTTTACTACATCCTAGTAAGGCGGAGAGAAACGCCCCACATCCCTTCCACCTTGCCTGATTCCACTTTTCTGTGAAAAGAAAGGTTCAGTAATCACAATGAAAAGCCATAGTGCAAGAAGATTTTAGGGAGGCTATGTATATATCTCTCTTTAGTAGCCAGTGTGTGGATGACTCCTCTCTGAGCTATTCCAGATTGTAGAAAATTACAGGATAAAAATGCATGCAGATTTTTTTACTGTGTAAAGTAGAGCAGTCAGCCTCACAATCAGCTAAATTGTCGACGATGCTGAGTAAACCACTAGTAATCTTGGTTAAAAAACAAAGGTGGGATCAGTTGGACACACACCGGTTCAAGACCACTGATGAAGCAGACAAAGGGTCCTTCCCCAAAGTTACAAGAATTGAGATGACGTGAATATGCATAATTAAGAGCATGGCGAAGTTACCAAACAGCTTGGCAGCCAGATTTTTTAGTAGAATACTGAATGTGACTCTTTAGCAAAACTCTACTAATGCCCTAATTCTCGTCTGTGTATACCAAATTATAATACTCTTAAGTGTCCTTTGTTAGCATTATAAATTTTAGGGAGTTGTGCATTATTATCTCCAAGAACTGCAGGTTCAGGACTGTTATTTGAGAATTACTGTATCAAGCAGTTACTACATTTTAATGATTATACTCTTTATTAGGAGAACAGGAAGAATTTAACTTTATTGTCATAACTGATTCTTTAACTCTAGATGCTCCATATTTGGATTATTAAATCCTGGTTTCCCTTTATGTAGAAAGTAAAAATGACCTCATTTTAAACTGATATTTTGGACTTGGTCGCTAGTTTCAGTTAAAAACAAAATTGAAACGGTATAATAATACATTTATCACACAGCTACAGGATATTTTCTCTTGCATTTTAAAATACTGATCAAGGAAGCTCCAATTTGCTCATTAACTTCTGGAAGACCAAAAATGACTGGGCTAAGTCAGTTTTGCCTTAGCTCTTATTTGCCATGTGCTTAAAGATTCTTAAAATTCCCCAAAGAGGAAATGTTAGAGAAATGCTACATTTTACTTTCTTAAAGGTGCACAGTGGGGCCAGCCTTTAATCCTGTTCTGCAAAGCAACTCTGCCTGTGCACTGTAATTGTAGTTTCATCTTCTAGATTTCATTTGATGTCAAATGTAAAATAAGAAGAAAGGGCTAGTTCACCAGTACAGCCTTGGGTTGTTAAATAGCTATCCACAGTTTAAAAGATTAAAGTTAGTGTATTTCACACAGTGACATAAAAGTTTTGTCAAGATCTTTCCATGTAGACCATTAACCAAACAGATTCAACAGGTGCCCAATATGAATTTCCTTATATTATCTTAGATAGTCTGCTTCGCTTCTCTGGACCTCAATTTCTACTGTAAAATGATGGGGCAGGACAAGATGGCCTTAAGGATGTCTTCTAGCTCTGTAGCCTGCCTTAGGTAGTATGCATCAGCTCTCTTTGTTAATTGGCAGTGCTCTAGGTACATGAAACTTAATTGTTTGCTTTTCAACTCACACTGCTGGGAAGAACTAAAAGGTCATCTAGTTCTCTGCACCTGGTTAAACTGAGGCCCAGTGCAGGGAGATGACTCCAAGGTCACCCAGCTCAGCCTTGGCACACTGCGTGCTGTATCCGTATATCCTGTATCAAGACCCAAAGACTGATTGTAGGTCAGCTACCTCTGCATTTCTTCTTGGCACTTGGACGTTTGGATTTCTACTTTTGACTCTACTTTTTAACTTGTCTAAACATTTAGAAGTCTTCTAAACAGTCCCGGAAATCGCCAGGAGATGAAGATGACAAGGACTGCAAAGAAGAGGAGAACAAAAGCAGCTCTGAGGGCGGAGATGCCGGCAGCGACATGCGGAACGCAGCGTCCGACCTGCAGAAGAGCAGTGAAGGGGTAAGGGGATGCGGCCGTTCCTCTTTCCTTCCACTAGCCTGGGGGACACTTTGCTCAGCCTCAGATCCCTCTCTCAGCCCTAGTAAACACTGTCTTAGTAAATGGAGAAATGTTCTCAGCCCGAGACGTACACCCGCATGCAAGCAAGCTCCTGGAGAAGTGGTTGTCTGCTCAGAGTCTGAGAACAAAAGGGCCGGGTGGGGGTTACAGTTACACCTGCCTACCAGTGTGGAACTCTGTAAACAGGTTTATTCTTCTTTTCACTAGTTTTGGCAATTTGAGCATATTTTAAAGTAAGGTGTGGAATATTGAAATTATGAAGTGTCACCTCAAAAGTTGACAGGCATATTTCTTTTATTATAAAAGGAATGGCATGTTCAAATAGGGCATTTCATACCCTGCTTCTTTCCTAGAAGCAGTATGTAATTTAATGGGCTCGTGGGGACTTTAGGTATTTAAATATTCAAACAGTATATGAATATTGATATTTAAAGTGTCCAGGGGGAAAACTTGTCCACTTTGCATCTTGTTAGCTTCTAAATCACAGACCAGACCATCTTTGTGCAAGTGTTAGAAAAAAGGCGAATTGTGCCCATGATCATCTTCCATGAGTCCTTTCTCTGTGAAGACCAGTTGGATGGTGGCAAATGATTTTACAACAAAATAATGAAATATATTATTATTACTCTTCCATTAAATTCTGGTCTCAGCTGGGTTCTTGCCTGTCTGTGTCAGTACTGTGTACTTCTTGGCTCTCGTCCTTCATCCAGTTATCTGTGCTTATCCCCAAGTCACTGTGATTTTAATTGGTCCCTTACTCCTGACCCGACTCAGCCTCCTCCATCCTTGCCTGTCTTCCTCCTCGTGACTGTTCTCCGGTAAACCACCTTCTGCCCTCACCGCCCAGGGGCATAGGCCCACCGACCGTCCCTGAAAGCTTCAGTGCCTGACTGACTTGCTTTCCTTTTTGTCTCACTTGCTGCCTTCATCCCGGGTAGCTTCAGTGCGCCTACAGCACAAATGCCTACAGCTGCTCTCCATGCACTACCAGACTCCTTCTGGCTGCACGTCCTGCGATAGGAAGAGAGAATCTGCCCCCTTACCACTCAGAGTGGGCTGTGGACAAGTAATGTCGGCACCACCTCAGAGCTTGTTAGAGATACAGACTCAGACCCAATCCCAGACCTACTGGGTCAGAATCTGTATTTTAATAACCCCCCAGGTCATTCGTATGCACATTGAAGTTTGAGAAACACTAATCCGTACCTTTCCATTGCCAGGACCCAGAATATCACCTCCTGCCTTCTGTCCATACCCGGTCAGTGGTCCCCCTGCTCACCTACGTTTGTCTTCCTCTGCACTGGCTCCTTCCCCCTCTGCCTATGAACAGTGTCAGGTCTCCCTCAACCTTAAAGTTTCTGCCCTTCCACCCTGTATCCTACTCTTTCCACCTTCTCTTCATCTTTAAACTTCTTCTAAGAGTTCATTTTTTTCACCCAGTGTCCCATTTCCTTGCTTCCTACTCAGGCCTTAACTGAGCATTCTTGTTTCTTCTTTGACTGTTTCCTTGGAATGTCGCCAAATCCCCAGGGTCTCTGTTATTCTGTATCTCACTTCTGCTGCCCCTTTCAGCTCCTTCTCAGTCTCCAGAGCTGCTTTCTGCAGTCTGTCCTGGTGCACTGCTCTTCAGAGCTTCCCTGGGTCCCTGTTATCCACTCACATGGCTTCAACTATTCTGTAGCACTGAGGACTTCCCACTGTGTCTCCTGCAGTACAGATTCATTTTTCTAATGAAATAGTTTCTACCTGGTATCTTGAAAGCACCTCAGAAAATAGTTCCTACTAGAAGTAGAACAGCAGCAGAGCCAGAGTGGCTAACATTTCACTACATGCCATGTGTTGTGCCAAGCGCTGTGCACGCCCTACCTCGTTCGGTCGTCCCCCAGCTCCCCAAGGGTGGGAGCAGGTGTGATCTCCACAGCTGGGGGAAATAGGCTGAAAAGACTGTTTCTGGGTCACACAGCTACTAAGGGGTTGAATGTCAGGTATTCAGGGATCCTTTTAACCTGATCTTAATAAACATAAAGCAATAAACATAGTATTCTAATGAGTACCAGTGACCTCACCCCAAAACCCAAAAACTAGGTGATAGCAATAACTTGTACCTATTTACATGTTCTTCCCCATCCCAGCTTCTTCCTACCTAGAGATAACCTTTCATTTTCATGTTGTATCATTTCCTTTCATTTTCAAAATTTTAGCCCACACCTAACATATAGGTATGTACTTTAATATATTCTTTAATTTTGCTTGTTTTTGAGCACTTTTTTAAATGGTGCTTCCAAGATTCCTTCAGTGGTTATATGTAGTTACTCACTTTTTGCTGCTGTGTAATACTCAGTTTTATGAGTATACCACAGTTTATCCAGTCTCTGACTGGTGGGTGTTTGGGGTATTCCCAGCCTTGTGCAATCATGAACTGGGTTGCTGTAAGCATTCTCATGTTTGCCTCCCAGTGTACATACACAAGAGTTTCTTTAGGGTATGTAAACTAGAATGAGACATCTGGGTCATGAGTTCATGGTCTTTAACTTTATATAAGATAATGCCACTTATTTTTGTAAGTAGTGGACCAATTTACACTCCCACCATCCGTGTACAAGTTTCCTGTGACTAACTTGGCATTGTCAGAGTTTAAAATTTTTTCCTAGATAGGCATATCTCAGAGATACTGCAGGTTCAGTTCCAGACTGCTGCAATAATGTGAACATCACAACAAAGCTAGTCAAATTTTGATTTTTTTTGTTTTCCAGTGTATATAAAAGTTGTGTTTACACTATAGTTATAGTCTAATAAGTGTGCAATATAGCATTATGTTTAAACAAACAAAACATACATTAAATTTTAAAATATTGCTAAAAAATGCTGACCATCGTGAGCTTTCATCGAGTCACAATCTTTTTGCTGGTGGATGGTCTTGCTTCCATGCTGAAGGCTGCTGACTGGTGGGGCAGCGGAAGCTGGCGGTGAGGTGGCTGTGGCAGTTCCTCAAATAAGACAGCAGTGACATCCGCCATACGGGTCGGCTCTTCCTCTCACGTGGGATCTCTGTAGTATGCCATGCTGCTTGGCAGCGTTTTTACCCACAGCAGAGCTTCTTTCAAGATTAGAGTCAGTCCTGTCAAACCCTGCCATCGCTTCATTAACTAAGTTCCTGTCATATTCCAGATCCTTTGCTGTCATTTCGGCCATCCTCACAGTATCCTCGCCAGGGGCAGGTCCACCCAAAGAGACCGCTTTCCTTGCAGATGCACGAGGAGCACCTCCTCGCCTGTTTGTTCCCAAGAGACTCAGCCATGCAGCCCGCCTCAGGCTCCACCTCTAGTTCTAGTTCTCTTGCTGTTTCCACCAAATCTGCAGTGACATCCTCCACTGCAGTCTTGAACGCCTCAGAGTCATCCATGAGGGTTAGAATCTTCTTCCAAACTCCTGTTCATGTTGGTTGTTTTGCCCTCTTCCCATGATTCAGGAATGTTCCTAATGGCATCTAGAATGGTGACTCCTTTCCAGAAGGCTTTCAGTGGACTTTGCCCAGACCCATCAGAGGAACCACCATCTATGGCAGCCTTAGTCTCATAAAATATATTTCTAAAATAATAAGACTTAAAAATCAAAATTACTCCTTGATCCATAGGCTGCAGAATGCTGTGTTAGTGGCATGAAAACAACATGAATCTCATTGCACGTCTCCATTGGAGCTCTTGGGGGACC
Source organism: Smutsia gigantea (assembly GCA_032199065.1). Taxonomy (NCBI): domain Eukaryota; kingdom Metazoa; phylum Chordata; class Mammalia; order Pholidota; family Manidae; genus Smutsia; species Smutsia gigantea. Next base: position 31,029 of record JAVSCE010001226.1, read on the forward strand.
AGGTGCATTGTCAGTGAGCATCATGTTTTGAAAGAAATCTTTTTTTCTGAGCAGTAGGTCTCAACAGTGGGCTTAAAACAGTCAGGAAACCATGTTATAAAAATATGTGCTGTTATCCAACCCTTGTTGTTCATTGAAAGATCACAGACAGAGGAGATTTAGCATAATCCTTAAAGGGCCCTAGGATTTTCAGAATGATAAGAGAGCACTGGCTTCAGCTTAAAGTCACCAGCTGCATTAGCCCCTAACAAGGGAGTCAGCCTGTCCTTTGAAGCCAGGCACTGACTTCTCCTCTCCAGCTGTGAAAGCCCTAGAAGGCATCTTCTCCCATTAGGGGGCTGTTTCACCCACACTGAGAATCTGCTGATGAGCGTGGCACCTTCATGAATGATCTCAGCCGGATCTTCTGCATAACCTGCTGAAGCTTCTCCACCAGCACCTGCTGCTCCTCTTGCAGCTTCCTTCCTTAAGCCTCATGAGCCAACATCTTGCTAGCTTCACACTTACCTGCAGCCTCCTCACCTCTCTCAGCCTTCATTGAATTGAAAAGAGTTAGGGCCTTGCTGTGGATTAGGCTTTGGCTTAAGGGAACGTTGTGGCTGGTTTGAGCTTCTATCCAGACCACTAGAACTTTCCCATATCAGCAATAAGGCTGTTTCGCTTCCTATCATTCGTGTGTTCACTGGAGCAGCACTTGATTTCCTTAAAGAACTTTTCCTTTGCTTCACAGCCTGGCTGACTGGCACAAGAGGCCTAGCTTTTAACTTAAAATGAGAGACATGCAACTTGAACACTTAGAAGCCATTGTAGGGTTATTAATTGGCCTAATTTCAATATCATTGTGTCTCAGGATAAGGAGGCTAGAGGAGAGGGGGGACATAGGGGAATGACTGGTCAGTGGAGCAGTCAGAACACACACGACATTTATCCCTTAAGTTTACCATCTTACGTGGGCACAGTCCATGGCACCGTAAAACAACGGCAGTAGTAACATCAGAGATCAGTAATACCAGGTCACCATGACAAATACAGTAATAATGAAAAAGTTCCAAATATTCTGAGAATTACCAGAATGTGACACAGACACACAAAGTGAGCCAGCGCTCTTGGGAAAATGGCGCTGATAGACGTGCTCAGTGCAGGGGTGCCCCAGACCTTCAGTCTGTAAAACAGTGTCTGGGAAGCACGATAAAGTGAGGCCTGCCTGTTCAGTGAGCATCAGCTACGATTTGCATCCTCTGATTAATAATGAGGTGGGGCTGCTTTCTGTGCTCACAGACCACCCATGTTGCTTCCTCACTGCAGTGCTTGGTTTGGGCTTTTACCCATTTTCCTATTGGTGTTTTTTCATAGCGATTTGTAGAACTCCTTTACGTATTGTAGATTCTAACTAACGAGTGGTTCTATGCATACCGTCCCCTTTGTGGCTTATCTATTTAATTTCTCTATAAGTTTGTCTGAACACTCTCTTAATTATATTTTAGTCAGATGTGTAAAACATTTCTTTACGGTCTCTCTCTGGGCTCTCTATTCTGTTTCTTTGAGCAGTACCACATTTTCTTAATTACAGTAGGTTTACAATGAGTCTTGATATTTTGTAGGGCTAGTAGTGTAACTTAAACTTCTCTTCAAAAATACTTAATAGTCATGGTCCAGGATAGAAAGTCAAGAGGGGCTTTTTGTCTTGATGGCAGAGTTTACAGCATATATGCTGGTAAGAATGATCTAAGTGAGTAATGATCACAGAATGATAGTGTAAGAAATTATTGCCAGAGTAGTGCCCTTCAGAAGGCAGGAAGGCATGAGAGCTGTGCTCACCTGGGGGGGTCACCGTAGTTCACGCGCAGACGCAGCACAGACGGCAGAGTGCACAGACACAGGTACAGGGAAGTTGGTACTTGGTGGGAGCTTACGAAAGTTCTCATCTGATCGCTTCTCGTTCCTTACAAAGCAAGATGCGCATTCGAGAGTGGGAAGAGGAAGAAGTGCTGGCAGTTTCAGGAGAGGGAAAGGGGTACATGTCACAAAGAAGAATGGGAGAGTGAATGGGCCTGGGAAGTGAAGTCTACCTGCCTGGCAGCAGTGAGGCCCCTGGGGGTCAGTGGTCGTGAACTCAAGGCGAGAGCAGCCAGGGTGATGGCAGCAGTTCTCTCCGGGCATGTTGGGACGCGCGGCCACAGGGACGGGGGACCGGATCTGACTGGATCGGGGTGTGTCCCGAGGGGCCGGGTGAGGGTGTGCGCCAGGAAGGGAGCGATTGTAGGGGTGGGCCGGAATCCAGAGCAGGTTTGGAGGGAGATAGGACGCGAGGAAGGGGCAAGATCAACAGTTTTTGAGTGTGAAAGAATCACTGAAGTTGGAGTATTAGGTAAAGGGAGTGAGCTGGAGACACGTGGTGAGGGAGAGAGACATTGGGGCACATTACGGGGAAGGGGGGGTGCTGCAGGAGCTGCTGGGGCGGGTCTGGTGCTGCCAGTTTTCTGAGCAGACATCTCCTCCTCATGAGCTCTGCACAGCACAGGGCACTGCAGTACCCTCAGCCCCGGCCCATGAAGTGCCGTAGAACCTCCTAAATGCTCCCATAACTTTGCCCCCTAAAACAGTAACTTAAAGCAGTATTTGCAGATGTAGTGGTCTCCCCTTTTCCGTGGGGGTGCTTTCCCAGACCTCCAGTAGATGCTGAAACCATGGATAGGACGAACCCTACACACTCTATGTACTGCTTTTTCCTATACATACACACCTATGATAAAATTTATAAGTTAGGCACAGTAAGAGATGAATGACAATAATGATAAAATGGAAGAGTTACAACAGTATATTGTAATAACAGTTACGTGAATGTGGTCTCTCTGTAAATATCTTACTGTACTGTGCTCACCCTTCTCGTGACGTGAGATGATACAGCATCTGTGCGGGGAGATGAAGTGTGCAGAACATAGGCCTTGTGACGCAGCATTGGGCTGCCACTCTGTCAGCCTTCTGATGACACGTCAGGAGGAGGATCACCTGCTTCCAGACCGTAGCTGACTGGGCGTAACGTTAGCCAGAAAAAGACCTCAGACAGTGGCACCAGTCTCTCCCATAGCTGAGGAAACTTGTCTAGGAAATGACCATGGAAATGAGTGACTGAGGTCCCGTGGAGGATGAGATCTTCGGAGAGGAAGTCCAGGAACCAAGAGGCCACAGTGGTGGAGGAGCAGTCTGCATGCCCTGTGACAGGAATGGCAGGGGACCAGAGCTGACAGGGTGTGGCAGGCAGAGCCCCGGAGGTGCCTGCAGGGAGAGGGCAGTGCCTCAGAGCTAGAGGGTAGTTTTCAGGGGAGGGGACACAGGAGAGAAGGCTGGGTTAGAAACCAGAGCAAAGATCAGGGACACCATCCCCACCTCCAGGGCTAACGGGACAAGAGGTGTGGCAGAGACAGAGCTGCCATTTCCCCACAAGGGAGGCCTGATCTCGGGCAGAACGAGTTAGTGAGTACACTTGGGAGTGTAGGAGATGTTCTGATGCCTGCTTGTGGTTTCCAGCAGGCCCAGTGGAAGAAGTTGAGGAACTGGAGTGGGGTGGGCTTTAAGGGATGAGGTCATGAACAAACAGGTACAAAGCTGGCTGCGGTGAGAGTCCCAGAGTGGCAGGTGCTCTGGAGGCCGTCTTGCAATGGAAGTAAGCAGGGGCCAAGAGCATGGAGGTAAGAATGCCCTTGAGGCAGGTGGCGGATTGAGGTGGGAAGTGTGGGTAAGGGAAGGAGAGAAGAGGTTCTTACAAGGAGCCCATCAAGTTCTGGGACCCCTTGGGAGCATGAGACAGAAAGGGGCAGGCTCCAGAGCACTAAGCTTCCCTTGATCGGTGTGGCTGTCCAGCAGAGCTTACTAATCTTTGTGGCCAGGACACTGATGGGCTTGGTCCTACTGTATTATTTACTGCCATGTAACCAAATTACCCCAGAACTTAGTGCCTTAAAATTTTATTTATTATCCAGCATCTTTGGGTCAGAAATCTGGACAGGCATAACTTAATGAGTCCTCTGTCCCTTGGTCTTTCTAAAGCTGTAGTTGAGGTGTTAGCAGGGACTCAGATTATCTAGAGACTCAACTAAGGGTGGGTCCTCTGCTAATAAGCTCACTCAAGTAGTCGTCAGCAGGATTCTGTTCCCCAGGTGGATGTAGGGCCTCTGTTCCTCACTGCCTGCGGACCAGAGGCCTTCCTTGGTTCCTTGCCACCCAAGTTTCTCCATGAGGCAGCTAGCTTCAGCAAGACAGTTCCTCCTGCAAGGCAGAACACAGTCTTTTGTAAATGTAATCTCAGACGTGACAGCCATTACTTTTACCTCCTAATTCGTTAGAAGTGAGTCACAAGGCCCTACTCACTCAAGGGGAGGGGAGCACACAAGGCTAGAAGTACCAGGAGGCAGAGATCATTGGAGACCACGGTAAAAAGCTGCCTGTCCCTGAACCAACCACTTATTCCGGAGATGAGAACTGGCTCAGACCAGCCACGTTCTTCAGCCCCTGGAACTGGAGTCAAGTCCTCAAATCACAAGGCTGTCGCATAATTGCAGGGAAGGGCAGAGAATAGAATCAATGTTGGGAGAACAACCGCAGCTTCACGGTAACTGCTAGCCATGTCTGGGCCTTTGTCCTTCTGACCCTGGACCTGTTGTTCTTTCTACACTGTAACGCTGCCCGAATGTCTCCCCGTTGCCCCCAGGATCAAGGCCAAACTCCCTGCAGCACATAATGCCCCCACCCCCCCGACTCTGACCCAAATTTATCTTTCCAACCTCAATTCTCATTTGCTGTCCTTTATTATAAGCCAGTGGTTCATCCAACCTTTTCATCTCAAGACACCTTTAATACTCTTGAAAGTAACTGAGAATCCCAAAGAGTTTTTGTTACAGCTTTTAATATTTACTTAGTTAGAAATAGAAACAAATTTTAAAATATTTAGTAATTCACTTTAAAACAATAATAAACCCATTAAATAACACTTATAAAGCATTTTCTACAAAAAATAATTTTTTAGAAAAATGACATTGTTTTATATTTTTGAAAATTTCTTTGATGTCTTTCAGTAGAAGACATCAGCGTTCTGTCTGCTTCTGTATTCAGTGTGTTGTGGTGAGTTATTTTGGATGAAGTATATGAAGGAAATCTGGCCTCATAGCTGGAAAATGGAGATACAAGTATTGCGATAAACTCTTCAGATAATTGTGGCTATTTTTCTTTGATCTACGCCGTTCTTTAAGTGGTAGTTCAGTTGCAATGTAGAATCTGAACTTTTGTATTGTTTGGGTAAAATCCATCAGACCGTCTGGCACTTGGAATAGCTTTTACTCCTGGGAAATATTAGTTCCCCGAGTTATTCAGTCTTCCAGATATTTCACTGTAAAGTATTTTTAATCACATTTTTAAATATTACTACCTGTCTGGTCAGCAGAGTCTTTAAGTGTTTGGGAAGCTGTCAGTAATGGAGGATTTAAGTTGCCCAGAATCTAATTTTCACTTAATATCTCAAATTTTTTCATTGGCATAAATACTGCCTGCTGTTTTCCTTGAAGTAATAAGCTCATTTCATTTATTTTTGACAAAGTGTCAAATACCAAATCTGAATAACCATAGCTAATCTGTCATCATTTGGTGCTCCATGAGGGATCCTATGACGTCTTTTGCCTCATGTCTTCTGCTTACTGTGTTCTGGGCATCCTTCAGCTTTACTGCCACCCTTTAGCCTCTGAACATGCTCACATATGACACCTGGAGAGAATCGGATGGGGTTACCCAGACATTATCCGAAATGGGGGCCACAGGACAAGCAGTGCTTGCGAAACTGCCTCTGGCTGCTTGCTTGGAGACCTCAGGTCTAGCAAACACTCAGAGCGCCGTGTCCATATGTTAGGAATTAGAAGATATTTTTTGGTATACTGATGCAAATAGGGTGATTATGGGTATAAAAAGTAAAAGAAAAAAATTAGACTTACAATTTGCCTTTATAGGCACCCATTTGACAGTTTTTATACACCAAAGAAAAGCATGTCCTTAAAGTTGGGTCACATTCTTAGACCACCTTCACATTGTCTGTGGCATTAATATTCTGAGGCTCCCAGGAGACCATCCGCTCCAAAAACATTTCTCTGTATGGATTGAGTAGTTGTTACTGTGAGTTTTCTACCCTTGTAAACATAGAATTTATTGTCTTCCACCTTCATATTAATAAAAAGACATTGTTAAAGAAGTTTCTTTGGTTGATTAACAATTTTTCATTGTTTTAATGGATGTCTACCTCCTTCACAAGGGAGGAAAATCCTTCAGAGTCTGTGAGTACCGTCTTATATCTAGTGTTCTTACTGGTTAGTAAATAGTTGGGAGCCCCTCAGGCACTGCTTTTTCCAAGTTCACTGATTTTAAATGTGATTTTTTTTTTAAGATTGCCTTTTTCATTTTGGTAGGAACAGAGAAGTCTAAGAAATTTATTTCTGCCATTTGAGAGGATGGTAGCCTTAGCAACTTCCTATGTGAAGGTCCTGGAATTATGTATATACAGTACTATATACAGAACAGTATAGATTTTGGCCGTATAGGTGAGAGCATGCCCATGAGTGAGCACATGGGTGCCTACAAATGAGTTCATTCACTTAGTAAAGAGCTGAGGCAGGCTATTGTTAGGAAAAATATTTGGGTTAATGACAAAGAAAACAAAAATAGCATCCCTATGGGGAAATAATGACACACTTTAAAGTGGGATCCATGTTGAAACAATCTTTTAGGAAATGGGAATATTTTGTCTTTGCCACATGGAAGCCATCTAAATTTTAAAAGCAATCTAGGTTTCCTTTTTGTACATCATTATTTTGTTAACTCTCATATTTCTGGAGCCATATATCACAAATAATTTAAGTTGTAAAATACAGAATAATTTGCATGTACTCCATGTTTTTTTATTAATGTTAATCACATTAACATGTTAATGTATTAATGCTATAAGATACATAAATATGTGCATATAAGTGAATTTGATTAGACAATAATATGTTAAGGATTTTTATGAGTAATTTTCCCTTTCGTTAATTAAAAAAAATTTTATATAGAAATACATACAATAAAATGTACAAATCTTAGTCTACAGCTTGAAGTATTTTGTCATGTGTATATGCTCTTGTGACCATCATCCAGATCAAGTTACCAAATATTCTCACTAATAATTTTTTCCCTTTACCTGTTTCACCCACACTTTTTAAATGTTAAGCAGCTTACCTTTCTTTCTGACACCACAGTCCTCAAAAAGATGGATTATGTGTTTCCCTATTGATTCTGTATTTCCCAACAATACACATCATCCTAGCTGTACAGAGTGCACACTACTGTACTCCACACCTTCCCAGACAGTGGACAAAGCTTATTGTTTTGTTCTGGTTTTCTAATGGAACTAAAAATGCCCTCAGAGTTCCATTAGCTTTCTGCACTGCTAAGTATAAAGCAAAGCCTCAGAGGCTGTACTTGCTCAGTATTGTTAATGCTGCTGTGCAGAATAAACTCTCAGAAAATCCAGTTATATTCTCTAGAGGTGTGGATAGCTTTTACTGTTAATGCCCTAAATCATCTAAAGGCTTGTTTTCTTTCCTTTTTTTGCAGACCTAACTACCGTAATGAATGCTGCATATTAAGAGAAACCACGAGAAGGTTATACGTTTGGTTGTCTAATATTCTTGGATTTGATAAGAACCAACACATAGTCCTTGTTGTCATTGACAGAACCCCAGTTTGTATGTACATTATTCACATTCCTCTCTGTTGTGTTTTGGGGAAATAAGACATTTTAGCCTTTTTTAAGGTCATTGATCTAATTTCATGTTACTTGGTTGCATGAAGTTGCCCTTAACCACTAAGAATTACCAAGATTTTTGCACAGATTTCTCTGTCTAGGATCCTTTTATCAAGGCAGTTAGTTATGTTCATCATTCTCCTGCCTTCACTCCACTATCACCAAACACTCAGTTAAATATAAATTAGCATTTTTTAAACGCCCACTCATCATAATGCTTAAGGGATACCCTCTCCATGACGGAACCCAGGAACCAATTCCTAGATATGTAATGTTGGCGTATTGAAGATAAAATTGCCCTTCAGTTTTGAGGCCATGTGTAGTTTGATCATACTGTAAAATACCTTCCGTATTAGAAATAACTAGTTGGCAGCATATACTTCTCAAAACATGTTGTTATGTACACAGACTCGGTTTCTACATGTGAAGTGAGTCTTTTTGTGTTATTCCAAAATAAAGGCAATGGTTTATTCCCGCCTCCCCCCCTGGTGCCAATACAATTTGAGTTAATCACACAAGGTGAGTTCTTTACATTTGAAAGCTGGAATCAGCAGCCGCCCTATGGAAAACCACAAAAGGCATTGACTTTTAAAGTGAACAGTTGTTTTCGTTTGGAACTAGGACTAGAATAGTTAATATTCATCCACACACCATTATTATGTGTACATTATTGTTGCTCTTGTGATAATAGAGAATTTTATTTATTTTTATGCCAGCCTATATTGTGAGAACACATTCAGTCAGTTTGGATTTGATCAATCCTGTTATGCTTGTCCTGGGAACATCTTTTTGCGTATTCGAGGTTTGTAGTTGAAAAATTTACTGTAAAAAAAAAATCAAAAACAAAAAAATGTATTGTTTTTACAGAATAAATTTATTGGAATGTGTACTGGGAGTAAGATTTGAGGTTGTAAACAACTAAGTTAGTGTAATTTGGCTTCATATATGTAATGTGAGGTATTAATGTAATTCATATATTAAAGCTAAAATTGTTAACAGCAAGTTGACAATAGAATTAAGTGCAGGTGAGGGTTTTCTTTTCCCTTTTTTCTGGAACTCTGGGTTTTAGGTCTTTGTAAACACTGGGGGAGGGGCAGGAGTGGCTGTGCAGTTGCTCACGCATCTAAGGGAACGTTTTCCAGCCCAGTGGACCCTGAATTCACACATTTGACTTATCCTATCCATGCATTGATTTGGGCCCCATTGTCTTTTAGTTTTCTTATTTTGGTGAAGAGCTATTTCATACGAAGAGAAAACGGGAGAAGCGCTGGAACCAGACCGTTATGAAGGGAGGGCCCGGGGTCGCTCGCCTCCAGGCTGCGGGCGGCCAGTGAGGTCGTTGGTTTGTTTCTCTCATTTAGCAAATCCTGATTTTTCTTTCTTACACTCATTCAATTCCAAATGTGAAAGTTCATTAAAAGATAGTAGGGATGCCAATCAGTTCTTCTTTAAAAAGTACTTTTAAATTTTGAGAATCTTGATTTAAATTAAAATAATTGAAATGTAACCAACTCATCAAAAGTTCTCTTCTTTGCTCCCATGAAAACATAAGGAGAATGTAGATGACATTTTGAATTGGAACCTGTAACTAAGAGATTTTTAAGTAAGAAGCCTAAAAACTACAAAACTTTCTGAAAAAAAATGTCAAATTTAATGAGATTTGTCTTCATTAAAGGCCAAAATAATTTTATTAAAAATATATACAGAAATAAAATAGAAATACTTCCAGCCACCAATAAAACAAGTATTCGTTTGGGCTAGTGTTAAAGCTACCAGTCCCTGCTTAGCTGCCCTGGCGTACAAAACACTTTTAAGACAAGCAATTCTAATGAAAACAGCAGTAGATATACTTCCATTGGGAAGACATTTTCAAACACTTTTAAATTTTCTGATGATTTGCCTTTTTTATTGAGACTGATAATAAAGCATTTACAGCTTATGTGCAAAATATATTTCTCCAATCTGTATTTGCTATTTTGAATTTTTTAATGTACATAAACCATACTCACTTTTGAATAGTTTCGTTCTCATTCTCACTATTATAGGAGCTAAATTGTAATTTTTCATACTTATATCTAATATATGCAAACAATATTTGAGATAGATGGTCAAGTTTATTCACAATTTTGAATATACTTCTTTTAACAGTGTTTCTCAACAGCTTCAGGTTTCCTTCAAAAATAAGAAAACTTACCCACACAACACCTTACGAGAGCTGACACACACAGTGAAGAGGACAAATTTATGTATTCTTAAGCATTCCTGTATGGGAAAGGAGTGAAATGGGACAAGATACCAGTACCAGATTAACAGAAATCAGTAATCTAGAGAGAAGGAACATGGAATAATGTTTTTATTCAACTTTTTCATCTGCCTTTGTTTTTATGAAGAACTCTGGTCTGTAGATACAGCGATAAGCCAGGAGCTGAGGGAGAACTCCATATGCTACGTTTAATGCTAAAAAAAGGACTTTCGCTTCTTCAGGGACTCTGTAGACATAAGCAGTTCTAGCATGAAGAGAAGCACCGATGTGAGAAAACTGAGCCTGTTGAATTAAGAAAAGAGGGTAAGCATGAATTTTGTGTTCAGTTGGAGGCACGATGAGTTTTGAGTGATTCATTCAGATCATGGTTGTGTGCCCTCCAAACCAGTACTTTCAGGCAACCCATAGGCTTTAGTATTTCATTGAATTTAAGGGCAGTCTTAATATAACTGTTCAAATAAAGTATTCCTCCTTTAGTGTTGCTTTATCCTGCCAGCTGTTTCTTAACCTGTCTTGTGCCCCATACCGAACATTTGTAGCTCAGTTTAACAGAAGAATCGGAGTGAAATCTCCGTTTTGTTCTGGTTTGCATTCTGGAGATCCCATAGAGGGACTCAGTTGTAGACCACAAAATGCATTCCAATAAAAATAAAGGAAGTACAGTTTAGAAAGTTAAAGTATTTTTAGCATTAAATATTTAAAGGACCTCGGCTTCATTTATTTCCTTCACCTCTTCCTGGCAGCAAGAGCTCAAAGCCCTTCAGTGTGTGTTTTTGTCTGTCTGTTTATTCATATATTTGTTTTTCCTGCAACTTTAAAAATACTAGGGTGGTTCTGTTAAGGTTGTTACCAACTCAGGTAGGGGTACAGTTATGGTAGCTTTTTACAAAATGGCAAATGTACATGCAGGCAACCTTTTCAAGTCAAATGATAATTCAGAAGTACAACTTTTCAGCATAATTGAAGTTTACAAAATGGAAAGGCAAGGGCTTCCCATTTGTACTTAGATTCTTGTTCAGGACATACATTTAGAATGTGCCATGGTCTTTTGATACTTTTCATAAGCACAGGGGAAAACTATTAGAAAAGGCTTCCGTGAGAGGATTTCTTCAGGATCCTTGTGTCATTAAAATGCAGCCCTGGAGCCTGCATTTTCATATATTACTGAAATTCAAGATATACATGAATAAAAGATTGGGAATCTAAATGTACTGAGTGGGGAATTATTAGTTCATCAGTATCAAAACAGTTAAAAGATACTACAATCTAAAGAAGGCACAGAAGTAATAAGAATGAATAAGTATTTTGCCTTAAAGTAGGATACCTTACATTTCCTTCCATATGAAATCAGTTTATTCTGCTAAGTGGGTAACAGAAAAAAGTGTTACTTAGCACTTGACTTAACCTTGACAAGAGAAGGACAGGCTTTCATAGGCAGCATGAGTTAGATTTGTGTCTGATATTTTATAGGCTACATTTTTACAAATTACTGATAAATTCTGGAGACCTCTGATACAGTTTTGTTATTCTCTAGAGATAGAAATTAAATTAGCATGGAGTGTCGCCGAGGACCAACCCTTGTGAGTTGTCTGGATGCACCTGTGCTTTGTGATCCTTGAGGCGCTGCGAGGGCTCTGCCCTCAAACACCTCCCTGGGGCAGATCCAAACTGGACCCAGCAGATGTTAAGCACTTCATTTCTGGGCTACAAAGAGCCTGAGAGCAAAGGCATTTGAGAGGCTGTCCTGAGGAGCTGCTCCTATGGACATTCTAAGAACACCGGGCAGGAGCTTGGCCCGTCACTAATTTTCCCTAGGGCCTCTTTTGAGTAACTGTGTTTTTCTGAATAATATAACAAAAATTTTTCTTCAGGACCAGAGGCCAGATTTGAACCCTGATTTTCAGAAGTGTGGGTTTGGTGCCTCTATAGACACTGTACACATCACAAAAATCACCAGGTTTGTGGAAATGCCAACCATACTTTGAGAGAATAAGTAATACTATCAGTCATGCCTGCTTGCATAGGGAGAGCTGTATAAACAGTCAGTGACCCCCTAGGCTCTTCTCCGGCTCTGCCCAGCACCATTAGTACCTGCTGTCAAAGTACAACCAACTCACAGTGGCACTGAAAACTGATGTCCTTAGGTTAGATTGTAAGCCCACTGGGCAGGTCTTCGGTTTCACATTTGTGTAGCCCCTATAGCATTGTTAGAACTCAGTAAATGTTCGACAGTATTGATCTTGTGACTGTCAAAACACAAAAAGGTTCTATACAGTATTTCTCTATTTTTATACCTATATTAATAGGCCCTTTTCAGAATTAGTTAACAAGGGGCAAAGATTTACATTTTTAATCAAAAGAGGTGTCTGACTGCTCAAGAAGAAGCCTGAGGCCCGTTTTCTGTAGTTCCTGGGCTGCTTATAGTTCTAAGGGGTGTGTGTATGGTGGCCACAACCACCAGGGCTTCCTCCCAGTGCATGTGGTATCTGATTTCCAGCTCGGGGTCTGAAGTTTCAGAAAAAACTCAATCCCATAGCTGGTAAGGGGCTGCACAGTGTTTCCCAGTGATATGCCCCCCAGCACACGAGGCTTCATAACGACAGGCCTGGAGAGCTCAGCCTGAGCGTGGGCTGGGGTCTTGTGGCCCAGTAAGCTCAACACTGCTGGCTGACCTGTGGCCCAGAATTACAGGTACAGGTGATGGATCCCAGAAATTTCTCCAGAATTCAGTGAGATGAGGTTGAACCCTAGTAATTTTTTCTTCTTCATTCTAAATCATTTTTCACCTTAAATTTAAGTGATATAATTTTTTTTCTAAGAACAGATGATTGGGATGGAAAATGAGGCAGTAAAGGTGAAGAAAGGTTAAATTTTAAAGCTCTGTTTTCTTAATAATTTTTAGAGACAACCTGGAAAGGAGGACTAAAAGTCACAATCCTGGTTCCAGAAAAGAGAACAGAAAGAGTTTTATGTGTCCACATAAACATGGGCAAAACTAATGTGAACGTTGGGACAAATAGCCCAGCTCTTTGGCTGACGCAGTGTAAGTAGCCAGTTCAGAACCATGTTACTGCTGCTTAGGGTTTTCTGAGCGGCATAGTCTAGTGGTTGAGAACACTGATTTGGGGCCAGACTGACAGTGTCAAACCTAGGCTCCCCCACAGTATGTTCTCGGGTTAGGTGTGTGACCTCTTCGGCTTCCTCATCTGTAAAAGTAGGATAGTCATGGAGCCTACCTCGTTGCATTATGCACCAATTTAATGAGTTGATCTTTGTGGGGTTCTTAGGATAGTGCCAAGCACATAGAGCTGTTTGACAAAACATACAAACCTAGCTGAAAGACCTGCTCATGACCTGGCACTCCACTTTGTGGAAAAGCTGGGCTTTTTGTTTTTAGATCCCCTTGCTGACCTTTTGACAATTTTAAGACTGTCTCCAGTAAAGGGTAATAAGCCTATAAAATAAAGATATTCAGCCCAGTCCAATTTTATGCTTAGTGATGAATCACACCAAAAGCAAATGATTAAATGGAATTTGCTTTAGTATCTAGTTACCTGTGTTCTCGCTAAACCTTTACTTTCAGATAACAACTTAAAGCTTTCCATAAAGGAAAAAACAGAATTTACCTCCAGTAGAGTCAACTCTTTAACCAGATTATCCACAGATAAGCTTCCGGGTCCTTTTGTGAGCAAGTATCTGACACCTGCCTAGCCGAGGAGTGGGGGAGAGGCAGGGTAGTGGGACAGCGGGGCTGCGAAACCCACAGTGAGTCCACCCCAGAGCTTCCTCCCAGTTCTCTGATTTTTAGGGAAGCACATACTGTGCACATACTGCAGACAAATAAATAGATCTTGTGAGCAACATAAGGCATTTTTCCTCCAGACTCTTACTGGGACTCTGCCGCCAACAGCATAATAGTCATAGCAACGCAGAAATCCGCGGCTTAGACGCCAGGCACAGTTCTAAGCCTTCACATGCACCTCACTTAGTCCTTCCAGCAGCTCTGAGGAAGTTGGCAGTGACTACCTTCCTCTGCAGAGGAAATGGGCTCAGGTAGCGCAGCCTCGGTCTGAGCTCATCGGTGACAGACTGAGACGTGAACCAGTCTGCTGCCTCCAGAGCTCTTGCTCTTAATCACCTTGTATTGGCTCTGAGTTTTTCTTTTAATGTTCAGTGATATTTTAGCAGAGAAGACTTCTTCAACTGATAGAAAATGCTAGTAAGTGGATCTAACTAAGCCTGTAATACTTTTCAAACTAGACTTGCAACTTTAATCCTGTGATAATGATTTTATGTGAGATATACAAGTATGAGTAAGTCCCCAGTGGAAAACTCTGGTGTAAAATGTGTGCTGGTTCGGTTTGATCTGTTCACATGTTCTGACTGATCTGATTTCTGACAGCAGCCGGTTTCGCAGATTCCCACGTGGTCTGAGACCAGGGACTCTAACTCTTTAGCATTTTCCATTGACGTCTACTGATCTATGAGTTTTTCAAAGATTTTCTTATGAAGTGTATTCACTGGGTCTTCCACTAAGCACAGTTTTTGATAAAGTTAGTGGGATCATGAAGGCACAAGGCTTCTGAACTCGGAGTGGCAGATTCAGCAAGTTTGGGGTGCCAGTCAGGGTCGGAGTGCTTTCTGTGGTGCACGTCAGATGCCCTCCCAGGACAAGAGTTCACTTCAAAAGCAAGTATTCGCGCAGTAGAAGACAGAGCACATAACTGGCTTTCAGTGTTCTCGTCACATGCATTGCTTGGTTGCAGTATGGTCTGTGACTTCTCCATAGGCTGAACACACCGAGCAGGTGGATAGTAAAGCCCAGCCAAAACCATGGGGTGTCAGACACACAATGCTCAGATTACACCATTCTGCTGGGTCAGGAAAGACACCCATCTGGCATTTACAGGATCCAGGCTGTAGCCTAAGGTTCCTTGTCGAGTTGGGCTGTAATGGACAAGCTCCAGGATTCCCGCACAGCCTGGGGTCTGGCTGAAGCTGCCGCGGCTGCTGCCGATTGCTCTTCCGTCCACGTTGCCCTCCTGTCCAGAACCACCTGGCTGGAGACAGATGCCTGTCTGCAAGCTTAGCTTCACCAGCAGGTACAATCTGGGCTTAGATTTACTTCTACAGGTTCAAGCACCCACTTGCCCCCAGGGTGAGACCTACCGAGCCTCCTGACTGCTGTCTGCCCACCAGGATTTCCTGCCTAGCTCTCCATTTGTCTCCTGAGACTTCCTGGGTGCAGCATCTGGCCCAGCGTCCTAGCTAGCTGATCACACTCAGTGTTCTGCCCTGGGGCCTGGACAGGGCAGACCAAGGCACATGGCATGCAGAGGAAGCCCAGTCGTGCAGGTAAAGCATACAGGTAATGAGTAGCTGTTGAACTCTGAGCGATCTACTCAAAAGAAGGACTGGTAAGGGTGGTGAATGGGAGGCCTCTCCGTCTGGGCTCAGGTGAGTAAGGCAGGGAACCAGGCCCAGAACTCAGAAGCTAAGGTTCCCCCCACCCTCTGACCCACTGCACATTCCAATGCTTGACATGCATCCTCAGCCTCACGGCCCACTCAGCTGACCCCAGATCCCATTGCAGATATCACTGCCTCCCACCCCACAAGGGCTCCCCAGCTCCTCCATGCCACGTATGGAGTCTCACTTTGGGCTGCAGGGCTCTCCACAGAGTTTCTTCCTGAGGAAAGGGATAACTGGAGAATATGGGCATTGGAGTCAGACAGTTTCATACCCCTTTTCTGCCACTTAAGTCACTTTGTGACCTTAGGAAGAAGTAACAAGCTGCTCTGAGCCTCAGCTTTTAAAAAACCTGTAGAGATAATGGCCGTACGTTCACTGCACCATTTGGAGGCACACGGAAGGGCCACGTGTATTCGCCTCTCTTGCAATCGGGCTGGTGCCAGGCCTGGCTCTTGGAACCACGTGAGCTTTGCAAAAGCAAGAAACAAAGCTTGGTTGTGCGAAGCCACTGAGTATTTGCTATTCCAGCAGAGCACAGAGCCTATCTTTCCACAGGTAAGTAAAACAGTATGCTTTGCCTCACAGCAAGTGAGGTACAGGGAGCTGAGACTGCTGCAGTGGCTGGTGAGCTGTAACAAGTGGTGGAGCTGTAAAAAAGGAGACAACTCGCCTGGCTTCATGATGGGCTAGGTAGCAGGTGAGGAAATATCAAGTGTCATAAGTTTTCTGATGTTTTTACTTGAGCTGCTGGTTGCAAGGATGAGCTTTTCACAGAGGTGGGGGGAATGGAAGGTGAGTTGGGGGAGGACTGAGACTTTATTTTAGACATTAAATCAGATGCTAGTGAGACATGCAAGTGAAAAACCTGAGTTTAGAATTAACGGTAAGAGTCCAGGAACCGTCTGGGCTAATGACAGGAAACTGGAAGTCATCAACTTAAAACTGCTGTTGAAAAATGTGGAAATATCCAAAACCAAGGCCTGAGAAATGCAGTCTTCAGAGGGCTGCCAAGAGGGTGAATATTAGTCCTCTTCCCTCAAGTCCCTTAAGGGCAGGTCAAGAACCATTGCTTCTGAATGCTAATGTCGTATTCTGTTTCTAACCAAGGAGTACCTCAGATTGGAAGGATTTAGCCCAGTGTATTAACCCAAAAATATAACAGTCTACAGCCCTGTAAATCCAGCGTGTCTTTCTGCCATCACAATTACTGTGCCCAAAGTATAATTAACTGCCTAGAATTTCTGGATAAGCCTCATTTTTATGTCTGCTTGAAAAGAGCAAAATGAAGATAATGATTTAAAAGATAAGTCTTTTTTTTATTTATAGTAAGAAAACAATTTTCTTCCTTGTTCATCAGTTTGTTTTGCTAGTTATCTGGTAAAAATGTATGTTGTATGATAACGTAACTGCATAGATAACTTCATTTCCAGTTCAGTGGAGTAAGCAGTCGCTGAACACCTACTCTGGGCAGGGACTTGACTGAGTGGCAGCAGGGGAGGAATGGAATGACAGGCCCTGCTTCTCAGGAGCAGCACTTATTAAGCACCAGTTTCCATGGCTCTGTAAGGCATAGTATGGTGGGATTCTGGAACCTTAAATTTTGATAGACATCTTAAAGATAGCAGCTTTCAATTCTTAGCAGCCATGTTTTCAGAGACTGGGAGACAGTCTGTAAAACAGGTGCCTGCTGGGTACGTGACTTTGGACAAATCTTTTAACCTCACTGGGCCTCAATTTCCTCCTCTATAACTGGATGGCACACCTACCAGATGTTATTATGAGAATTAAATAAGTGCATATACAGAAATGTCTTCTTAAAAACTAAAGCAAAAGGAGACAGTGTGTCTAATAGCCACTTCCTACCCTAAAACTCAAAGCAGAGATGTTTCTCACATACTTGACAATGACAGCCAACTCCCCCAGGACACTCTTCAGTGGAGCAGATTCCCAGTACCTGAGCTACACCTCCAGCATGCATCAGTGTTAGGTCAGGCATCCAGGAGCATCCAGGAACCACTAAGCCATACAGTGTGACCACAAAGTAAGGGACAGAATAGAATAGATACGCCAGCATCTGTATTGAACAGAGAAATGATATCAGCAAGTTATCGGTTAAACTGGCCTGATGAAAAGCACAAAAAAATGTACGTTTTCATACTTGAAAATGTGAATTCCTATTTCTGGCATGAGACCAAATTTTCCCATATCTTAAAGAGAGAGAATTAATTTCAGAAAATTACTATCTTAGGCTTTATAACTACTTGACCTGGATTTTAGGATAAGCAGCAGGATCCTTTAAGTAGGGCTCTTGAAATTGTGCATAAAATCGGCAGAGCTCAGCTGGGCAATCCAGAACAATCTAAGAACAAAAATGAATCCATTATAAAGATACGATCACATCTGGTTCTTAGGTTTGCTGATCAGGCTAAACATGCCAGGTTTAGTCACAAGCTGCTTTGCTGTTTAGCAAAGACTGAATTGTAAAAGCTCATCAGTAAAAGGGAAAGAAAAATACTCTGCAGGTTTACTCTGAGGAGAGAAAGCAGAGGTGAGCAGGAAATGGAAACTAATGCCCTCCTTGGGCACTGTTCAAGTGTTCGGTTTAAGTATCTAGAGGTCATGAGCCAACACAGAGCTTGCTTAGATGACCGGCCTCCTGCTTCCTGGAAATAACTAGCCAACTATTCCCTGCAGGAAGAAGTACATTTCTATACCAAATTCATCTTTCTATGCTTTGCAAAATTCAAAAATAGCATCTTCCTTTCCAGTGCCTCACAGAGTATACAGCCTTCGGAGCAGTAAGGCAATAACGATTTGAAAGCAGGGTCCTCTTGTCTGAAGCACCTCCTGTGTCCACTTTGAAAGTAGAACAGATTTTGCCATGGCAGACTAGGCCACAGAACAGACAAAATGTCTCTGGCACATGAGGGGTCCCCACTGAGTCACCTCCTCAGGCATCATTCCTTATGTCCTTGGCCACCAGTGTCCCAACCAGATAACGTACATGAACACAGGCTAGTGGCAGAGCTGGTAAAAATGGGCCCCAACCCCAAAACCCATCAACAAAAGTCCTCCCCGCCTCCCCTCCCACGCACACACCTTTCTCATGCACACAGAGGGGTGGCTATGGCTATGCAAGAACACAGCTGGGGCTTGTTTTTGTTCTTTTAACTTTGGGAGTCACAACCAACTGAACAAAACAGTTTGCTCTGGTCTGAGCAGAGCGTATGACCCTGCTTTCTCCTTTACTCCAATTACCTGACTCCTCCAGGAAGTCCCTGACAATCCACAGATAGACAGCTCTTAAGACAGCTTCTCCCCTGACCCCAGCCACTGCACAAGGTGTAGTTCAAGGGCCCCAAGACAATGAATCAGCCTCATCAGCTTACACTTGCCACTCTGCTCCCCACCCGCTGCGCAATGCCAGCAGGCTTAGAACAGTTAGTGGTCATCCTGAGGCTGACTGTAAGTAACCATATAATCCTGGCTGCGCAAACTGGTTTCTGCTAAGAGGTAATCATGAAACTAGGGCATTGTGAAGAATCATTTATCAATAAAATAGTAATATGATCCCTTATTGAGTATAAGGGCTAAGGCCCTCTACAAGTGTTTGATGTTATCTTATTTAATCTTCAGAATGATACTATGAAGGGAGGTACTGTTACAGAGGAAGAAACAGGGTCAAAGAAGTTAAGTAATTTTTCCAAGGCCACACAACTAGTAAATGGCCAGGAGTCTAACTCCTTTCTCTGGTACATTCCCCCATCCCATCCACCTGCTCCTGAGAACACATGGCTGCTCTGTGCCAGTTTTATTGGAGCCTTGAGCTATCACTCTTACCAATTTAAATTTCAATCAGAAACATGCAAGGAACCAAAAAAATGAAATTGATGCCTAATTTTTCAGGGGAAGGAAGAGTTGACCCAAGGACCTGAGAGGGGTGGTGTGAACCAGCCCAGAATGGACTGCCCCCTCAGAAGGGGAGGTTCTGGGGTCGACCTGGGTAGGAGAGTAGCAAGAAGCAGATCCAGGCCTCCAGGCTCTAATGGGAGGAATATTTTGTCAGTGTACTGGCAAGTCTGTTTATATATATATATATATATATTTTTTTTTTATGTTATTTTGATCTGTTATACTTACCAAGCCTCTAAACAGGCAAAATCCAGTTGCCAGGAGGAGACACACAACCAATGTTAAATCGAAGGGCCTTCTCAGCAGGTCCTTTGCCTGGGCTTCTTGAACAACCTAAAATAGACTTTATAACTAGTGAGCAGGCCCATAGTACCAGAGAAGAATCAGACATCTACTGAATCATAAGTGCAGTGATGATGGATGATGAATTTTGAAGATTCAAGATTCGGATCATAGCCTCCTTGCCATGTAACTTACGGAAAACCCTTCCTCCCTCACGGACGTTTCCAGTTGCCTCATCTGTGAACAAGGAGATTGGGCTAGGTGATCTGGAAGGGCCCTTCACGCTCTGTGAGTCTGTGTTTTTTTTCTTGAAATACCATTTTTGTGATAAGTCAATGTAAGATACGCTCATTTAAAAGTATAAACCATAGACCCATCACACTACTATTATCAGCTGCTGAATTTTTTGGAGAGCTCTATAATCTACATTTATTTTTCACAAAATTAGGACTTAATGTATAAATAATTTTGTATTTATTCTTTTAACACTCAACCTCTACCAATATTATAAACACTTTTCCTCATTATTAAAAAACTTCTTCTAAAACTTAATATCATGTGGAAGCACCATATTTTAGCTATTTTCCCACTGTTGGACATTAAGGCATTTTCACGTGTAGTGTGATGTGAGCACTCTGGACATAAATCTTTGACAGCATCTTTCTGATGATTTTCTTAGGATATGACCCTAGCACTGGAATTTCTAGGTTAAAGGGTTAAATTTATTTATATTGATAACATTGCCAAATTGCTTTGCAAAGCAATTCTGAATTGATGTTCTTATCAGCACTGTGTGACAATGTCCGTTTCTCTCTGGCCATCACTGTGTTTTAACATTTAAAAAAAAGTAATGAACTGTTCTATGTGTCTAATAACATAAGCCCTCTGATTTTTTTTTAAATACATATTTTTTAATGTTACGTCAATCTGTTAACACACTGACCGGGATGTTAAAAGCAGCGAGGCCAGGACCAGGGTTATGGTACTGTTAGCTTCTTTTTTTTTTAACTACCACCTCCTTCCTCAAAAGGATATAAGGCAGTGAACTGTCAGTATGCCAACCTGAGTTTACACAGTGGGCGTGTAAATGTTTACAATGAAGTGTTTGTGAATTAAAATGTACTTTAGTGAATTCTACTGTAAATCTTTTTGTAAAATGAATAATCATGTTCTGATTATCTCCAGTACTTCACATCTTCATATATCAGTTTTGCTTAAAGGATCTAATGCCTATAAAAGGAAGAGAAACCGAGAAAGATGTCACTCAGTAGCTTAGAAATGAATACCTTAACAGTACCTGCCCAGCCACTACTGTTTCACCTTGACCACCTTGACTGTGAATGGAAGGGAGGTGTCTCAGAAGACATCTCCGGCCAGTCTCCATGTACCTGGATTGCTTGGTAATCAGATCCTATGGCTGTGTGTGCTACCTTGAATAGCAATATCTCTCCAGCCTCCCCTCGGAGCAGTAAATGCATAGGTATCTCTGAAAGACGTGTGCTGGTGCTCAAATTGCAGACCCTTAACTGCCCCGACAAACTGCACACTCAGCACATTCATGCAGAGTCTGATGGGAAGAGCCAGTGTGACCACTGGCACAGGAAGTTCCGAAAAGCAGACCTAGCCAATCGAAGCAGATGTAACCAGACAGAAACAAACCACCATGGCCACCGTCACTAAGGTAACCAATGCTACAGACTCAGCACAGTACACTGATTGATGCCCCCGTGCTCCAGTCCACGGAGGCACCGTCCAGTTCAGTAGCCAGTGCATGTGAGTGAGCCCTGTGAGTTTGCAAACAGATTACATTTAACTTAATAAAATCACCTTTGAGGGATAATTGTAACTCTCTGAAGGCTGATTATAGATTCTGAAACCAGCCCAGACCGGAAGACAAGTATAAGGTATGCTTAGGAAAAAGGCAGGACAAATGCGTGTTCCATACTTCCCTATTTAAGAGAGAGAGAGACAAAGTCAAAAGTCTGCCAAAAACTTATCCAAATGCAGTAACATTTAGGACACCTCCCCATCTCAAGTCATCTAAAGTTTTGCTGTGGACCAGACAATATTATTAATGAGACCAAAACAAGGTCAATTTTAAACTATTAGGTGTTCATAGGCAGGTCCTATCTACAGTATTTTAGTATATTTAATATAATACATTAATTTCTTGCATGCATAGGTAAGCTTTTACATTAGCTTTCAAGAGTCTTAATCTTTAAGTACGTCCACTGATGTCCCACAGTGTATCAAGAGTTAAATATAATACAAAGAGTTAAGAATTATTTGCCCACTAAACATAGCCACAAACATAATATTTATCCTTTCTAAATCTAGGTCAGGAATCACTGATATTAGATTGTCTAATTGTTCAATGTACATTTCTGAAAATTGCTCAAAAGCATTTCTTAAAATGTGAGATTAAAGGGGAAAGAACAATTCCACAGAACAGTTTTTTGGAAAGCTTGGGATTTCTTGGTTCTTTTGCAAGCAAAATAGCTTCTCTATTTAAAAATAATTCCCATTGTTTCAGAAAAAAGAAAGTGGATTTTAAGATAGTCTCTTACCTACAATGTTTCCTGGCACAAAAACAACAATGCTCATAATAATAGATCCAACCCAATATAGGCCAATGGTTCTGTAACTTTCCCTGTAACGAAAAAAAATCTTGGCTTAGTGCACTTGTTTAAGAATGCTGTTAGCAAAAGATGATCCACAATATTACCTTTATTCTAACTAGCAAAGTACATGAATCAAAACTTACTGAATCCAGAGTATGAAATCAACCACAAGGAACCCTAGTGATCAAAATTCCTTTCCGTGTGATGCACTACAGACCCCTCTGGGTGTCCTCCTGACTAGGAATCACGCTTGCTACCCTGATCTGTTAAACTGCAGCATGACCATCCTTGGCAAAGGAGTCCTGCATTTCACCATTATGTGTGAAACTCGCAGCATGAAGGAAAAAGGTGGTTCAAAAGAAGGAAAAGAAATGGAAGCAACCTAAGTGTCCATCAGTAGATGAATGGATAAAGAAGATGTGGTACATATACACAATGGAATACTATTCAGCCATTAGAAGAAAACAAATCCTACCATTTGCAACAACATGGATGGAGCTAGAGGGTATTATGCTCTGTGAAATAAGCCAAGCCGAAAAAGACAAGTATCAAATGATTTCACTCATCTGTGGAGTATAAGAACAAAGAAAAAACTGAAGGAACAAAACAGCAGCAGACTCACAGAACCCAAGAATGGACTAACAGTTACCAAAGGGAAAGGGACCGGGGAGGATGGGTGGGAAGGGAGGGATAAGGGGGAAAAAGGGGAATTACGATTAGCACACATAATGTAGTGGGGGCAGGGGGGGTTTAGGGGGAAGGCAGTATAACACAGAGAAGACAAGTAGTGATTCTATAGCATCTTATTATGCTGATGGACAGTGACTGAAATGGCGTATGTGGTGGGGACTTGATAATAGGGGGAGTCTAGTAACCATAATATTGCTCATGTAATTGTACATTAATAATAGCAAAATAAAAAAAGGAAGGAAATCGGATCCACATTTTAAATCATTGTAAGTATGAGTAATAGGATGTTAAATGAACTTTCCCTGGAGTCACAGAATTCTGGCCAAAGCCCCAAAGATGAAGATGAGTGACATGCACCCCATGTTCTGAAGGATCTGCTAGACACCCCCCTTAATCTTAATAGGCCATGTTGGCAAAAAGCTTTTGCAGCTGATGAACCCCCTCCAAAAGGGGCTGTGAGATAGATAGAAGGAGGGTCTCTGAAGGGACCAGAAGTGGAGAACACCGTGGGCTTCCTGTCCTGCCTCATCCCCTGGGCCAAGTGCTGCACATCCCAGCACTTGGGGGATGGTGGTAATGACTGGGAATGTCAGCACAGACGGCTGCTTCCCCAGCAGGATGCTAACTGAGCACGTCCCCGGCAGCCTCCAAGCAGAGCCCAGCCATCCTCAGAAGTACCCAATGTGTACCCTAGAACTTGGGGACATTCGTGAAGCGAGAGGCTCGTACCTGTAAAGGGCCAGCAGTGAGCTGGAGCTGTCCTTGAGTTCGTGTTTTGGCAGCTGGGGAGGTGGGGGGCAGGGGGGCAGGCAGCTGGTCAAGCTGAGTTTCAACCTTGTATGGGCAAGAATGCATCGCCTTCTGTGCCTTCTGGGTTACAGGGACCCGAGCAGAAGGCAGCTGTGCTGTACTGCGGGCAGGGAAGCCAAGCACATTCGGCTGGAGAGAGCACTGATTGCTTCAAGGCCTGGTGCGGAGCAGAGGCTCCTGTGGCAGCGGTCTGAAAGAACCCACACGTGGGCCCCACCAGACAGACCTGGCACATTCCAGTAGAGGGGGCCGATCCCCAGAAAACCAGTCATCACGTAAGATGCGGCCCTCAAGCCTCGTGCACATACACACAGGCTCCCGGAGGAGCCAGCTGGAGTTAAGAAGGAGTGAGAGGACAGAGCACACACCCCGGCCTCAACACAGCCCCTAAGCCCCTGCACCTGAGCTGGGGAAAGGAAGAGCTTTGACCTGAAATAAGACTGAAGTTTTGAATTAGGATGTGGCAGCTTTAATTCTGGAAGTGAGACTTTGTATAAAAGAACATAATCAGGGAGCAAGGGATCCGCCGGAGCCGCCATCCTGCCCGGGGGTAATCCGAAGGGGCATGAGCGGGGTGGTGATGCAGAGGGCCCAGAGCCACGTCTAAGTGTCTCCCTGCAGCCCGTGCTCACAACCACGCATTCCTGCTTGAGTATTTGCCCCTACATGTGTCCTCACATACACACTTATAGCTGCTAAGGTGGCAGAGGCACACGCAGGCGAGCTGACTTACTCCCATGCAATGGCCGCCACCATCACCAGGTACATCAGGTAATGAGCAGAGCCGTCCCAGTAGCAGATCATGTGCCCATAGGCTGTGTTCAGATATGGCTCACCCTAAGGAAAAATTAAAAGGCGCATTTTAAATAGGGCTCAAACATTTCAATGCAGAACAGCAGAACTAACTTGTGTTAGTCTGCTAAAATAAAACCGTTCTCAATATCCAAGCCCCCAGGACCATCCCCAAACAGCCTCCCTGCCCTGCCTCTCTTCCCACCTGCCCCCTACTCTCCTGCCAAGTGCAATCATGAGGCCTGGCTCCTGACACATGGCCTGGGCCTAGAGGACCAGGTCCCCCCTCTGCAGAAGCCCCAAGCCTGGGCCTGCAGACCCTCCCCACGGTTACATAGCATCCCCTTCTCATACCCCTCCTGCCTCCCTGCTCACTCCCCTCACCAGCCCTCTCTGGAGCCACCTCCACCCTAAACCTTCCCTCCTGGGGACTCTGACCCCTGCCCAGGTTCTCCTTCTGCCTCTCCCAGTCTATGTAAAGGCTCCTCTTCGGCTTTGGCCCCCTCCTCTCTTCCTCCTCCTGGGCAATCTCCTCTTCTCCCAGACCTTCAGGTCCCAACTACTCAGATGGCCCCAGGAACCACCCTCAGAGCTCAGGCTCTGCAAGGCCCTACCAGCTGGGACATCTGCCAGGAGGTCCCTCAACAACCTCAAACTGCACCCGTTCCCAGATGAAGTCAGCGGTCACCCCTGCCAACCCGTGCCCCAGGCTGGCGGTGGGGAGACGCCCCATTCCACATCTCCAGGCTTTTGCCCAGCTCTCCCTCCTCCTTGGAATATCCGCTCCTCCCTAGCTATCTGGAAAACGTTTATCATCCACAGCCACTGCCATTTTAAAAAATGCTAGAGCAGGGTCCCCAGCTCAAGACCACCCCATCAGTCCCTCCCTGTGGACTGGATGCCTCGTGTGGGCCCAGCGCTGCACTGAGGACAGTGCCACCTTCCTACCACATCAGCCCCTGAGATGGGGAAGCAAATCTTATGACCCCAGAGCCTACTTCAACAGACATCTGGAAATGAATTTCCCCTCTCCTCCCTCTCTGACTTAATAACGTCATCATTCTCCCCAAAGCAGGGCACAGGACATCATCTCAGACCCTACTCTCCCCATCCCCCTCACTCATCCCCAAACCTGTTCCTTCCAGCCACTCAATTCTCTGCTTCCTGTGCCCCGCCTCCATCCAGGCCATGCCTGTGCCCTTGCTGGCCTTGCAGAAGCCTCCTGACTGGTGTCCCGGCTCATGGCACCGACCCTTCCCTCCCGGCCCACCTTTCCCAGCTCTGACTTAACCTTGACCCTAACACATGGGGTAGCCCCAAACTCCGAAACAGGTGAAGACTACACTTCAGCTCTGCTCCTTATTTCCTGTGTGACTCTGAGTAAGGGACTTAGCCTCTCTGGGGCTGGCTTCACCACACCATAAAAAGAGAAAATAGGACTAGCTCTCTCAGGTGTGATGGGGGATGGCGGTGGAGTGTGTCCTTACAATCAAATGGCTTCATTAAGTGCCTCTTTTTGGTACTGTATGCATGTAAGACTGGACTTTGAGACATAGTAACATTTTAATAATAACAGACACGCAAATGCTAACTTCATTTAAACTACTTCATTCATATTGAATACAAGTAAAGGAGAAGGCATTGTTCAGGGTGAAGGAGGAATGTAAGAGTGAGCCTCCTGTGATCTGATCCCAACTTTCTGCTTCACTGTCCATGTGAGGAAGCAGCCCTTGTCTAGGGCAGTAAATGAAATACCACGTGTCTACCTGCTTCCACTAAACGAAAGGATTTCATCTCTGAGCAATTTGCTTGCATTGCTGACCCTTTGGTTTAAGCCTCAGAGTCACTAGTGATCCCATACCTCTCTCAAGTAGTGTGTCATGAACCCGTCAATGACTCCGTCCTGCTCCAGTCCTATGATGAGGTTCACCACGCTGGTAAATCCAAAAACTGCATACACTAGAGCAAAAGAAGCAAGTAGAAAAAGCAGTAGCTCAGAGACTGGGTAACGGCTTGGCATTTGCCGGAACAGTGGCATGTTTTTAGTGTTTTCCAGAGGAGACCATGGATGTTGTCAGCATGGACTAACCGAATGTACCCCCTGTCAACATGGCAGAATCCCTGCCTTTGACACGGGTCGTCCATCAGTGCCAAGGGACACCCCAGGGGTACAAATGACAAACTCACCCACTGTCACCCACTAACTGTCCAGAAAATTCTGCCAGACCACCGCTGCCCTTCCTTCACTCTCCCACAAGTGGCTGCCCAGGGCCACACCTGCATCCCACCTGGACAGTGGAACAGAACCAGTAACTGGTGACCAAGGGAGCATGGAGGTGACCACGTTTCAGGTAATGGCTCAGAGGAGTGAATTCATCCTAGTGATCAGCAAGCAGGCTGGCTCACAGCATGTCCAACACGTGTGCCCAGCTCCACACGGAATCCTAAAGACAGAGTGGCTGATGTGCAAGTGACAATGGCTTTAAGTCGAAAAGCAATGATTTTTAAAAGTGGATGTGAAATGGAACAATTGAATATCAAAGAAGGAAAGCCCTAGCACCTTAGAGAATTTTACTAGGGTTGTGAGAATCTCCTAAGTGGGCTTAAACCCACTTAGCAACAAACAGGTAAGGAATAATACTTTCTAAGCAGCAAGTGATCAAATTTAGTGCATGCTAGTTTGTCAATAAAGCTACATTTTCAAGCTGTAACAAATTGGTGTCTGAAACTAAGTGTTGTGCATGGACAGTAGAAAAATCAGGTGGCAGACATAAGAAAAGCTGTAAGAAAAGGAATAGTGGGCAGGTGAGTTCACAGAGAAGGGCAGCTGCCTTGCCCGGAGCCTGCAGCCAGGAGCACACTGTTTCCCAGGAGCAGGGGGCCTGTGGACCTGCCGCCTGTGCCTTGCACAGGCCTCTGGTCCAGATCTCCTGACAGTGATCAGCCATCGTGTCTCCGAGGAGAGGAGCATTCAGCACATGATCAGTCAGATGTTCTACCAACAATAACTGAGGCGGACAGGAGTGTCAGACTCGAGGTCAGTCCCCTCACCCTGAGGCCGTGACTCAGGACAGGGCTGAGGTGTAGGAGCTAGGGGCTTGAGTCTGGGGAGTCCGGAGAGGTGAGTGCAGCTAAGCATGGACTCCATGGAGCAGGTAGGGAGGGGGAAGCCTGCAGCAGGAGAGCAGTCTGGGAAGGACACAGGGGCCAGATCAAAGGCAGGCAGTGTGGGGCAGGACAAAGGACATGGGCCTTGTACTCAGGCCTGCCCTGCTACTGACTGGCTGTCAACCCTGAGGCTAGTCACATCATTTCTTGAAGCTTCAGAGTTTTTATATGCAAATTATAAGAAATGAGTTACTCATAATTCTCTCCCCACTTTGCCATGGTCGACCGTGGCAGAGAATACTCCCCAGGCCATTGAGGACACGTGGGGCAGTGACAGCTGCTGACTCCAAGTCAAGGCCTTATGTGCCATCGCTCTTTGTCCGCTAGACCCTCTTGTGCCTCTGTATCTCCCAGGAAGTGCACGTCCTGTGGAGTCGCTGGTCCTGGAACAAGGATGCAGTGAACGGGCCTGAGTCCGACCCACAGCCTGAAGCAGAGCAGCCCTAGCCAGCCTGCAGACCTGAGAGCAAGGGAAACAAATGACTGGTGTCAAGATGTGGAAACAACCTAAGTGCCCGTCACAGAGGGACGAAGAAGGAGGTGGGGCACACATACACCATGTGTGCAATACAGCCACACCGAAGAAAGCAGTCTGCCATTTGCACCCACACGGGGGGACCTCGAGCCGTTACACAGAAATAAGTCAGACAGAGAAAGACAAGTACTGCCTAATCTCACCTACAAAGCTGAACTCTGAGAAATAGAGTGGAACAGTGGTTGCCAGGGGCTGGGTGGGTGGGGAGATGGGAGATGTCGGTCCAAGGGTACAGACTCGGTTATAAGATGGCTCTGTGTGGGGAGCTAATGTGCAGTGCGGTAATACAGTTAGCAGTGCCGAACTGTGTACTTGAGAGCCGCTAAGAGCAGATCTGAAATGTTTCCACCGCACACACAGACGGTAACTGTGAGGTGAAGGGCCTCACGGGGAATCAACCAACTGTGATAATCATTTCCCAATCCATCTGTGTGCCGAATCACAAGCCTGGGTCGTAGACTTACACAACATTACATGTCATTACAGCTCAATAAAGCTGGGGGAAAAAAGAAAAGAAACGTTGGTCGCCAGAGTTCACCGAGATCTGGGGGTGTCCAATATGTTGCATTATTCTTGCAGAAACTAAACAAATGCGGTGCGCAGCCAAGCTCCTGGCAGGAGATGCGCTGGAAGATGAGTGAGGCCTTGCTCGAGGCAGCAGCCCACAGGGAAGGGCATGGCTGTGGGGTCAGTGCCTTCCTCTGCCACGCTGTGACCTGACCGTGCTTCCCAGCATCTCAGTCTGTAGGCAGAGGGCGTGTGCTGTGGGGGCTTCAGCGCTCAGAGCCATACCAGGTGCTCGGTAGGTGCTCCACGGTAGTGGTTTTACTTACTTAATGCACATAGATATTGGCCAGGCACTAGTTTAACTACTTTACAAATATTATTTAATGTTTGTACCAACCCTGTGCTAAGTACTATTATTTTCCCCATGATGTAAATATGCAGGCTGACTCTCCGCACAGTTAGGCTCCACGTCAGGTGGAGGGGCTGCAAGCAGCAGGCCGAAGGCGGAAGCCCAGGAAGGAGCTGGTACCAGAGTCAGGGTCAGAGGTAAGAGCATGGCTGGGGGCAGGGGTGGGGGGATGGAGGGGCACCCAGTCCACCTGGCGGTGACATTCCCCAGGGCCAAGCATGGAGGTGAGGGCTCCTTCCTGGTGCCCCTTACCAGTGGTCTCAGAGCTCTCATAAGCACACAGGAAAAGTGACAGGTGCCCAAGTGTTCTGCTATTAAGTAGACACAAACGGTCTCTTCCCCGTGGAGACGTACCATAGAACAGTGGGTCCCGGGGTGGTTTTCTCTTGACGAGGACGCGAGCCGACAGGGCCACCAGGAGCAGGATGAGGGCAGCAGCCCCTGCGGTCGTCCAGGAACTGCAACGACCAGAACAGGGAGGTGGTCACTTATCAAAGTAAACACGTTGGTGCCTGGAATTTCCTGGCTCTTGAATGAATGCATTCCATCCCAGCTCTGCCGCCGCCTACAGCCTCGAGTGAATGACATTTATCTGCAGCATTGTGGCTGCTCGGGGCACCCCTGCGACTTGCAGGGACTGGAGCCACCAGGTCCGCACACTGTTCTCCTGCCCACCCGCAGAGACGACGTGTCTGAGTGCTCCTGCCCCCAGGCCAGCCGCCGTCCCACTGCCTCTGCCTGCCCACACCGCCAAGTCCTGTTCCCCGTGGCTGACGGGCCTGACCCTCAGACCTGCACCCTCCCTCCGGGCCAGCCAGAAACCCTCAGACTGAGCTCCAGGGAGCCTGCTGGGGTCACAGCTACACACCCTCCAGGAGGACGAGGAGAAAGGGCCACGGGCCGTGCGTATGATCAGAGGGGCCTGAGGACAGGGCCAATCCAAGGGAGAGCCCCCTGGACCCTAGGCCAGAATGAAGCCAGCCCCCACCTCCCCTGGGCCAGCGGGCCAGCATCCATCCCCACACCCCGGAGACCAAGGCGAGGCTAGGTTGGGCACAGCCTGCGGACTTCCTCCCAGGGAAGGGCATGGCACCGAGGAGGCCGGGGGTCAAGGGCCCTCCCCAGCAGGGCAGCCCTGGGGCACGAGGCAGAGGAGGAGAGACCTGCATTCCACGCCTCTCTGCACTGCCTCACTGTGTGACCTTTGGAAGGTCATATCATTTCATCATCTGTTTATTGATTACCTGACAAGCATGAGGAAAAAAATCTATGGTGCACCCCTATGAGCAAGGCACTGTGGATGAACGAGCGGTTACTGCCACGTGGAAGGACCTAGCTCAGTGGGCTCTGAGCGCGCTCACACAGGGTCACCACCAGTCCAGCAGATTTTCATACCTCCGGCACTGACAGGGATTCCGGTTCAGACAAAGTATCCCAGCCCACCCCAATGGCTGCTACCCTGGGGCCTCCCAAAGCCCTGGCGAGCTGCCACAGTGCCTCTCATCAGCCCAAACCCTCCACGCCCCCACAGCCCGTCATGAGGACTTTACTGCCATTTGCCTTTGTCATGTGCCCTGGCACTTCTAGAAAGCACCCCTCTCAGTCACTGGTTCCACAGCCCACCCTCACCTGCCAACAGCTGAGGGACACGCTCATGCTTAAGTTCACTCCATACACCTGCAGTTGGAATGGGCGCTAGGCACCAGCCAGAAATCTGCCCCCAGTGTCGGAGAGGTCAGTCCGGAAGGGATCCCTCCCACTTGCAGGTAGATGGGCCCCACGGAGGCTGGCCACAGGTGCAGGAAAGCTGTGTTCCCAGCACCTGACCCCAGGCACACACACAACTGGCGAGAGGGCTCTAGGCGACTGCATCACCAGGAGTTCCAAACGCCACCCTAGACGTACAGAATCAAAATTATTTGGAAGTGGGGCATGGGAATATACAACTTTGTTCACGACACCTGGCTGAGTGTGATGCAGGAAGTCTACCTCGGGACCTCTGCTAAAGTGTACAAGATTAGATGGACAGGTGAGGGAGAGAAGGAGGTATTAAGAAAGCAAGGAAGGAGAAGAGGATGGACAAGTGGTGGATGGATGGACAGACGGATGTGAATAGTGGATGGTGCATGGATTGATGGATGGGTGAGTGGTGGATGGTGGATGGAGGACACAGTTACTGTAAGAACAAGGATGATGTTCCCACAGTATGGGAGAATATATTTGTAAATGACATCCGACAAGGGGTTAACATCCAAAATATATAAAGAGCTCACACGCTTCAACACCCAAAAAGCAAATAACCCTATTAAAAATGGGCAGAGAATATGAACAGACACTTCTCCAAAGAAGAAATTCAGATGGCCAACAGACACATGAAAAGATGCTCCACTTCACTAAACATCAGGGAAATGCACATTAAAAGCACAATGAGATATCAAGTCATGCCATTTAGGATGGCCAACATCCAAAAGACAAACAACAAATGCTGGCGAGGATGTGGAGAAAGGGGAACCCTCCTACACTGCTGGTGGGAATGTAAGCTAGTTCAACTATTGTGGAAAGCAATATGGAGGTTCCTCAAAAAACTAAAAATAGAAATACCATTTGACCCAGGAATCCCACTCCTAGGAATTTACCCTAAGAATGCAGCAGCCCAGTTTGAAAAAGACATATGCACCCCTATGTTTATCACAGCATTATTTACAATAGCCAAGACATGGAAGCAACCTAAGTGTCCATCAGTAGATGAATGGATAAAGAAGATATGGTACATAGACACAATGGAATACTATTCAGCCATAAGAAAGAAACAAATCCTACCATTTGCAGCAACACGGAAGGAGCTAGAGGGTATTATGCTCAGTGAAATAACTCAGGCAGAGAAAGACAAATACCAAATGATTTTTCTCATTTGTGGAGTATAACCACAAAGCAAAACTGAAGGAACAAAATAGCAGCAGACTCACAGACTCCAAGAAGGAACTAGTGGTTTACCAAAGGGGAGGGAAGGTGGAGGGGAGGGGGGGAGAAGAGGACTGTGGGGTATCCTGATTGGTGCACATGGTGTGGGGGGGTCACAGGGAAGACAGTGTAGCTCAGAGAAGACAAACAGGGACTCTGTGGCATCTTACTACACTGATGGACAGTGACTGAAATGGGGTATGGGGGGGCTTGATAATATGGGTGAATGTAGTAACCACATTGTTTTTCTTGTGAAACCTTCATAAGAGTGTATATCAATGATGTCTTAATAAAAAAAAAAACGAGGATGACACGTTGGTGTCCAGGTGAGAGACTGAAATAGGAGGTTTCCCATGGTGCACATCAGTGGATGCTCCAGGCTCCCCTGTAGGGATGAGGCAAAGGGGGAGAGGGTAGAACAGGAAGCTCACGTGGGTCAGGAACACGGTGCTTGCCTGACATAGGCTGACAGGAGGGAGGACATCAGGTGTGCTGTATAGGCTGACAGGCATTGTAATCACAGCCTGAGGCACGTGGTGGCCAGGGGACAACCCCTACCATCACTCCTACCAAGGACCGAGGCCCTGTCACACAGCTGGGGCCCCTCTGGAGCCTGAGAGCGGAGTGTGGTCCGGGTCACCATGTCCTCTCACACTCTCCACCTCCAGGGGAAGAGCAAAGAATGAAGCGAATGAGGGACCACAGATCATCTGTGTCTCCTGGTGACAGTCAAGTACAGGATCTGCTCAGAACAGGTAGAAGGAGATCCAGCAGGGACTTGGGTAGGGGGATGCGTAAGGGCCGCGACTAACACAAGGAGAAAGGCAGTCTTTGAGAAGGGTATGGGTATGAGCAGTGTGCGCATGTGTGTGTGTGTATGACCCTTTCCTGACTCCCCAACCTAATTCTCTTTTTATATTTTTCAGGCTTTCATAAAAGGTCTGGTGGGAGGAAGCTTCAACTAATTCAGCTAATCCCAACTCCAACCTCACTGAACCCCAACTGTGCGCAAGGCCCTTTGCTGGGTAGAACAATACCAAGGTGAGCTCTGGACTGGGGAGGTAAGTTCTGACCACAGGACAGTAACTCTCATGGGACAAGTGCAATTCAAGGGGGCTCAGAGGAGGAGAGGTCATGTCTACTTGAGGGAGGGTCTGTGGCATTTCACTCCAGGCTTTAACAGTCAGCGACAGGGGAAGCCGGCATCCCAGTCAGTGGGAACAGCGTTGAGCGACTACAAAGGGGCAGGGAATTAAGGTGTGTCCAGGGACAGGATGGGGGCGGTGCTGAAGCACAAGCATGGGGCACTGGGCTGGGGGCTCCTGGGGGAGGCTGGCCAGGGTCCGGTGCAGGGGGCCTGGGAGGAGGGACAGGTGCTAGCCCAGCCTTGGACTTAAGGGGAGGAGGACAATGGGAGGGAGTAGAGAAAAAGAGGGAAGGGTCAAAGACCACTGGGATTCCAGCCTGCAGGAGGATGGGAAGAATGGTTGGAACCCATTATTCGAAACTCTGCAGGTCTTAGCCGTGTGCTCAATAACTCCCAGCAGTATAATTCAGTGTGTACTCAGTAAATGCTGTCACCATCCTCCCTGTGGCTGAGGCCAAAAACTCAGAGTCATTCCGGGGTCCTCCCCACACCACACAGTCCCCAATGAGCTGCTTTGCTCTCCCTCCAAAGGAGCCCCACGCCCAGCCCTGTCTCTCTCCCTGCATGGGTTCCCTGTTCCTCCACCTGGAAGGCTCTGTCCCCAGATCTTCCAGTGGCCACGTCCTGCAGCTTGTGTCACCTCCTCCAAGAAGCCTTCCCTGACCACCAGTCCCCTTCCTAGTCACTCTCTCATGTCATCTATTTTACTTGTTGCTGTCTCAGCACACCTCCCTTCCCCCATCCTTTCCTGGCTCATCTATGGCTGGTCCCCAGCACTTGGCCCAGTGCCAAGCACAGAGACCATACTTCATAACTGTTTGTTGAACTGCCCGTAATGCCATTTTAGAAGTGCAAGGGTCCCCATGCACTGTCTTCACAAACATGTGACATTCCCTCCCCAGAGTTACTTCATCCAGGACAAGGGCACATACTGCCTGGGCCTGGGGAGCACGCAGGAGGGACGGGTGCCCCCTGAATAAAGCTGTCAGCAAGTGGCGGCCCCAGCACGCAGGGGAGGAAGTCACCAACCTGTGGGCCCACGGCCCTCTGCAGCCTGGAGAGGTTTGCAGGGTACAGACTGATGCAATTTCCTTAGCACCAACCGCTGTAGGAAACCTAACGGGTTCCTTCCTCCTCCCGCGAGACAGCAAGGAGCAGGAGCAGACGAGGGGGCGGGCGTCATCCCACTGCCCCAGCAGGCCTGCCGCTGCCGGGTGCCGGGCTGCTTAGCCAGGGCACCTCCCAGGGAAGTGCGAGGCAGGGCTCTGAACCCCACCCGCAGCGGCCTCCTTCAGCCCCACCCACTTCCTTAGCCGTGACCCGCCTGCCTCACCTGCTCCCGGTCCAGCACCATGCCCCTTCCCAAACGGGTCTCCGGATCCTGACAACGGGATGCAAATAGCAGACCATTTGACAGACCAGAAGACTGAGGCCAGACCACACCATTAGTGCCACGGCCGCACCTAGAACCCAGGCCTTTGCCTGCTGGTTCAGGGCTATTACTGCTAGGCATTCACAACGGTTTCTAAAATTGATAAGCAATGATAAGTATGTGTGTGCTACACACGGAGACGTTCCTGTGAAATGCGAGACGAACAAGGCCCAACCATGGCTGTGGGTGTCTGGACCGACCCCACTCCTGCCCCTGAGCCCCTCAAGGGCAGGGGCATTGCCTTATTGACCTCTGTGACCCCGGATACCGAGCCCGGGGCTGGCGCCCAGCACTTGGCCCCGGAGGCCCGGCCATGCGCCCTCCCCGGCCCGGTCCCGCGGGCAGCCCTGCAGTTGCAGCTCCAGCCCCAGCCGAGAAGTTGCGGCGCTCCAGCCGCACGGCGCGGACCCCCGGGCACTCACTCGTGCTGGGCCGCCAGCAGGTTGAAGACGTAGGTGACCGGGATGGCCGACAGGGACAGCACGAACACCCCGGTGGCCGCAGAGGCACTCATAGCCGCCGCCGCGCCGCCTGCCCTTCACCGCATCCCGCGCGGGGGCCACGCCCCGGCTTCCGGCAGCGCCGCGCCCCCGGCCGTGCCCTCCGGGGGGACCCAAGCCCTCTGCAGCGCCCCAAACACCCCGCGCCCCCTGAAACCACCCCTAGCCCCCGCGCCCTCTGCAGCACCCCCTAACACCCTGCGCCCCCTGCAGCGCCCCCTAATCCCCCGCGCCCCCTGAAATGACCCCTAGCCCCCGCGCCCCCTGTAGCGCCCCCAGCCCCCCACGTCCCCTGAAGCGACCCCTAACCCCTGCGTCCTCTGCAGGGCCCCCTAACCCACCGCACCGCCTTCAGAGCCCCCTAACCCCCGCAACCCCTGCAGCGTCCCTAGCCCCGCCCCTAAGCCCCCCCCCACGTCCCCTGAAAGGCCCCGCCCCCGCCCCCTGCAGCGTCCCCTAGGCCCCGCGTCCCCTGCAGCGTCCCTAGACCCCGCACCGCCTGAAGCTACCCCTCCCTAGCCCCCGCGCCCCCTGCAGCGTCCCCTAGCCCCCCACGTCCCCTGAAGGGCCCCTAGCCCCCGCGTCCCCTGAAGAGCCCCCTAGCCCCTGCGTCCCCTGCGCCCCCTTCAGAGCCCCTAACCCCCGCAACCCGTGCAGTGTTCCCTAGCCCCCAGAGCCTCCTGCAGCGCCCCACCCGCAGCCGGGGTGCGCAGGGGCGCGGGACTGTCCCAGAGGCGCCCGCACCGTCCTCCCGCTGAGAGGCGCCCGGCCAGGCGACGAGGCTCCTGCTGGGGGACAGGTGTCCCGCGGGCGCGCTCTGCGGGAAGGCGGAGCCAGGGAGGCCGGTGCGGGTCCTCGGCCCTGGGCCCCGCCCGGAGCTTGTCGACGCCCCAGAACAGCTCTGAGCCGAGCTACGGGCCCGCGGAGGGCGGAGTCAGACCCTGGGGCGGTGGAGCGGGAAGGGCCAAGTGGGGAGCCCTGGGCTCAGGACCGGGAAGGTCAGTGATCCCGCAGGCTTGGAACCGCCCCGTGGGAGCAGCTGGCAGCCCCAGCAAGCCCAGCTCCTGCTCCTAGACAGAGTCCGGTTTTAAGCCTTGGCTGTTCCCCCGCTGCTATGGACCTTGCTCAAGTTCCTTAACTCCCCTGTGCCCTTTCCCTTCTCTGTCACATGAGGGTGATCCACCCCAAAGTGACAGTGGGGCTAGCTGAGTTAGTATCCATGAAGGTTTACCCCTCACTGTTTAGGACTTTGCTATCTCCTGCAGTTCCCACGTTTGGGAGGGGAACTCATACTCAGAGGAATGCCATGACTTGCGAGACTTGTGTGCCTTTCATTTCTGAGGAGGTCGTGTTACCACCGCCCAGCCGCCCTAGAACCAACCGGGTACATGACTGGAGACAAGGGCTCCTCCTCAGACTACAGGTAGATACCCCTGGTTGTAGAGAATATCTGCCACGTATGCCCTGGCTGCCTGGCATGATGGGCAGGGGGTCTGGGAGGGCCCCTGGGACTGGGCCTGGACTGGTGCGCTGGCTGGGGCAGGGAAGGAGGTGCTCCAGACAGAGGACAGCTCGAGTAACCCAGGGAGGCAGGACACGTCCCTAGTGCCCTGACAACGCGGAGGCAGCTGAATGGCCTTCCGCCCCTTTAGAGATGAGGAAATGCGCTACCGACAGGCTGTGACCCGCTTGGGACCCTCAGCCCTTCTAAAGCCAGATCTAACCCCTATCCTGGAGCTAGCTGCTCAGAGGCTTCCCCAGCTCTGAGGACATAATGACTAAGCCTTGGCACAGACTGTCACATATCCAGAGTTTTCCCAAAGATGTCCTTACCCGTGACCAAACATCCCCCTCTCCCACAGCCTCCTACCCTTCACCACCCTCCTTAAACTCCTTCCTCCCGACAGCGACTACCTGCTCTGAGACCCCTTCTCTCCTCCCAGCCCAGGCCCAAGGCCAGTCCAACCCCTTCATCACCACCGGACTTGGTTGCATCAGTCCTGCCCTCTCTCTTGTATCGTGAGCCCCCTGAGCCGCCCTGGGTCCTTGCCCTCAACCTAGACACATGCTCTGTCTGTTCCAGTCTGGAAATGTGCTCCCTGGACCTGAGTGGCCTCTCTGGTTGCCATCTTCTTTCCTTTCTCATCCATGCAGGGTTTTAATGACCACTTCTGTGCTGATAGATCCCAAATTCATCATCCCCAGCCTTGACTTCTCCCCTTAGCACTGTGCAGTGGGCAGCCCACAGGACCTCACACGGGCCAACGTGGAATTCTTCATCTGCCTCAAGACCCCTCCAGCTTATCTCATCTGGTGGCACCACCATTCACATAGTCCTCCAAGCCGGAGTCTGGAAGTCCTCATCCCTTCTGGCCAATCCCAAATTCCTTTGCTTACCAATGAAAGAGTCCTACCACGGTTACTTTCCAAATATCTCCCGTCTGTTTGCTCCTCCCCATCTGCACCACCACTGGCTTAGTTCAGGTCTGCACCCTGTCCTCCTCCCTCATGTCTCTGACTCTGACCTCACCTGCCCCAGAAGACCTTACCTGGCCACCCTCCCTCACCTCCCCCACCCTTGCAAGCAAGCACCCTGATTTACTTTCTTTATAACACTTTACTTATACTATCCAGAATGATCTTACTTACACCTCTACTCGCTGTTCTGTGTGTCTCCCCACTGTAATGCGAGCCCCCTGAGGTCAGGAGCCGTACGTATCTTGTTTCCCCTTCTGCTCTCATCAGCCAGATTAACACCCGATACAAAGGGGACCCTCAAGGAACATTTTGTCCACTGCTGTGTGGGGGAATATATCTGCAAATGCTGTGTCTGATAAGGGGTTAATATCCAAAATATATAAAGAACTCACACAACTCAACATCAAAATACCGAATAACCCAATTAAAAAATGGGCAGAGGACCTGAACGGATATTTTTCCAAAGAAGACATACAGATGGTTGACAGGCACATGAAAAGATGCTTCACATCGCTCATCATCAGGGAAATGTGAATCAAAACCGCGGTGTGATATCACCTCGCACCTGCCAGAATGACTAGTATCAGCGAGACAAGAAATAAGTGCCGGCGATGGTGTGTAGAGAAGGGGGCCCTCGTGCACTGCGGACTGCTGGGATGCGACTTGGGGCGGCCACACGGAAAGCAGTGTGGAGGTTTCTTAA
Source organism: Smutsia gigantea (assembly GCA_032199065.1). NCBI lineage: Eukaryota > Metazoa > Chordata > Mammalia > Pholidota > Manidae > Smutsia > Smutsia gigantea. The sequence goes on from JAVSCE010001226.1 coordinate 69,530, forward strand.
AAAACTAAAAATAGAAATACCATACAACCCAGAACTCCACTTTTGGGAATCTACCTGAAGAAAACAAAATCATTAACTGCAAAAGCCACATGTAGCGCCCATATGATTAAATAAAAAGGGATGAAGAGGCACAAACTTCAAGTTATAAAATGATCTAGTCCCAGGGATGGAAGTACAGGTCATGATATTTTAATACCTTTGTATGGTGACAGGTGGTGACTATGCTTACAATGGCGAGCATTTAGTGATGTGTGCAACTGGTGAATCACCAAGCTATTCCTCTGAAACCAACATCATATTGTATGTAAACTACATTTCAATTAAAAAAATAGGTAAACGGAATCACATAGTTAAAAAAAAGAAATACTTGTTCTTGAAATGAATGTTCTAGATCATCACTGTCTGATGGAAATATAATGCAAGCTAGAAATGGGGGCCACGTGTAATTTTAAATTTTCTAGTAGCCACATGAGAAAAGTAGAAAGACACAGGCGAGGTTAACTTTCAGAATAGATTTTATTTAACCCAATATGTCTAAAAGGTTATATTTTCAAGTCACCGATGTCAAAGATATTGAGATAAATTGCATTCTCTTTTTCATACTCAATCTTTGAAATTTTGTGTGTAGTGTCCACTCACAGCATCTGTCATTTCAAGTGCTCAGTAGCCGCATGTGGCCAGTGGTGCCTGTACTGGACTTCATGGCTCTAGACTCCCTTCTCCCATCATACTGACCCAGCTTCAGCTGTGCTCTCTGCTCCTGTAAGAATAAGCGAGATAATTAAATCACTGGTAAACTTATTCAAATATCCTCAGAGAGGAGCTTTGGGGTAGTATGATACACATGTTGGAAATAATGTGATTCTGTTGCAGCAATTTCTCTTAATGCTGAAAATACAAGTGGTCAGAATGCTTGCAATTGAGAAGCCTGTTTGGGAAGAACCCTCCCCAGGTTTCCGGGAGGAGCACAAACCCAGTGAATACAGTCTCATTTGGCAACACTACAGTACTCTGTAGATTATGAAATAATTCCATGAATGTGATTTCCTTTCATCTTCACGACACCTCTCCCAAGACTATAGAGTCATTATGGATGAAGAAACCAGAGCTCAAAGAGGTGAGACGATTTTCCCAAGGTCAAAGGGCTAAGAGAAGGTGAAGTCGAATTCAGATTTCCTGACTGTACATCACTGTCCCCAGGATGCCACAGCTGACCAGCAATGAAGCGCCATGTTGGGAGCCTTCAAAACGGCAGGTGGACATACTGCAGATTTGGCTGGTTGACCCAGTGCTCAGGAGACTGAGGTCTGAAGTCCTCCTCCATGCAGGTCAGGAATTATTAAGTTCTGATTCTCTTGAAAGAGGGCTGTAGATGACTTAAAACAGAGGGCATTCAGACAGTAAAGTGGTTGCTTGGTGATTCATTTTTGCTTTTCGTTTTTTTTAGGAACATTAATCTTGCAAGCCAAGACGGCTAGTGTTGTAGCGGTGCTTGACGCCAAGCTGCCTGGAAGCAAAGATAGGCACAGGGAGGGCTGCACACAGCCAGTGCGGGGGAGACAGCTCTTTGTTGTGTTGATTCAAAGTCATTGACTAAGCAAGAATTAAACGCAGGGCCCCTCATCGAGCCTGTTTGTGCCAGCAACAGGAAGTGAAAGCAGAGTGTCAGGAACTCGGTCACCTGGACAGCAGGAGCTCAGAAGTGACTGGCTGGGCCAGCTCGTCGGGAGCCCAGACGGCACTGTTCTGGAGGGTGGAGTGGGGCCCTCCCGGAGCCCCAGCCCCAGAGCTCTGGTTCTTCACATGCTTCTGTTTCCCTCTTTTTTCTCCTGCTGTTAAAGTTAGGTTTGTGTCCTGAGGAAAGGATGCACACTCTAGGTGAATGTGTAAGGGGCAATCAGGTTGCTCTGTGGGTTGTGCAGGGACAGAACAGATGACCCGGGAGTGACCTCAGCAGTGTGGTGGGCCTTAGTAGGGAGGTAGGTCACTGGGGTCCTGTCCAAGGAAGGGACAAGAGAGCGACCAGGCCACTCAAAGAAATACTAAGCTACCCTAAACACTGTTAACTCTAAACACCAAGTTACTCTAAACAAATACTAAACTAAGCACTGAGTTACGTCAAACATCACCAGGCGTCCCTTCAGTAACGCTGCGGGCCCTGACTCGGGCTCCAGTTGTCAATGGGGATGTTTCTGGGTGACGATGGCTGTCTGTCCAGCACCTGACAGTGCCAGGCATAGAGTAGATGCTCAGTAAGTGTTAACCAAAGAGAAAAAAGGAGAGAGGAAGAAGGGAAGGTGGGGTTTAACAAAGAGGGGGAAAGGAGGAAGAGGGAGAGGGAAGAAAGGAAGTCTGTGGGAAAGGGATAAGAAAATTAAATGGAGAGGTGAAGTTAGTGGGTTTGTCGGAGGTCTCGTGCCATTGCTACATTAGCTATGCCCCGCTGTCCTGGGCTTCCTAGCAACCAAAGCAAGGCGGGAAACACATCATAACATTTACGGTCCATAAGATAGAAACAGATCTGGTTGCTGAGAACTGTCCCATGGCTCCTCTTAAAGGGAACACCGTCCCATAGCACGTCCTCAGTCACATCCCCACAGCAAACATGGAATCAGATGCTGAGCAGTCGTCTCTCCATACATCCTCGGTGCAGGTGACGGGCACACCCCCGGGAGCCGCCGGGACACTCAGGAGCCTAAGAGTTTACGCAGCCAGCGACTCTGAAAGCTTGGCTTGGTTCAGTGGTACAGGTTACAACACCAGGGGGCAGGGGTAGAGAATCGACCTTCCTGGGAGGCGCGCAGCACTTCCAGGCTGAGCCCAGGGCAGACATCCCCTGATCACCGACGGTCTCCGCGGAGACGCGATGTCGCCTCAGCCACCTTCCCAGTGGGGCCCACCGGCAGGGCCCTTCTCACCAGCCTGCTGAATCCGTCTGCCTGCTCTGATCAAGAGGCATCATGACTATCCTTCAAGCAGGGCTTCATTACTGGCATTTCACATAGTTATGTTTTAATACAAAGGAGGCAATAGGTGAAATTACAGTGCCTGACAGGAGAAGAAATATTCCATGTTGCTAAGGAAGGACAGGACATTATGGTTTGACAGGCAAACAAGCAGAGGGTAATTGGACACTCGTGCGTGAAGACGCTGAGCAGGGGGACAAGGACTCAGCCCCACTCCGAGGTTGCGGCAGCGTGCAGGCTGCTCCCGCGGCGGAACGAAAAGGCCTCCTAGGATAGGGTTAGATGGGACTGATTGGATGGGAGCTTGAGGGGCTTCGCTGACATTCACTTCCCCTCTCTACATGCCTTCTCAACCTCTGATTGGAGAATTGACATAGTAATAGTTAACGTAAGAATGATTAACATCATTAAGTGGCCAATACATTTTTTGTTTAAAGAAGAAACAACACAGTGCTTGAAACAGGAATGGGTCCTCCTGTCAGAGCAGAGATGCGAAGGATACAGAGAGGACTGTGGTAGCTGTTGCTTTGCTGGTCCCCAGAACCACACTTTCCAGTGTTCATGCCCTTTCGTTGCCCCTACCACAATGTCTCTGCACTTGGCATGTAGCCGACTTGCTTTGGCCAAGGGGACATTAGAAACCATGATTTCAACAGACGTTTATAGGAGCTTGTCCTGTTAGGCTGCTCTTTCTTGGAGCACAGCCGCCATGGTGCACGGAGGCCCAAGCGGCTATGTGGAGAGGCTCATGTGGAAAAGCACCAAGGGCCCTGGCTGACCAACCGCCTGCATGGAGAGCCCAGCCAGTACCAGCACCAACATGGAGGATGAGTTTGGACCTCCCCTCCATCCCAACATCAATGCCACATAAAGCATAGCAACAGTTCTATAGTCAACCTGTAGAATCATGAAAATGACACATTCTGATGTTTTAAGCCAGTGAAGTTGGAGGTGGTTTGTTATACAGCAGTGAGTGACTGAAAAATAAAGAGCAGTCATGGAGAAAGAACAGAGGAAATTTAAACCTGAGGCACCAATATTCTTCCCAAGGGAGACAAGGAGCAGGCCCAAGTTCCAAGTAAATAAATGCAGAACCGAAGGAGGCTTTGGTCAAGCATTCAGGAACAGCACCGAGGGCAGCTCAGAGTCAGCTTTTGTCCTCTTCTGGCATGAGCGTGTGACAGCTGGAAGCAATGGCATTCATGCTCAGAGTTAGTCAAAACCCTGTTCTCTAAAGAAAGTAGGCAACCTGCCTGGAAAATGTCCGAGGGTGGTTGTAGGGCCTGAGAATGAAGCAGAACCTAGCCTGAAATGCTAAAGAGCTCTACCCCTCAGAATAAAACCTGCTTGGACATCTGTGAAGTTCTCTAACTCAACTACTGTTCCTTGCCCTGATACCCTAAAACGGTTTCTATCATCTGAAACTCTGCATCGACCCCTTAGACAACTCTCGTCAGCCAAGGGAGCAGCCTGACAGGTCCTAAAAAGTCTGCAGACACAGTCATGCAAAGCCATCCATACTAATTATCGTAGTCCTTTCTTCATGACTGTGAGCAGAAAACCAACATTTACTAGGGAAATCAACAGCATGAAACAGAAGGCCTGAATTGTACCAAGAGAAAAACTGACCTTGGAGGAAACAGACAGTTTAGGAAAGAAGAGAGAACTTTATAAAAATCACAATTACTATCCTCAGAGAAATTTGAGATGCTTCAGTTGAGAAATGGAAAGAAGGGGCTATCAGAAAGGAACAAAGAACATGAAAACATTCTTGGAAATTAAAAATGGGATTGCAATAGGAAAAATTTAATTAATGGGCAGAATAATAATTTGGACACAGCTCAAGACCAAGTGGTTAGTCCAGAATCAAGGAACCTCAAAGAATGTAGAGCAAGAAAAATAAAGAGGGAGAAAATGTAAGAGCATGGAGAAGAGACGAGGGTGTCCAACATGTGTTTAATTGGGAAAGAATAGAGAATAGGACAACGGCAGAGAGAGCATTCCAGAAAGAAGTTAACCTAGAATATAGGGAATGGAACAGAGGCTAAAATACCATAGCACAATGTAGGAACCACCAGCCACCCTCTGGGGTAGAGAAACTACAGAAAATTTCAAGCTGGAGAGTGAAACTTTCAGCTTGGTCATTTCAGAGACTTCCTCAAATTGGTGTGCAGAGATTACGGTAAGGGTCTGAGAGAAACAGGAGGCACAGGGACGAGAACAGCAGCCATCTCAGCAATAAGAGAAGAGGTCTGGAACCGGGACAGCCGGGGCAGCCACAGTGAGCGCCGGAAGGGCACATGAAGCAGGTGTGGAATGGGCAGGGAGCATGGTGACCAACTGGATGAGAGAGGCACAGGCCAGAGAAGAATTTAGGAATGGCCGCTGGCCAGGGAGCAGGAAAGGGACAGGGAGTAAGGGGACTGAGAGGAACCAAAGCTTACGGGGGCTTTTCTCTGGGGCCTGGAGACAGGGTCCTCCTTCCCTGTGGGTGTGCTGCCCAAATAAAACGAAGTCTTACAAACTAGGAAGAAGGAGATAAACAGTTAGGTAGTGGTTGTAAGTCATATTTCATTTCCTACCTTCAAAACTCTGGAGGAGGAGGACAAAAAGGTAAAAATGAATGACCCAGGTCACCTTGCTTCTAAATACATCTTGGTGGCATTAACCAACGGAAAGATAGCAAAAAGGCCTTGTCTAGGCAAGGCATTTATGAGGATATAACTGGTCTATTTAGGTTCCTTATGGAAAACACACCTGGATTGTATGCATTTACTGGGTCCTAGCCTGTGGAAAAACATTAGCATCAGCTATGTAATTACTGGAATACAAAATGAGAATGATTCCTGAGCCCTTTGTGTAAGCAGTGCCCCCGTGCAGCATTCAGATGCCTCATGTGTTCATCCGGATCCAGGGTGCATCCTTACATGTTGAGGAAGGATCTGGAGCCACATTAGTGATCCCAGACTTCTTTACGCTTTGTCCAAGTCTCAAAATCATGTGTATCCTTTGAATTACTGGTAAAGGCCAATTCTGGGTGAGATCTTGTGGGTAATTTCTGTGAGTCTGGTCAAACAATCCAACCTTTTGTGTGATCTTAGGCAAGCAGACCGCAGTGTTGTTATCCTCATTTAACAAATGAGGAAATGGCCTCTTAGCAAAGGGGAAGCCTGCCCATGCTCACCTGGCTAATAACGAGCAGGCCAGGACAGTAACCAGGGCTCAACGGTTTCCTGCCAGCGTCTGGGGCTGACTGGTTGGTAGAGAAAGGAAGGTGATCACATGACTTCCCACATCGCTGAGAACAATTTGAGGATAGACAGAGCACAATTCCATTACATTCTGAAATAACTGATCTGTTGAACCAAAGGCTAAAGTCAGAGGCCAGACATTCTTCCCACTTGACGGCCGGGGTTTCAGCTGCAGTCTTTCACGGTAGCAGCAGTTTACCGCAGAGGGAGCTGAAGGAGGCCCTGGCGAGGGAGAGGCGGTCAGCCCAGTCTGATGTGTTCATGGGACTCCGCTAGGAGATTGCTGGTGGGCATTCTGATATCCTGAGCCAGGATCACACTACAAAGAATGGTCAGGGATGAAGACAGAGATCCGGGAATGAGCAGCATTACAGGAGATCACAGGACTAGAGGAGATCATGGGGAAAGTGTTTGGAGGGGCAAAGAAAAAGAAAGGGGCCCAGAATGGAGCCCTGAGTAACACCAGTGGGGAGGCGTGGGAGCTGGCCACATAGGAGACTGAGGAGGAAAGGCTAGAGAAGCGTGAGAAATACAGGACTGTGTCCCAAAACCCCGGCAAGGAGAAGGCCAAAGAGCAAGTGGTCAGCCGACAGGCCCCTCACGGTCAAACACAACGGCAGAAAAGGGCTCATCGGGTCTGGCAGCTGGGAGATTCCCAGCCAGCAGCCTCAGAGGCGCCCTGTGGAGCAGCGGCCAGAGCCGACAACAGTCAGGGGGGGCGTCAGGACGTGAGGAAGCGGAGGGAGGATCCTGTGAGAGGAAGGAAGGAGGAAGGAGGGCCTGGAGACTGACACGGCATGAGGACACTTCTGTCCAGAGAAACCATTTGTATGTTCCCCAGAGAGGATGCAGGAGAAATGCAGGGTTACGGGGACGAGCTCAAGAGCCGAGGGGGAAAATAGCCTGGAAAAGAAGGGAAATTTATGAGGTGGATGAGAGAAGAATAAGCAGACCTCCTTATAATTGAATTGATCTAGTTTCTGTGGCTGGAAAATGAGTGGAGATGGGCAAAGTTACGTGAAGTGTGTGCAAATAATCAGCTTGGTCTATATTTACTTGCCTGTAACCAGGGAGGCAGCATATCTGAGTGATGTGGCCTCTGAAACCCAGCCTGCTGCTTTGAAGTTCATTTGTGGCCATGGCACGCTTTTTCACGGAGGCCCATATTTATATCACTGCTCTGACTACCAGCAACTGTACTCAGCCTCCATGGCTTATGTCAAAGATTCAGAACATGTGGGACAGATAATTCCAGAATGTCCTTGGAGCCCTCAGGTTATTTTAATGAACAGGAGAACAGCCATGATACTGTGGTGTAAACTGGACAAATTTTAGTTATTCATCTTATACTTGACTGAGTGCATCAAAATAGTATGTGAGACAGCTAATAATAAAAGTGCAACTGGACAGTGAAAATAGGTTAAAGAGAAAAATCACAACTGTGGCAAATAATTGAAAACTGTGCAACCTCCACAGTAACTAAAGAAATGGACATTAGAAAAATGAGGCAACATCTCTTAAATGAGCAGAAGCAAAGTCAAATCACCAAGTCTACGTGGGGCACTCTTTAGGAAAATGATATTACTGAAATTGCTTGGCAGTGAATATTTAAGTTGGTGCAGTGCTTGGAATAATTGCTAACTTGTGTGGAGCATTTACCCCACAGTAGGCAGTGCTCTGATGTGTATTCCCCAATCTTCCTTTAACCCTCTGGGGTGGACAGTGTCACTATGATCGTCCCCATTTTCCAAATAAGGAGCATGGGGCACAGAACAGTTCCGTAAATTGCCCAAGGTCATGAAGCATGAATTGACCAACCTATGATTCACACCAGGTGGACTGATAGTTGATACCAGGAGGACCCCTTTACATTATTAAAAACTATCAAGCCTTTCATGATAAAAACACTCAACAAACCCACAGCTAACATGCTCAATAATAAAAGATTAAAAACTCTTCCCCTAGGATCAGGAATAAGACAAGGATGCCTACTTTCACCACTGCTAGTCAACAACACTGTACAGAAAGCCCTAACCAGACCAATTAGGCAAGAAAAAGGAATAAAGGCATCCAGATTGAGAAGGAGGAAGTACAATTCTTTGTTAACAGATAATATGACCCTGTATCTGTCTACCTATCCCCCAAAGAATACACAAAAAAACTATTGGAGCCGATTAATGAATTCAGCAAAGTTGGAGGAGACAAAATCAACATACCAAAATCGGTTGTATTTCTATATATTGGCAATGAATAATCTGAAAATAAAATGTAAAAGGATTCCATTTATGACTGACTAAAAATTAAATACTTAGGAATAAATTTAGCCAAGTTGGTGCAAGTTATTCACTTAAAACTCCAAAACACTGCTGAAGAAAATAAGGATCTAAATAGAAGGAAAGACAGTCTGGGTTCCTAGATTAAAAGATTATATCCATAATATATAATCTTATATTTTATAAAATATATAAATATATAAAATATAATATATAAAAAAAGACTTAGGTCTTAAGACAAAATTGCCATTCAGGTGGTAATACTTTCCACTTCAATCTACAGATTCAATGCAAAAATCCCAAGGACGTTTTTTGCAGAAATTATAAGCTGATTGTAAAATTGATCAGGAATCTTTGGGGGCCCTGAATGGCCAAAACAATGTTGAAAACAAAAAACAAAGAGGACTCACATTTTCCAATTTAAAAACTTACTACAAAGCTACAGGAATCAAGCTAGTGTGGTACTAACACAAGGACAGATATATAAACTGTTGGGATGGAACTGAGAGTCCAAAAATAAGCCCCAAAATCTATGGCCAATTTATTTTCAATGGAAGTGCCAAGATGACCCAATGGGACAAAGAATAGTCTCTTCAACAAATGGTGCTGGGACAACTGAGATTTCCATATGAAAAGAATGAAGTTAGACCTGTATGTCATACCATATACAAAAAGTTAGCTCAAAGTGGAGCATAGACCTAGATGTAAGAGTTAAAACTATAAAACTCTTAGAAGAAAGCATAGGGGTAAATCTTCATGACTCTGGATTTGGCAAGAGATTTCTTAGAAATGACACCAAAAACACAAGCAACAGAATTAAAACTAGACAAACTGACTTAATCAAAATTAAAACATTTTGTGCATCAAAAGATACTTTGAAGAAAGTAAGAAGACAACCTCCAAAATGTGAGAAAATATTTGTAAATCATGGCTACAATAGAAAGCGACAAGTGTTGAAGATGTGGAAAAATTAAAACTCTCCTACCCTTGCTTGTGGGAATGTAAAATGATGCAGCTACTGCAGAAAACAGATGATAAGTTCTTCGAAAAATTAAACACAGATTTATCATATCACCCAACAATTCCACTCCTGGGTTTTATTCAACTGAAAACACTGGTCTGAAAAGGAGCTAATAGGTGGAAACAACCCAATATCCCATCAACTGATGAGTGGATAAACAAAAATGGTATATCATACAATGGAAGGTCGTTTGACGGTAAGAATGAATGAAGTACTGTTACCTGCCACAGCGTGGATGACCCTCAGAAACATTATGCCTGGTGAGAGAAAGGCTACAGACTGGATAATTCCATTTACATGAAACACCCAAAATAGATCCACAGAGACAGAAAGTAGGCTACCAGTTACCGGGGGCAGAGGAGAGGGAGGAATGGGGAGTGACTCTTATGGGTACAGAGTTTCCATTTGGGATGATGAAATCGTCTTAGAAGTAAATGGAGCTGATGGCCGCACAGCACAGTGATTGTTCTAAATGCCACCAAAATGCACTTTAAAATGTTAATTTTAAGTTATATGAATTTTACCTCAATTTAAAAGATGTATTCATTAAAAAATGGTATTGAGGACCCCAAAGAACTTTTGCTTACATGAATTATACCTGTCAATAGTGGTGTTAGAAATTAAAGTACCTTCATACATTCATTTTAAAATAACAATAATAGATATATAGAAATAAATAGGTAAACAGTTAACATATTTTTATGAAAAATAACTATATTTTTCCACAACAGATATTAGAGAGAAGACTGGTATTGTTTTATGTCTTTGAAGATCTCTTGAATGTCCAGCTCAGTGGAAGAAGCAAGGCTCTCGGCCTCTGCACACAGCCTGTCGCAGCATCACACTGTTGGGCAGCCTCTGGAAAACCGCAGCCCGCGCGCTTGAGAGAATGAGAGTGAAAAGGGCAAATAATGCCTTCATGTTATTATGAAATAATTTTGACTTCACAGAAAACATCTCCTGAGAACATCTCCAAGGACCCCAGCGCCCAATCATATTTTTAAACCTGTACAATGGGCTTGGGGCCAGGGAGCCCCACCTTTGGGGCTTCATGCTCTGTAGGTGCCATCCTGAAATTCTTAAAAATGTTATCTTTGACTTTGTGTTTTGCAAGGGATCTCCAGTGGGGTCATGGGGCATGCTTGGAGCCTTGGCTCAAGTACTATCCCACCCCTGCTGCCTCCCTGCCTCCCAGAAACCAGCTCAAGCTGCCCATCCCCACCCACTGGTTCCCTGGGCCTCACCTGGCCTCCACCTTCCTGCTCTGCCCAGCAACCACTGTCACCCCCTCCCTGCTGGGGGCCTTGGCTTAGGCATGCGATCAGAGCTGGGCTCATATACCCGGTGGCGACCCAGGGGAAGAACTGGCCACAGGTGACCTCGTCCCTGGTAGACAAGCCAGGGCGTGTTTAGCAGACACTTCGCCCATCCCTGGATCTAGATACATGTTACTTCTGGGCACAAAGATTGCAGTACCCGGGGGATTCACCGTCCCTGTGGCCTGGGGGCAGCCGGCCTCGGGAAAGGGGACATCCCTGGCCCAGTGCCCAGCCACCAGCTGCTGTGCCCCCACATGCTGCCAGGGACTGAGCCCCCAGGGACTGAGCCCTCAGGGGCCCGTGGGGCTAAGGCAGCATGCCCCTAGCTTGGCATTAAATAGCAAATAAAGATCACCAGGACACGTGGAAGGGGATAAGGGAGGGAGAGATGGGAAAAAGGAAAAGGCTTTTATTTTAGCACCTTAACGGGATTATTTACTGCTTTTTGAACCAGGACCTGTGGATTTTCATTTTCACAGTCTGTGAATTATATAGCTGGCTCTGCCTATAACCTCTGAGGCAGTAATTAAGATGGCACCTGAGTGTTCCTGCCCTCTGTCCTCATAAACCTGCAATAATAAATTATCCTAAGCAAATGAATTCAAAGGCGGAGAAAAACTATAAATAAAAGTACTTATAACAGCTTTATTATTATAATCAAAACTACAATTTAAATGGTTGATAATAGAGAAATGACTGAGAAAAAATTATTTCTCCTTCACCCTCCAAAATCTGTTTCTCCCCAAATAGTCTTTGTCTCTTCTCTGTCCACAGAAAGGAACTAGAAATAACCAACCCAGAAGAAATGAGCCTCCTTAGAGGCCAGATTCTGGTTTCTAAATATATTTCCCACTAAAGGGAACAGAAGCTCCATAGAGACATGGCTGATTCCAGGTCTGGGGCAGCAGATGTGCATCTGGACATTCTACAAGGTAAGGAAGCTCTCCAAGACTGCTGCCTCTGTGTCTTAAGACTCAAAAGCCCAGGGCTTTAAACCCTGCCTGACAATTAAATGCCTGGACACCAAAAATGAAAGCGAGCCCATGTGGCTATGTGGAAAGGTGGCTCTGCAACAGTGTTCCTCATCTGCTCACCCTCCATATTTGAAACTGTCGCTCACCTTCTGTCTCAGTCCTCAGCATGGGGTTATTGTTTGGGTGTGTAGATGAATGGTGGGTGATGAACAGATTTAAAAAGGAAGAGAAATTATAAAAATGTTTTATTAATAAGTAACGGGATGATTGTGGACAAGTTCCAATGTCAGGGCTCAAATTCTATTCTAATATCTAGAAAAATAGCTGAAATGAACTATTTTCAGTAGCAGCAAAAGTTTACCAGTTGATAAAATCAAGGAAAAATAAACAAAAAAGAGAAAGAGGGCTGCAAATTTAGTCACACTATATTCACACGAAGTGCCGAGAAATGTAGCTCCTTTATTTATCTTCAAGTGATCTAGTCTTACCAGGCCCCACTAATTAGGCAACATGGAAACAGATGTATTTTAGTCCATTCCATGTTAATTTGTCCAGGCCAGGAATGTGACCAATCTATTTAAGTAAGGCACAGAGGCAAAATGACCCTGTCAGATCCTACCCTCCTGCTCTAGTTTATCTGTCTCTACGGTGGCATTTGGGTGCAGAGACCGGGCTCTCAAGATCCTATCACATCATGCTGGCCCTGCAGTATGTGTGGGCTGGTGACCACTGAGGTGCAAATGGCCTTGGCCCTGGCTTCTGATGCCCACAGCTGACCCCTGCAGTTGCTCTAACCTGCAGCCCAGTTTGGTTTCTCTTGGTCAGAGCCTGAGGGCTGCTCTCCAACTGGCTCGACCTCCCTGTGGCTCTCACTGACCTGTGGACTCCTCTGAATCATTACCATGTTGTGCATCTGGCCCCTGATTAGGAGGTCCAGGCCATGGGGCCACCTCACCCACCCTTCCACCCCAGAAGATCCATGGTAGGGCTGCTGGCTCTCAATTCTGCATTCCTGGGGGCTAAAACAGGCTCAGGAGTGAACATTGGATCTTCTCTCTGGCCACCTAATTTTAACAATCACCTTGATAAGAAGGCCAAATATTCACTCTTTCCTATTCTGGGAAGATAAGCCTCCCTGTCTCAGAGCAGTCAGATTACAAGGGAACATTATTTGAGAGGGAAATAAAATGCATCTGTTTATTGTGTGGAAAAATATTGTCACCAGTTCTTAAGTAAGCAAAAAGTAATCTAACAACAATGACATAAAAAGCAGTAAGAGCCTAAGGAAAATTTCTTGACTAAATCATCCAGAAGAAATGCAGGAAGTTGGAGAACAAATTTACATTTTGGGGGGAACCTCTAATGAAGTCAAACATATGCAATGAAATGTGCACAAATCCTAACTGTGCAGTTCAGTAGATTTTCAAAACTGGGTCTACACCCCTGTAGTAATACCAAGATCTAAAAACAGAACATGAACAGCACCAGAGGCTCACCCCATGGCATTTCCATATCTTGACTTCCAACACCAAAGATTAGTTTCTTGGTTTTGAACTTAAAATATGTGGAATTATACAGTACATACTCTTTGGGGTCTGGCTCTTTTCATTCAATATTATGTTCATGAAATCCATCTATGCTGTTGCAGCATCAGTTCATTCTGCATAGGTTTTCATTATGTGATTACACTACAATTTATATTTCTGTTCTACTGAGGAGCAATTGAGTAATCTCTATAGTTTTTATTACAAATAGCAAGCACTCTTATGAACATTCTTAGGATATCTTTTGGTGAACATATGTACACACTTCTGTTGGGAATATTCCTAGGAGAGGAATCTCTAGATCATAGATCGTGTGTACATCCATCTTAAGGAAATAATGTCAAATTGTTTTTCAAAATGATTGTATCAACCTACACTTCCATCAGGAGAACATGAGCATTCTGATTGTTCTATATCCTTGCCAACACTTGTGACTGTCAGCCACTTAGGTTTTAGTCATTGTGTTCCTGGCATAATGTCATCTCACTGTGGTTGTAGTTTGCATTTCCCTGATGATAATCATGTTAAACATCTTTCTGTGTGCTTATTGACCATTTGCATATCCTCATTAATGAAGGGCCTGTTCAAGTCTCTTGCCCATTTTCTATTTAGTTGGCTTCCTTTCTCATCAATTTATGTATTTTAGATGACAACCCTTGTCAGATATGTGCATTGCAAATATCTTTCTAATGTATGACTTGCCTTCTCATTCTCTTACTTGGTATCTTTTCCTATTAATACAGTCCAACTTATTCATTTTTCTTTAATGGGTAAAGTGCTTTTTATTTCCTTGTTAAGAAATTTTTACCTGCTTCAATATGTTCTTTTATGTTTTCTGGAAAGAACTTTTTTATTATGTGAGGTCCACCATTTATAGAAGAGATAACAGATGGCTTATATCCAAGAACAAGAGGCCAAGTTTTTAAAAATTATTATAAAAAATTCATAATAGGCTATTTAAAGTCATCATTAGAAGCAGTGGAAATAAAAACTGACCTGGAAGAAAATCAATCAGCGAAACAGATTTAACTCAAGAAACATTCAGAACATAAAACCCATGAAGAAAAATGTAAAGCAAAAAAAAATGGAGAAAAAAATCATCAAACTCCTATTAAAAGCAGAATGGTTTACATACAGTATATTTCATCAATTCTGAGTGTACATTTCTTCCCATTTTAACATCTCTGAAATCAGAATGCATCTTACAATTCATACGTGTGATTCAGTCAAGAAAAAATAAAACTATAGGTTTGGTCAAATACTAATGAAGTCCTACAAAAGTGATAAATGGTAAAAATATATTTCTAAGTAAGTCTGAAAGATTCCTTTCAATAAGTATAAGGTATAAATCTTAGATAATAAGAAACCATTGTGTATTAGTTTAATTGGCAGCCTTTTTTGTTTCTCAGTGGTTCGTAAAATATGGTATATCTTACCATCAGTGGTGTCCTGGATTTGATGAGACAAAGCATTAACTAATTTACCCTATGCGATGATCTAAAGAAGTGGGCATTACTTTCTATGTTTGAAAAATGAAGAGATAGAGAAAATTAATAAGGTCATATCAGTAAATGATCAAGCGAGCATTCAAACCCGGATCTCTCCGCAGCCATTTGTCGCACTGGGGGAAAAACAGCTCCTAGACAACAGGACTCAGCATCTGACTCTGGCCCTCAGGAACCTCAGAGGAGATATTCCCAACTCTCAGCAGTCAATGACTAAAGATCCAGTGGAATTTCAGAAGGACAAAGTGAGTCTACAAATAGAGTCCATATTAAAATTAAGTCAGGAATCCTCCTATTTTTAATTTCAGATCTTCCACAATAAAAAGTAAAACACAAATTTAAGTCACAGGCTGACACAATGGTATTTTCAAATTACAAACATTTTGCAAGTTTTCCCAGCAGACATTGCTTTAAAGAGTCGGAGTCAGAATTGCCTCTACCTCTTCCGAATGCCCAGTCAAGCTGAGATGCAACACCAGTGGGGCCCAGAGCCAGCAGGTGTGGGTGAGGCATGGGAGAGGGGCCTCCCAAAGGGCTGTTCTCTAGGCAAAGCTGTGGTCTACAGAATAAGGTAACACCAAGACAGCCTCAGGGCTGCAGGGTCTTGGAAAACTTACTCTGGTCAACTGAAAATCTTAACAGTTCAGTCTATCTAACCAACCCAAGCTAATGCATCTCTTACAGGGTTAGAGGAAGAGGTAAAATGGATTCAGGGAGTCTGAGAATTTTATAGGATCTGGAGTTTGTAAGAAAAACAGTGGGGAGACAATAAAGATGCCTAGGGCCCCAGGCCAGCCAATGTGACAGATGTTTGGGTTAAGAAACCAGGACACCTTGAAATGCCAAACCTCAGAGATCCCCTGTTCATCTCCAGAAAGCTGGAGCAGAAGGAATGTTACTGCCCGAGGGAACCCCTGAGACAGGATGGGTCCAAAAAGAAAAAGGGCACAGACAATGCCCCCCGTCCTCACCCATGGGTTAAACACCTTAGTGACAAGGTGCCAAGATAGACATGTCCCCCTGTCCCTCAGATGGGCCACAGGCTAAACTTGTGTGTCAGCCATTAAATCCCCATCAAGCCCAGAAGAGCGGCTCATAGGTGAAGGCAGAAGAAAGATCTGTGACAGGGACCAGGCATGGCTGAGAAAGCCCTGCGGCTCCAGAACTTCTGTGGACTTGGTGAGCTGAAAGGTCTGTCATCTAGCGATGGCAGTCAAGTGTAGAGCAGACCTCTCAAAGAAGGCCCAGGAGGCAGCATCGGGGGACCTGGGCCATCAGGCACGGGGGACAGTGGTGGAGCCCTGGTGGGGGAGCCTGGTGAGGGCAGCTGGAGCAGGAGCCCGAGGCAGAGAGGACAGTCAAGGCCGGAGGGGCCTGCTCAGGGAAACATGTCCTGCCCCAGCCAGAGGAGACGTGAAAGCTTGCAGGACAGTGGGGAGGGACAGAGGCTGAGCAGTTCTGTTCTGGCTGAGCTGGGAAGCAGAACTTGGGAAACCTGGGGAACAGGGGGTCAGCGTCCTGGGGGCACAGGGGGTGGAAGGATGGGGGGGACTCAAGCGAGTCAGACCAGGGGTGACCCTTTCCTTGTTTGTTTTTTAATTCCTGGGGCCATGCCTCTAAGAAAGGCTTCTCAGAAACTGTTGCCCCCAAAGAGGGACATACTGGTTTTTAGGGCTCAGGCCAACCACCTTTCCGAAAGTGTTAATGCTCAGTTGGACACAGGAGAGGAGAAAACTCCCTTAGGGGCTCTGAGATCTTAGAAATCAGGTTGCTGTGTGTTAGTGTCATCAGAGTAAAGTTTGGTAAAGGCTCAAAAATCCAGTTTAAGATTTATAAGAAGGGCAATCTTGGACTCTCTGACTCTTACCTTGGGGTTGAAGCGTGGGTCACAGGCCTGATTGCAGCCTTTTAAGCAGAGGGTATCATTTCACATGCTTATCAGTCTCTGCTGGACACGTGAGTCTTTTTCTGCCTGTAGCCTCTTGACCTGAGCTTCTATTTATACCTACAAAACTCATCCTTTCAAATGGAGGGTAACCCAATAGCAGCTACATTTTCATGCACTCCTGAAATATAAAAATCCTAAGGACATAATAATTACTTTTTGCATTTTTTAAACGTCTCCTCTTTCTTTGGCATTAAATTAATTTCCAAAATAGATCTCTTCTCCCTCCTTTCTCCTGACTACCTTTTCTAGAGTTTTACTAAATGTTTTTGCCAATAGGTCTTTTTCTTATAAGTCCTCACATTTGTTCTAATTATAAACTAGCACACATGGTGACATATATTTCTTTCTGAAGCTAAATTCCAGAAGGCAATGACAAAGGACAGAGAAGTCCATAAGGAAGCTGCATTTAGTCTCAGGTACGGCAAATTGCCTTTGCAGCTGCATTTTTTTTTTAAACTAAAAAGTTTTAACTCCTAGCTGGGCAGGTCCCAGTGGGTTTCCCTCTCCTGCTAACTTATTAGCCTCTCTGGGGCCAGTAATATGTTCTAGGCGTCTTTGTAATCTCACCTCTAGTGCCCTGCACATGGAGGTATGCAATGAATGTTTAACTGAATTAAATTTCATTTAGCCAAGTGAGAAGTAACACCTAACATCATTTTAGAGGAAAGGAAAGAAATAAACTGCATTGTATGGCACAGACATGCTAGTGTCCTTGCTATAGCTTACCAGTTAGCTACTTCAAAAATTGTATGTAGGCAAATCTCACAATTTTACTTGAAAAAAAACAAACCACAAAACACCTCTTTCTATCCTCAGATATGAAGAGCAGCATAGAGCAGAAGGGATCACTCAACAAGCCCATCACCTGGCAATATGCCAAATTAATAACAGTGGTTATAGACTTGCAGTCTTTTAAAAATATATAATAAAGACATTTAAAACAAAATGGTGTACTCTGAACCCATAGGATAAAATGGTCTGCCACAGCTCTTGCTCTCTAGCCTACTTTTTCACTCGGTATTATTGGTTGGGAACATTTTCTCATATCAATATACATTCTTCATTGGAGATTTGTTGCTCCATCGTATGATTGACTGTACCATAATTTACTAACCGATTATCTGTCTGGGTTGTTTCATTTTTAAAAATTATAATGCTTTGATATCCTTCTTGTTGTTTTTAATTCTAATCCCAGCTCATATCCTCAGGATAAATTACCATATAGAATTGCTGGGACAAAAGATACATAGATTTTTAACTGTGGGCACACATTTCTGAATCATGCCTCAGAAAGGTTATATTTCTGTGCATTTCCTGTTCATGTCCTTTGTCCATTAAAAAGGGGATGGGTAGGTATTTGTCTTATTGACTTGTAAGGCCTCTTTATATATTAAGGATACTGTCCTTTTTGTCATTAGTCATACAAACATTTTTCCTAGTGTGTCTTCTTACTTTTATTATGCTTTATTTGTAAATGGATAGAAGTTTGAGATTTTTATGTCAAATCTGCCAGTATTTTTATTTTACAGATTTAGTCTTTGGTTTTATGTTTAGAAACACCACCTTAAAACCAGATCATTTAACTTGCACTTTATTCTGTTTTTTCAATGTCTTGTTATTGTTATTGTTGTTCTTTTTCTTCTTTGTTATTATCTACTTTAATATATAGAGTTATTCTTTCAGGTATATATTTTAGAGTAGAGAGTGAAATATAATTAACCAAAATCAATCAATCAATACATACATAAATAGGTCTGTTTCTGGACTTCCTAGTCTGCTGTATTTATCTATTTCTATATCAGTAATGGATAACAATAATGTTTATTGAGCACTTACTCTGTTGCCATGCTGTTCTAAGTGCTTTCCATATATTAACACCAGGTCTGTACAGATGCCAATTTATCACGAAACTAATGAAGCTTAAGCTTCAGAACCCTTCATGTACACAAACCTTCTCTAAGACCCTGGGAGGGGCCCTAACAATGTGCTTACACAATGTTATATTTTTCTAAAATTGACAAGATATTGTACCAACGGTTAAGACTGTTGTTTCTGACAAATCTTCCACGACAATTCCCTCTGTCATTGGAGTGACCTCTGGCACTAAGGAGAAGCTGAGTCAGGGATACATTTAGTAAGGCTTAATAGGATATCTGTTTGTGGTTATCAGTCACTTTTGCTAGATGCCCATTATAGTAACTTCCAGGAATATTCCTACTGACTAGTGTGCCAGCTTACCCAGCATCATGACACAAAGGTACAGGGCCAGAGCACTTACTACAATATAATAGGATCCTCTGGGACCCAGCCCCAGAAGTATGTAGGTAGTGGAGAAAAACAGGGTAAAAATAAATAGCAACAGAAGCTGGTCTGTGGAAAAGTCTTGCACTCCTCTGAAGTATAAAATTGTAAGTGGAGGAATTGTTTCTTATTAGCACCTCATCAAAAAAGAAGTCCTCTCTTCTTGATAATTTTCTAGATAAAGATAATCAGATTTATCTATAACCATACCCTTTTGTGACAGGAATCACACAAAATAAAATTTATTGGAATTCCTGTGTTACATTGTAGGGCACAACCCTGAAAGTCTCTGTCACAGCTCGTACAAAAAGGAAATGTCTGAGAGAGTTTCCCAGATTTCACAATAATCCTAAAAATGTGCATATTATCAGTACCAAGTTCTGAAACTGAAGAAACTTTCCTAAGCAGCTAATAATAATTGTTTTGATCCTGCTGGAGGAAAAATATAATGTTTCTGTTCTTTATCTAGAAAATAATATTCCAAAATGACGTTCACATGAAGAGAAAATTATATGGAGACAAAACTGCAGGGGAAAAGTTATGGAAGTGTTTCAGGAAGCTACTTAGTAAAAAGGAGTATGTTACTTTCTGCATTTTTTGCTGTTTGTGATACTTGTCAGCTTTTAAAAAATATACAATTTGTTATGACTGTTTCTCATTATACTCTTCTAATTTTTCTAATAATTTCAAACATAGAAAAGTTTAAAAGACTTGTGCAGTGAAGACCCATATACCACCCCACCCCACAAACACACACACATAATTGTGTAAGCTTCAGACCCATAGAATCTGGTCCCACGCTTGACTCCATGTATAGCTTTTATTATGATATAATAATAAATTTATGAATGAGGAAACTGAGGTAGACAGAAGTCAAGGCACTACAGGATCACACAAGGATATTGCTGTATACTACAGTGTCCTACCCGATTTTGTATTATTTCAGTTGTATGGCTCATTTTATTTTTTAAGCTTTTTTCCATCTAACTTGAAGTGCTTCCATATGAGTACATCTAAGAACACCTCATTCTTGGTCGTATAGCATTCCGTTACATGAATATACCGTAATTTAAAACCAGTTCTCCCTTGAGAAAAGTCCAGTCTTTTATTATTACAGGTAAAGCTGTCACGATATCCATGTATTTATGCCATTTTACAAATATGTGAATATATCTGAATCAGATAAATATCCAAGAGAAACTATGGTGTCAAAGGATATAGGGGGGTGTCTTTTTGATACTTAGGTCAAGATGTCCATATTTGATGTGGTAATTGCCACTAGTATTTCTTTATATTGAACTGCTTTTGAATCATTTGGATAAATCTTATTTAGCTGTGGTTATGTATGCTTTTAATTGGTGCTAGATTTGATTTGCTGTTGCTTTCTTTGAGGTTTTCACATTATGTTCATGAGATTAGTGGGTAGTTAGTTCCTTTCTGCAAGCTCTCTTGGTCAGGTTTTGGTATCAGAGTTAAGCTAACTTCATAATATGAACTTAGAAATTTATTATCTAAGCTCTCAATAGTTTGTTTAGCATCTATTCTTTGAATATTTGAAGGCATTTCACTCCCAAACTGCTTGTTATAGAAGGATTTCCACAATGTATTAAGTGAAAAAAAGCAAGTTTCAGATCAGTATTTGTACTATGATATCATTTTTATTAAAAAAAATATTTTTGGAGGGTATATTTGTGTTTAGATAGATAATGTTCTTGAGTATACAGGGAGAGGTTTTAAAGTGTCCATATCAAACATAATGGTGGTGACGCCTGGAGAGCGGTTGTGTGGCAAAGAAGGGCGAGAATTGTAGGTCTGTATTCGTTTACCTCGTGTTTTTTTACAAGCTTTTCACCTTTTACTTACTTTTCTACTGAGGTATAACTTACATATAGTAAAGGACTATAAGTCTCAAGTAGAAAGCTAAAAAGATTTTACATATGTAAACACTTATAAACAATCATATTTTCTAAAGATGACTTAATTTCACCAATCCCATGTGGCTTTCCCACAACGTGGTACGCCACTGCCCCTCAAGAGAAGAGTCTGTGCCCCTCCTTGGGGACCTGGGCGGGCCTCTGTGACCGCCTCAGCAAATCCACGTGCTGTGTGACTGTTGAGGCGTGGCCATAAAAGGGGACGGAGCTTCTCCCTCAGGCCACTTGCCTTTGGATCCAGCATGCTGTGAGGAAGCCCAGTGCATGGAGAGGCTCACAGAAAGAAACCAAGGTCCTGGGCCCTCAACTCCAACTCAGCTCTCAGTTGACAGCCAGCACCAGTTTGCCAGCCATGCGAGTGAACCTTCTCAGAATGGGATCCTCTAGACCTCAGTCAAGCTACCCCGGCTGATTCTGGGTGGAGCAGGCATGAACCTCCTGTGCCAAGCCTTGCCAACATTGCAGATTCATGAGAAAACAAATAATCATCATTTTAAGCTGCTACGTTTTGGGATAATTTGTTACACAATAATAAATAACCAGAACAACATCCATGTAACTATTGCTAGTTCTAGATATAGAATGTGTCTGTTCAGTTTGCTTCCTGCACCCTCCCAGTCAACAACCCCTCGCAGAGGTAACTGCTGTTCTGAGCTCTACCAACCCATATTAACTTTGCTTACTGTGGAGTTCATATAGAGAAAGCATGATATAGTCTTTGTGTCTGGCTTCTTTTGCTCAACCCTTTTATGAGATTAATTCCTACTGTTGTGGTATTAGGGTTTGTTCTCTTTCATCCATTTTATGAATATGCCACATTTATCCATTCTACTCTTGATAATCATTTGGCCATTTATTATGAATAAAGCAGCTATGCACATTTGTGTACTTCTTTTTGGCAGACATATGTACTGGTTTCTGTTGAATAGATACCCAGGAGTGGAATGGCTGAGTCATAGGACATACGTGTGTTTAGTAGAGTAACAGCTTTAATATATGTCCACAAAATCTTTGATACTATATAAGAGATGGGGTCTATATCCGCACCCCGCTTTGAACCTGGACTGGTCTTAATGACCCATTTATAACCAATAGAATGAAGTGGATATAATCTTGCATGACTTCTAGGCTAGGTGTTGGATATAATCTTGCATGACTTCTAGGCTAGGTGTGAAGAAGTTATGCACCTCCACTTGGTTTTCTTGGGACCAAGAAATTTCCGGCCATTATTTCTTCAAATACCGTTCTGCCTCATTCCCGGTTCTTCTAGTACTCCATTATACATATGTTAGTCCCTTTCATTTTGTCTCATGATTAACAGGCATATATTCTTTTCTGTATTTTCTGTCCCTTTTTCTTTCTGTTTCAATTTGGACATCTACCAACATGCCTTCTAGTTATACTAATCATCTGTTCTGCTGTGTCTAATTTTCTATTAAACACCAATTAGTTAGATATTGCAATAGTATTTTTTAGATCAAGAATCTCCATTGGACCCTTCTTCACAGATTCCAGTTGTCTGGTGAAATCCCATCTTTCTTCTATTTTCCTCATCATATTAACCACAGTTATTTTAAGTCCTTGGCTGAATCATCCAGTATCTGAAACAACCATAGATCTATTGTCTTTCTCTTTCTCTGCCTCTCTCTTTCTCCTTTTTAACATACCTCACATTTTTTTTCCCCTAACATTGTAGAAGAAAACAATGTTAAGTCTCTGGATGACATATCTTTCTTCAAACAGGACTGAATTTTACAGCAGCTTGTACAGATCTTCTTGAACCTGTCAAGATTGGTTTTTAAGCTAGTTAATTTTTTTCTCACTACTAATATATAACCCTTACTTCTTATATGTCATAGGGCAGGTCCCAGTGGAATCTCAACCAGAAGTCTCTTGTTTTCACTAAGGCGACATCTTGGTGGGGCTTGAACTATGACCTCTGTTCCCCAACACTGTGCAGCATGTGTGAAGTTTCTACTTAGTCTCTCAGCTACTATTTTTCTCCTTGTACATGTGCAACTTACAAGTTATCCGACAGCATGAAGTTAATTTGTATGATTTGGGGGTTCACTTCTCTAGTTCCCTCCTTTCCAGGACCTTGTCCTAAACTACTTTGGCAGTTTCATAGTCTGTCACCTGAGTTGCTTCTGCTTGAGAAACAAGCAACAAATTAGAAAATGCCCTCAGGGAAAAAGGAGTGACTCTCACATGCTTCCCTTCTCTTAGGGACTCCAGTCTCGAAGCTTTGCCTGATTACTTATTCCTTAATGCTGACAATGCCTCTCCTTGACCAAACTTTAGCCAGGTCTCTCTGAGCCTTCTGCTTAACTAGGCCTCAGCCTTGGCCCCAGGCCTGTCCTTGACTTGCCTAACTCAGTCTTAGCAGGAATCCTGCTAAATTAGTTCAATAAGAATGCCCTCACCTTTTATCTGATTACTCTCAACATCTAATTAAGCTCCTCCCCCCCATTGATATCTGATTACCCTGGTTTGCCTTGAGCAAGAATTCTTAGCTTACCAAGAATCCCTCTACCTGGATGCCTCTTCTTAATAATTTTCCATCTACTGACGCCCTTACTGTGCTTGTTGGCCATAAATCCCCAGCTGCCGTTGCTGTATTCAGAGTTCAGCCTGATCACTCTCCCCTATTGCAGTGCCCCCACGGCAACAGACTTGAATAAAGTCTTCCTCATCATTTGAACAAGTGTTTAAAACGGTTTTGTGTTTTGTGTTTCTAGGATTTGTCCCTTTCATCAAGGTCACCCAGTTTTTGGCATACAGTCACCCATATTCTCTATTATAATCCTTTTCATTTCTGTACATTGGTAGTAATGTTCCCCACTTTCATTTCCCATTTCAGTAATTTGAATCTTTTTTTACTTAGTTTATCTAGTTAAAGGTTTATCAATTTTGAACCCAACTTTTGGTTTCATTGATTTTCTGTATCGTTTTTCTATTTTCTACTTTGTCAATATTCTAATATTTATTATTCTCTCCCTTCTGCTAGCTTTGGGTTTAGTTTTTTCTTTTTTTAGATCCTTATTATAAAGTTTTATTGTGATTTGAGAAACATCATATTTTTTAACGTAAGCATTTATGACTATAAATTTCTCCCTTCGTGGAACCCTCCTACACTGCTGGTGGGAATGTAAGCTAGTTCAACCATTGTGGAAAGCAATATGGAGGTTCCTCAAAAAATTAAAAATAAAAATACCATTTGACGGAGGAATCCCACTCCTTGGAATTTACCCAAAGAATACAACCTCTCAGATTCAAAAAGACATATGCACCCCTATGTTTATTGCAGCACTTTTTACAATAGCCAAGAAGATGAATGGATAAAGGAGATGTGGTACATATACACAATGGAATACTATTCAGCCATAAGAAAGAAACAAATCCTACCCATTTGCAACAACATGGTTGGAGCTGGAGGATATTATGCTCAGTGAAATAAGCCAGGCAGAGAAAGACAAGTACCAAATGATTTCCCTCATTTGTGGAGTATAACAATGAAGCAAAACTGAAGGAACAAAACAGCAGCAGACTCAGAGACTCCAAGAAGGAACTAGTGGTTACCAAAGGGGAGGGATGTGGGAGGGTGGGTGGGGAGGGTGGGAGAAGGGGATTGTGGGGTATTATGTTTAGTACACATGGAGTGGGGGGTCACTGGGAAAACAGTGTAGCACAGAGAAGGCAGATAGTGAATCTGTAGCATCTTACTACACTGAAGGACAGTGACTGCATTGGGGTATGGGTGGGGACTTGATAATATGGGTAAATGCAGTAACCACATTGTTTTTTCATGTGAAACCTTCATAAAAGTGTTTGTCAATAATACCTTAATAAAAATTTTTTTTAAAAGGAGGAAAATAAATTTCTCCCTTCACATTTTTGCACGGTGTCCCATAAGTTTTAGTATATTGTGTTTTCATTTTCATTCACCTCTAGCTATTTTCTAATTTCCATTGTGATTTCTCCTTTGATCCTTTGGTTATTTAAAAGTGTGTTGTTTAATTTCTCCAATTTTGTGAATTTCCCAGGTTTCCTTGTGTTACTGATTTCTACCTTCATCTTGTAGTGGTTAGAAAAGAAACTTTGCATAATATCTATCTTTTAAAATCTACTGAGACTTGTGTCCGAATATATGGTCTATCCTGGAGAATGTGCCATGTGCACTTGAGAAGAACACGTATGTGGTAGTTGTTCGGTGGGGTGTGCTGTGTGTCTGGTAGATCAAGTTGGTTGATCGTGTAAGTCCTCTGTTTCCTTCCTTACCTTCCATCTGGTTGCTCTACCCATTAATGTGAGTGGGATATTGATGTCTCCAATTATTATTGCAGACCATCTGTTTCTCTCTAAATTCTTTCAGTTTTTGCTTCCTAAGTTTTCAGCATTATTTCTTCAAATGTTCTCTCTTCGGCTTTCTCTCTCCTCCTCCTGGGCTCCTACAATGTGTATGCTGGTCTGTTTTATGTGGTCCTATAGCTCCCTTAGGCGCTGTTGGCTTTTCTTCAATCTTTTTTTGTGTGTGCTGTTCTCTGCCTTGATACTTCCTATTGAGTTATCTTCAAATCTGAAAATTCTTCTGCTTGCTCAAATCTGCCTTTGAATTCCTCTAGTGAAGTTTTCATTTCCATTATAATACTTTTCGGCTCCAGAATTTCTTTTTGGTTTATCTTTACATTTTCTATCTTTTCATTGCTATTTCCATTTTCTTCATGTATTGGTTTCTTGATTTTCTCCACAAATTCCCTAAGTTCTTTGAGCATCTTTAAGATGGTTGTTTTCAAATCTATCTAGCATATCTGCAAGGGGGTCTTTTTCAGGGAGTTTGATTTCTTTTTTTCCCTTGGAATGGACCATACTTTCCTGTTTCTTTGTATGCCTTGTGATTTTTTTTGGTTGAGCACTGGATGTTTGAATCTAGTAATGTAGTAATCTGGAAAACAGATTCTCTTTTCCCAGGATTTGCTGTTTTTTGTTTTTACTGTTGTAAACTGTCCTTGTGCCATCGATTAGCCTGAGGTATAAACCTAAGGTCTTCCCAGCTCCTTTCTCAGCCTTTCCCTGTTCATGCATAGTCACTTTCTAATTCTCCCCATGTATATAGTTTTTGTTGTTGTTTTTAACTGCATTAGTCTTTAATGTCTGGCTCCCAAAAGGGGGAAAAGTGAAAAACGAAGGAGGGGGAAGAAAGGGTGCTGGCCCTTTCAGTCCCCTAGAAGTCACTTCAGCTAGTGGGGGTGAGGCTTCAACAATGGGGAAAGGTGCAATGACAGCTCCAGCTTTTGCATCTCTGTGTTCAGAAGCAGGTATCAGAACACAGACCCCCAATATTTGGAGGCCTGTGCGTTTTTACACACCCTGGTTCCCACAAGCTGTGTGCAAGTGGCTCCAGGAACATGGGAACAGCTGCCTGCCATGTGGCTGGGGTGTGCAGCTGCTATCGTGCAAAGAGCTGAAATTTGCTGACAGTGACAGCAACTCACTCACTCTCTTCCCCTGGGAGTTACATGCCTTCAACAGACTCCAGAGCCCCAAAATAGTAACATCAGACAGATCTTGCCAATGCAATTGATGTCTAGGTGGGGAGATGGATTCCTAGTGCTTCCCACTCTGCCTTCTTCCCAGAGTCCTCTACTTAATATATTCTTATTTCCAGTTCAGTAAACGGGTTGATGGCTATGATTCAGCCTTGAGCTCAGCGTTGACTGCATTC
>JAVSCE010001228.1:0-59577 GCA_032199065.1 Smutsia gigantea
GAAACTTTGGAGAGAAAAGGCAGAATGGGTGACTGTTAAAAACCTCAGAGAAAAAGGTAAAGGTAGGCCTGTTGGAAGGTAAAATATTTTGAGTACCCATGTTGGATGCTTGAGAAGAGAGAAAACTAGTAAATGGTTATTGGTAAATGTTTGGAAATTTTTGAGGGAACTCTGACTGAGTTTTCCCTAAAAACGAAAAAGTAAAACTTAGAGATTTGCATTTCAAACCTTATTCACGTTGTGGTTTATAGTGAAAAGGGACACAAAGGGTGTTATTTACCTAGAGGATGAATAAAAAAGACCTCACCTTCTCTATCCCAGACAACTTAAAAAGTTTTTTTTCTGTCCCGCTCCCCAACCCTTTTTAAAAATTTGTAAGTGAGTTCTCTCTCACCTCCCCGTATTCATTTCATTATTCTGAGGGTCTATGTAGTACCTGGCTGCACCAGAAAACCCAACCATCTTTTAAAGATGCTGCCCCACATGGAATTTAAAATATTATACTCTTTAAATGCTTCATTTCATTCAGATCTAAATGGTAGGGAGAAAGAATGGACTTCAAACATGAGTCTTCTGATGGGCTGGGCTGGGCTGGACTTTTTCTGTGACTGGAAAGGGATTCCTTTGAACCAATCAGATTTAAGAACCAGAAAACAGAAGACCTAATGAAAGTTACATCTGAGAGACTGAGAGATACAGAAAGAAGGAGAATATGAAAGTATGCTCAAGAAGCTCACCTACCTGGACATCTTAGATTAAATAATCAATTTCTCATCTACTTTTTAAAAGCTTTGAAAAAATACATCTTTCTAAAAAAAAATTACTCATAACTCCACTATTCAGAGGTGATATGTTATGATATATTTAATTGGGGTATAACTTCTCAGACTTTTTTATATTATATGTGTGTGGGCATGTACTTTTACCCTTTTTCCAAAATTGCCAATCCCTTATAATTAATTTTATGGTTTATTTTGCATGTATTTTTGTAAGCCCCCTTAAAACTTTTCTGGTTTAGCCCCATGGAGTGAGACTAAATAAATAATGGAGTCACAGTGCAGTATAAAAGTACATGTGATCCAAATGATGCCAGCTCTTTTTTGA
Source organism: Smutsia gigantea (assembly GCA_032199065.1). NCBI lineage: Eukaryota > Metazoa > Chordata > Mammalia > Pholidota > Manidae > Smutsia > Smutsia gigantea. The sequence continues at coordinate 1,105 of JAVSCE010001228.1, forward strand.
TGGTAGGTATCTCTTTAAAGAATTATAGAGCTTTATCTGATAAAAGTTTGAAATGCTCAAAATTTCTGTTTTTGTCTTCTAATATCATGACCAGATTGGTTAGTAGAGAATGGAGGCGATTGGAAGATGAGATAGTAAGAAAAGTATTTCAGGAAAGCTCAACCCTTTTCAGAAGGTCCAAAACTCTAAGTACTTAAAGTACTTGCAGATATTTACTTAATATACAATTAAATATTGCTATGTGCTATTTTAAGAAATTATGATACTTGCAGTTTTACAGAATGGTTTTAATAAATGGATTCAGGGTTCGTTTTTCCTGACTTTGATGTGTTTTTCCTTGGTACTCTAAAGTATAAATACCTCTAGTATATTGTCTAAGTTTTGTTTTAGTTTGTAAAACTTGTCTAGGTGACACTTTGAGGGAACAAAGTCAATTAATTAAAGTCTATCTGGGAAACTCTACTTTTTGTTTTGCCATATTGAGTCTCTATTAACACAAGTAATTCAGTGGCTAACATATAAAAACAGAGGCTGTCTCCTTACTTCCAGAGTCTTTATATGGCCTGACACCTCTTTTTCCTTTTCAAGTGGTGGTTTAGTCATAATTGCGAGCCAAAGAATATTTCTTTTTGACTTCAGAAGAACATTGAACTTACTTACTATTAAAATCAAGGTAAAGACATGTTGTAAAGTGGCCAAGATAGTTTTCTAAGTCTTCAAAGATCTGATCAATTATGTGAAAATAAGGAGTCTTTAATATTTTAAATTTTACCTGGGCCATGGTAAGTCCCAATGAAACATTAATATTTGAACCTCTTTGACACAACTAGAGATAGACAAAACTCTTTGTTTCAGAGACCACTGTGTAAAATAAAACAAACAAAAAGCTTTAAGAAGCCAAGAAATTGAGTCTGAGCTCATAATAGTTTATGTGCCCAAATGAAAATGACTTTGCCTTTTGATGTTTCTCTCTATAGCATATCCAGTGGCAGAGTTTTCAGCAAAATAGCTCTTCTGTCAACTTAGAAAAATGCAGACTATATTAAAAGTTTAATGTTAAGTCTGTCCCTCAGTCTGGATTCAGAGATTTTAGCCTAAAATATTTGCTTTGTTACTGGAAGTACATTTTCCTTAAACCACTGTGTTTTTGTTTTGTTTTTAAAAACCAATGACTACCACAATGTAACCCTTTCCTAGGGATGCTGTTGAGTTGCAAACTGAATGTTACTTTGATTCTTTAGCTCTGGCAACAAGAGCTGAAGGACACCTTTTCCCCATCTGTTGGTACTTTGAAAATGAAAAGTGAGAGTAAAAACAATAGTTAATAACATAATCCATATGTTTTTCTATGAGGAAATTAACATAAGATTACAGAGAAACTGTTATATCTTAGCCGTGACCAGTCTATATGGAAAAGATTAATTCTAATGGACTAACTATATCTAAAATTAGAACTGTGGAAAGAGGATTATATGCAACAACATGCAAAAGATTATTTTTGGAATGTGGAAGCATGATGCCCAAGGATTGTTACCCTTAAACTATTAATCTACATTGGACCCATTTGCGTAGTTCCTTGTTATCAATAAGGAAGAGAAGCAAGAATGATATCAATTTAACCAAGGGTTTCATTAATTTGTCTTTGGTTAATAACTGCTTTTATAAGACATCATCTAGCTTGGATGTGCAGCTTTTTGTGTAAGGTATGACTAGTAACCTGTAATTTAATGCTGTTCATTACTCATGAGGAGAGGCACTTAGAGCCACATGGTAGGCATCACATTTTGCTTAGCTTTTAACCTGAAGAGACAAACTTGATCATGATTGGAAGTCTCTTTTCAAGCCCACAGTAATTATTAATTTGCTTCTCTGAAAAGCTAATAGTAGTTGACAAAATGTAGAGATTTAGAGATTTGACCACAGAAGAGTCTGTCTTTAAATGCATAAATATTGTGTTACTCCAAAGTGTCTCTTTAGAGGCTACTATTGAAGTCTTTAGTGACTGTGTTTAGGTACACTCAGTGAACCACCAGTTCATATCCATAAGTGCATTGTGTGGTATGAGAAAGAAAGGTGAGAAAAGTGTATCCAAGAAGGTATCAACTTAGTTTAATTAATTGATTTCTATCTAATCTAAGGCAAGACTTCCATGGCTGAATCTAGATTCCTCTCGCATCCCCTGAAATGAGTACACAAAAGGTCTATGCCATACAACTCCATCTCAAGAATATCTATTAAAAAGCATTGATATTACAGGAACATCTTATCAAATGGTCTCAGAAAGGGTTACATAGTGGAAAGCCAAGTAGGTTTTTCTGTCAGGTGGGATTGGAGCTGAGGACAAGACCACGCTCCCACCACACCCAACTGGGAGATGCTGTCCTGACCGTAGGCTTGTAGAGTGGGTGTTGGAGCTACCATGACCTGAAGCTGCTGCTGACTTCCATTCATCTAGCTTATAAGTCTACATTCATTTCCAAATCCCTTGTCAAAAAATAATTTGGTTGGTCTGGAAGACCACAGTGAGAAAGTAGGACTCTGTGTCCTTTGCCTGCATGCCGCCAGAGGCCTTGGCAGCAAAGAAAGCATCTGGGCAACGCGGATCACCCAGTCAGAATTGGCTCTTGTGTATGTTATTGTTTCAGTTGGAAAGAGTGTTCTGCCCTCTTCCCCTGCTATAGCTTATTTAATTCCAGTGGGCTGTCATGTAAATATTGAGCACAGGAATGAATCAGGTCTGCCCAAAATATTTTCAATGCTATATACTTCTATTTTGTTAGGAACTCATTTTTTTTCACACTGGAATATAGATAATCCACAAAGACAGATAAGGTTCTACTACCAGATCCTCATATGTAATGTGTACTCTTATTGTTATTAACACATACTTATATGGTACTTATTATGTACCAGACATTGTACTAAGCATTTAACATTTATTAACTTCTTTAATCTTCAAAGCAACTATTTACAGAGGAAGAAACTGAGGCACAGAGAGACTAAGTGACTTGACCAAGGCCCTACAATTACTAAGTGGTTAGAACTGTGGTTTGAACTCAGGCAGTCTGGTTCCAGTGTCTGTACTCATGACTGTTATTTTTTTTGAAGGCTGAACACAGTTTTTTCATTTTTTCCACAGGAAAAACCCTTTAAGATTTTGCCATATGAGTTGTAGCTGATATCACAGCAAAAATCTTTTGTGGCAAATGTCGAGCTATAGACTCTGAAGAAGCACCTGCTAGGATGTCATGATTCTCATTTTAGAACATTAAAAAAAATGAACTTAGTCTCTTCTTTGAGGGTTTGATTTCTTTTGTACATTTGCATCTATTACTAGGTATGGTTATCTTTAATAAGCCTTAAAAACATGTACAAACTGCCCTGAGAATTACTAGATAAAATTCTTTTTAACTTGAATTGTTGACCTCTGATATTGTCTGATGTACTTAGAGTACCTGTTCTGCACCTTCAATAATTTTAGGCTTTTGTAACTTTATTAAGGATATTGCTGGAATTTAGAAATTTTTTATTTGTATTTTAATAAAACCTGAGAAGGTGGCATCAGATTAGACCAATTTCTCTATTCTTCACTTATGATTTTGATATGTTTCATGAGTTTTTTTTAAAAACGTTAATTTTACAAAGGATTTCCAATTTGTAATACCTTGCTTTTTCACTGATGAGAGTTTTCTTTGCAAATAAATATTCTTTTAAGTCATACTTTTTAAGTTTTGTTAGAAGATGCTTAAAAACACAAAATTACATTCAAATTTAACTTTACTTTTTTGGAGATTAGATTTTGTGTGTGTGTGTGGGTGTGTGTGGTCAGCAGCCCTAAGTAAAAGTGTAAATTTAGGAATTCTCTTCTTTTATAAGTCTTACTTGAGAGAGAATAATGAGCATTTAAGAAAGTACTAAGGAAGTGTTTAGATCAATATAATTAGGAACCCCAAACATTTGCTTTTGGATTATAGTAAATAAAATATCTGATAACACCTTTCCCCATCATTAGGATTTTGTTTGTATTAAGACTCGAAAAGTCACCACAAATCGCACTAAGGATAAGGGATGAAACAAAGGAATCCGCATTTGAGAACAAAAAGTAGAACTTTTTATTCTGCTGAGAAAGAGTAAAGACAGTCAAAGTCTGGAAGGAGGCATGTTCTGCAAGCCAGACATTCTCCCTGGAGTGGCGGTGCCTCGTTTGTTGGGAGAGCCCTCCCAGAGCTCATACTACAGAAGGTGATCTGTACCCTGTCCCTGGGTAAAGTGCCCTATGCCTTTTAAAAGTCTCATCTGTGAGGGGAGATGTAAATCCTAAGTGCTAATCCTTGTCATCAATAACAATCCCGTGACACTTCTTTACAAGATAAGTGTTACTGATTCAATTTAGTTGACTCTGTTTAGCTTCCTTAAAACCCGCTGCCGCTTCAGTTGAGTGAAGCATGATTCACTTCCTGCCCTGTAGGGTATAAACCAGCTCCAATGGTTTAGTCTGAAAGTGGCCAAAGCCATCAGGGATGGAGGGAATGCCAACTTTGGGGACACTGGGGTTCACTCCTAGGGTTAGAGTGGCATTTTCTAATGTGACTTTTAAGAAGGAATTCATCCTTCCAGGCATCCAAACACAGTTGGCTCCACGTGACCTGTATTTGCTTGAGTGATTTTTTATCAGCCTCTGTCCTGTACTGAAGTAGAATAGAGACCCTCTTGATTTCTGATGACTGTCAGTAGCCCTGAACATGTAAGAGCAATGTTCCGTGTGTAGGTGGCTTCCCCAGGAGACCCCATGAGCAACACTTAAGGGCCAGTTATGAGTAAGTAGCTCCTGAATCTTAAAATACATAAGGGCCAATTCTCTGGGAACTCTGGATATAGGATAGAGTTGTCTGGAACATCTGAAAAAAAGTAAAATTTCAGAATATAGGGATACAGTATGATTTGATTAATTTGAGCTCAGTTGTTCAGAATTTGTGGTAATTGTAGTAATGGCTTTTAACTTTGTATGAAAGAATATCAGTATATAAATGAACAGAGTAAAGTAAATAAAGCAACAGTAGGGGAGGATATTTAACCTATTAAATAAAATAAACTTTTTATTTTATTTTATATTTTATTTGGAATCATCTATTTTTCTTAAGCAGGGAAACAATAAAATAATTGCAAATAAAATCACCAAAGTGAGGATCTCAAAGGACATGTATTTAGCAAATATTAATAGTCTGTACAGTTGTATCTGTTGCAAAATAATTCCTATTTTTTATTAGCCTATGTCATCTTCCATTTAATTAGAGTGAATTAGTAAATACTTTCTATATTTAAAATATCTGCCTTTCCAGTGACTTTGTTTAGTGGGAGAAATGTCTATGTTAAAACCTAAATTTGAAAAGAATGGTTTTTGCATTATAAAAAAGAATCATAACTTCTCAAAACCTCCACCTTAGTATTCACTTAATGGCAAGATTTCCCCATACAAATGTTTGGTTATTTGTATTCAATTTCTCAGAAACATTTCAGTTGCCTGAATTGAACGCCCTTACTTTGTGCTCTTTACGCATCGGTTTCCCATTCCAAATCAAGGAATATATAGTATGTGGCCAGGGTCAATCGAAATGAACTTAGGCAACTGTTTTTAAGTCTCCCACTTGTTTCTGAATATCGCTATAATTCTGGGGTCTGCCTGTAGAGACCAATTACTTCTGGATTTATCCTGCTGCTGGTCTTTTCTGCTCATTGACTTGTACCATTGTGGAGGTAAACATTTATGTATTTTGCAGCTTTGCATACTTTACTTGTTTATGAATTGTTCATTGAGGGCATTTCTTTTCTAGCCATAGTTTTATTTTAAAAGTGAAAATTTATAGTGAAAGTATTTGTGTTAATTAAGAGTGAACACTTGAGTTTCAGGAAGAGGAAGAACTTGTACTTCAAGGCTTAAAAATAAAATGTATTGTTATGGGCTATGAATAACTCAGAAGTAGTGCTAACTCATGTGGAAATCTTTGTGGAATAAAATCTTTGGGTAGAAAGGTAATGAACTGAAAACAAATTATTTTACATATCTATATAGGACAAATGTTGAACAAAATTTCAGCAGCGTAATTAACACATCGTAATGAAATGAATTTTCATGAGTCCTGTCATGTGGAATGTTATGGCTCTATAGGATACACATTTGGGGCTTTTTATTTAAGAAGGACAATTTGTTTATGAGTTGTATGAAATAATAGTATATTTTCACTGTTAAAAATCTAGTGTGAAACATTGAGAGAATTGAAAATTTTAGCACTAACTGAATATTTGATAATTTTAAGGGATTATTATTAGATACTAGTTAGATGTGATAATAGTGCTATGGAGACAAAAGAATTTAAAGGTACATTCTGAAATAGCTATAGATGTGTTGTAATGACCGGGATTAGCTTTTATATAATATAGATGGGGAAAGTGGGTGTCCTAGTCCGTTTGGGCTGCTGTAACAAATTACCACAGACTAGGTGTCCTATGAACAGCAGAGATTTATTGCTCACGGTTCTGGAAGCTGGAAGTGGGCCGAGGTCAGGGCGCCAGCAGGGTTGGGTGTAGGTCCCCTTCCAGGCAGGAGACTTCTTGCTGTATCCTCACAGGGCAGAGAGCGCTAGGGATCTTTCTGGGGCCTCTTTGAAAAGGCACTGATCCCATTCGTGAGGCTTCCACACAAATGACTCAAGTGTTTCCCAAAGGCCCCACCTACTAATATCATCACCTTTGAGGACTCAGACTTCAACATATGAATTGGGGTGGGGGTGGGGGGTCACAGATATTCAGACCACAGCATTGGCATTGGGTGAAACAGGCAAGCCAGTGGGTGAAGCTGGGCAGTGGGGGATTCATTTCATTCTTCTGACTGTGTTTGTATGTTTGAAATGCTCAACAATAAAAAGTTTAAAAAAGGGAAAATACATATACATATACACAAAACTTATGCAGTAGAAATGCATTGATATTTTGTCAGAGTTTGTTAAAGAGGGTTTCAAGGGAAGGAGATGCCTAAAAATACCAGCCATTTGATTACACTGAAATTATACACAGCTATATGCAGCTGCATGATTTTAAAACCCAATAATATTGTAGTTTTGTTTTAATCAAAATAAGCGTCTACTTAGAGGAAAGGAAAAATGAACACTGGTGGTTTTGTCTTTAGCTCAGGAAACATTCTTTTAAAGACTTTCAGTGCCAGGTACTGTAGAGATTATCGGAAATTCAAAGAACACCAATCCAAGCCTTGTACTTATGTAGCTGGTGAGATTTCTCCATGTCATTCCCCAGGAGTAATGTGATAAGGGCTCTAGCAGACCTACAAAAAATGGTTACAGGAACACAGGGGTTGGAATTATTTAATTCTACTTTGTAGGGCAGCCAGAGCAGGTAAGGAGCCTATCAGGGAAGACTGTGCAGGGAGCTGACATCTCATCTGGGCCTTCAGGGAGGAGTAGGGTTTCCAGGCAGGGAAGATGGCAGAGCCATTGCAGGCATAGGAAGCAGCATAATCAACGGCAGGAGTTGCAGAAGTGAGTTCAGCAGAGGTAATAGGTTCAAGGAGTGTGACATGCCAGGTGTAGTGGGGTGCGCTTAAGTGGAGGACGACGCAGTTGCAAGAGCATGAAAGTCAGATCCAAAGGGATTTCTGTCCCAAGCCTGGAGGGATGCATCACTTAGACCTGTTCTGAATTTCCAGGTCCAGTTTCAAGCTACCCTTGTGACTGAGGGTGGGATTTGTCACCCTAGTTTGACTGAGAGGAGTCTAGGCATCCCAGCTGCAGTGTCACCTCGCTTGGGTACACAGATGGCACCTGTGTACAGGCGAAGTTTCCTAACTAACAGCCAGGCGGGCGGCTCCCGTGCTTTCATGGGAGTTCTGGTTGCTTTCCGACTTTATGTTGAATGACACTGGTGGGGATTGAAGCCCATCTGGTAGGCATGTCAGTGCTATTTCCTGGAGTAGATCCGAGACCAGGGTATGGTTGTCTGACTGGCCTTGTTGAGGAATTCTACTACGGCTAGGCCTTAGGGTCCACAGCAAGAAGCTGGAATTGCTTCTGAGCAGGGGTGGATTTTTACCATGAAGCCAGTGATGGGCTGTGAGCTTCCAGTCCTCTCGTTGGCACAATCCTTAACAAAGTTCTGGGAGGGACCCCAGAAATGTTCATACAGTCATGTTTTTTTTATATTAGTATTCTTGTTGTTAGAGAATTAAATATTTCAGGCTTTAGGCCCCGTAAGACCTGAAACTGGCCTTGCTTCTGAGCACCTTCTAGGAAGTTCTTTGGTTTATTTTTTCTTTCTGAAAAGAACACAACAATGTGTCCTCCCTCCTCACAGGCTGATCACAGATCACTAAGCAATTGTGTGTCAAATGGAAACTGAAGCGGTTTTCTGAGCAAGTGAAATGTGATAAATAATTCGGCACTGACACGAGGGGAAGGTACCCTTCCTGTCCTCCGTGTGGGTTCCCTGGGGGGGAGCTGCTAGTCCTGCAAACAATCTTTGCTAAGTTTGCTCCTGCCCAGGGCAGACCTGCTGGCTTGCTGCCTCTTGTCTCCACCGTCCTGCATTTTTGCTTTGGAAATCTGATCTCTGTGTTCTCACGTTTGTCCTCTCTGACCCGAAGCTTCTCCGTGGCTTTCACAGCTCAACTGTGTGTAGCCAATGCCACACCAGTTCTGATGTTTCTGGGAGCATGTACTAGGTGACCTTCTCTAGATGGACCACACATTTTTCCATTCCATGTTGAATGACTGACAGTTACTTTTACATTATTTCCTTTAGTGCATTTATATCATGATCTTGGAAACCATCTAGTCAACATATTACTTTTAAATATTGGAGTATGACTTGGAGAAAGGGCTACTTCTTAGACTGGGGTAGGGAAGAGTATAGCGTGGGCCGGGAACATCTCGTTGAGAAAGTAGGGGGAATGGGTGAAGAATCAAAAGGAAGGAGGAGCCTGCTTGATGGGCTCTCACTGGCCAAATGGGGAAAATCTGAAAATGAACCAAACTCTTGAATTTTTCCATTAGGAGACTTAGCTTCAGTTTTATCTCATACCAGAGGTGCCTTTGGCCTACTCTGAGGACTGCTAATGACCAGTGTTATGGCCAAAGGACGGTCAAGAGAAAGATAAAAATGCCTGTCCACTCACCACCAAATAATTAAAGTGGCTGTGTTAGGGAGGCCTTTGGTTAATCAGTCTCTCCGTGGTGGTTGTATAATGTACATAATGCCATGTTTAATACATTATGTAGGTATGTTAGTTCATAACTATAGTGTTTTGACAGCTGGCTAAACGTTTTGTGGCTGTAGATTTTAGGATTTAGCCTAAATAAAATATTTCGGGTTCATTCTGACAGGCGTACAAATAAAACCTAAGAATTCATTTTTTATGCTTCAAAATTATGTTACTTGTGTCCTTTTCTGGATTGGTATTTATCCCATCCTATGAAATTGCTTATTTTCTCTTATGAGGCATATTTTATGTTAACCATGAAGCTAGGTACCACCCCTTATAATTTTCTTTCTTGGGAATTAATGAGTAGATGATGGGTATGATTTCTGTGAAAGGATGTTGAAGGAGGGCAGAGCAGTCTTGGCAGGGGCTGAGTGGCTGACACCTCAAGGGTTACCTGTCATTGTGCCCTTTTGTCCTTTTTTTGCTCTTTTTAGTTTGCTTTTCAATGCCATGGGCCTTCTGACTCTGCCTTTAAATTTACTCTGTCTTGTAAGTACTCTTCTGTCTAAGGCCTTAACACAGAAGTGTTTGCTCTGGTCAAATTTCACTTCAGTACAGTAGGAACAAGACTGTTCTCCAAGGCAGTATCGTCTCCACGACTCAGAAATGCACACTGCTGCATCCAGAAATCACAGTCAAGTATCCATTTATCTTACAATGTGAAGGAGAGGGTTGCAGAGTGCTGGAGCAAATGACTGTTGGAGAGGTGTCCGCACCGAAGGCCTCTGCTTATCCCTGACCTCCACCCCTGTGTGCTGCCGTGCCCTCCAGTGTCGCTGTGGCTGCCCCATGCTATAGCAGGGGGATCATGGACCCCGTGCAAGGCTTGCAGTGCTATTAATGAAACCCTTTTAGAATAGATCAAAATTGGGAAATTGTACTAATCTCCTTACTTGAATTAAAAAAAAATCTTAGGATGATAATCAATGAACTAGAGATGTTATGTATCCCCTTTGCTGGCTGGTGCATTCTTTGGCTGCAAAGGGACAGTTCACGGGCAGTCAGCTACATTTATACCAGTCACAGCCTCTTCTTTCTCCCACCCACCCCCCTTTCCACTTAAGGTTTCTTTTAGTTTTTGCAAAGCAGCCATGTGAGAGGAATAAAATAATTTTGAAGAGCATTATATGGTGGGAATTTTGACAATGAGTGGAAGATGGTAATTACTCTCTTCCATTAGACTCAGTGGCTTTGGACAGATAAGCTGTATTGAAATGTGTGACCAGGGCATGGGATCATGGATTGTCTTTCGCTGTTGTCATGGCGACAGTGATGCAGGTGGCCTATAACTGCCGGGCTGTCAGATCTTATACATCAAACTGGTGCTAAGTGAAAATATGTTAGAGGCACTGGGGAAAAAATTGCCAGCAGTGTTTATAGGATCAGCTGGAGAAACGCAAGCCTAGTTGAAAAAAAGATTTCCATTAAAAGCCCTAGGTAATTCTGAAGAAGTCGGAGTTTTTACTTTTTGTTAATAAGATGAAAGTGGACTATTAAAAGGAGAAAAAAATGGTTTCTGTATGTTGCACTGCTGTCTGCATACACATAATTAACACGAGGCCTTTCTGCTTCCCCCTTGAGCTAATGTGATAATGTAGTGGCTTTGGAAGAGTCAAGGAGACACCAGGTGGTCTACAAGCTTTGCTTGGAGCTAGGGAGCCAGCTCTGCACACCGCAAGAGGATTGAGTCCTTTTTCCAGAAAGCCGCTCTGAATATTTGTTAGTAAGGAAGGATAAGAAATCGTCAAATTTTAATATAACACTTTAAGTGTATTATAGAGTTATACTACGTTACACATATTGGACTAAATCTATTTGAATGTAGGCTACATTCAAATATGGAGAGGTTCCTCCTTGTCAAGCACAGTTACCATACCTCTTGTCCTCTTTTCTTTTCTTTTTCTCCCCTCTTCTCTTTTTTAAGTGTCTTCTTTCTCTCCTTAAACATTTGTAAACACCTTGAACTGAAACCCTCAAATGAGAAGCAACAACGAGTACACCTTGTGTGTTGGTGTGTTTGTGTGTGTCTAGGTCTGTGGTGCCTTGTCTCAAGAAGCTGAAGTTGGCTTTATAGTTCTTATGTAATCATACTGTTCAGTAAATAGGAAGGAGAAGATCATGTATGCTTTCACTTCCATAATGTATCAAGGAAGAAGAGGTGCTGTGGATTCCTGGGCAGAACAGCCTGTTGGTCAGTTAGGAATGAAGATGAGGTAGTGGGTAATTTCTGGTAGGCCCCTGAGTTAGGCAGTGCAGCCCCGACTTCTAACATTTTACCTGGGGTTTCTTCCTTGGTATATTCTTCAGTATCAAAATCTAAATTAACAAGAGTAGGTGAAATTACCTTTAGATACCATTGGCATATGTAGATTAGTTAGATCATACAATATTCATGTTTGAGATTCAGTTTAAGCCACACACATTTTGGATGTGTAGTCAATGGTAGGCATTCTGCTTGTACTGATACTCAAAAGGAAATAGCTCTAACATTTATTGAGCACCTAATATATGCTAGGTAATTAAATTACTTAATCTTCACAATAATCTTGAAAAGTAGATATACTATTATCATTTCATAGAGAAGAACCTTGACAAAACCAAGATTCCAATGTCTGACTCCAGACTCTGGGTATCTTTCCCATTATATGGTTTCAAGAGAGGTACAAGACCAGCTCTGCTTCAAGGAGCTCACAGTTTCACTGGAGACCCAGGGAAGCATTTAATAATTCCAGCACAGATTTTTACATGTCATAGACATATGTATATTGAGAAGTACAAAGCAGGGGACATCTAACTCCAAGAGGAGCTTATGATTGGGCTGATTATTAAAGGATGATTAGATAATTTGAAGGGAGATGAAGAGGAAAGAGAATTCCTGGCTGAGGAGACAAGATGAGTGATGGTACAGAAGAATGACACCATGGCACACTCTGGAATGGCAGATGAGTAGGGTTGAGTTAGTTAGCTGAGGATGGATGGGAAAAAGGTGTATAAAGTGATTTTCTAGGGTTAGCATTGGATGGCCTAATATTTCCTTTTTTATATATGTGATTTTGGGGTTCAAGGATTGTACTCGTGGTGGTTGTCTTTTAAGTTCAAACAAGCTAGAGGTTGTTGACTTGCCTGATAGTTCCTTCTAGATTTGTTTTGTTTCATTTCTGTTTTCTCTCAGCGCCTTCTCTTTTTCTAGAATAATTTTTGCTCACCCTGCCATCGTCTTTTCTTTCACCATTCTGGTTGAAGGCTCTCTTCTCTACCTCAAGAAGCATTTTTTAGTCCATAGTTTGTGAGACTAAATAAAAGGAGATACTAGGTAAAACAGGTAAAGAGTCGGGGACCCATCAGTTCCCAGAAAAGTGCTTTGAATAAATAAGATGAGGAAGGTCCGTATGTTCAAAGGACTCAGTCATGATGCTTCTGCAGCTTTAAGACCCAAGCAGCTGATTGCAAACCAGGCTCAGCTTTGGTCTCTGTGCTAACTGCTGCTGGCCAGAATATTTTCATCAGATAGTTTATATACAGAGTGGAGATTTTAGTCCTCCATTCAATAATGTTCATGAATTCTCTGCTTCTTGTTTTCTTGGTTTCATAAAGACACCACCCCTTGTAAACCTAACTCCTTGATTGACTTAAGATTTCATTCTAGAAATTAATCTCAGGATTTTGCCAATCTTGCCTATTTTAGATCCAAAAAGAAAAATAATGAATTGTTCTCCAGCTCTGATGGCCAGTTTCTGACAAATGGCCCCAGGTGATTACGATGCTAGGGATGAAGCAAACGGTGAACACTGAAGCCATAAAAAAGGCTTCCTTCTTTAAAAAGCTTATACGTTTGTGTAGACAAGAAAACTTGATGTGACCTAACTGGGAAATGTCCTGTAAGGATGATCCTGGTTTGTCAGAGGCAGGGCGAACGCTTTGGGTCTTTGCATGTTTAACTCCTGTGATTCCACAAGATACTAAGAGGCTTTGCAGGTTGTGGGCAGCTTTCTGTTTCAGGACAAGAATGCTGGAACACACTGCTGCTAAGCAGAGGGTCCTGGTGGAAATATCATGGTTATCTTTTACTCCTTCCTTACGTAAGCACTCTGGGTCCTGTATATCCACTCAGAAAGTTTAGAGGCTTTGAATTAGTATCTCAGATAGAAGGACACTGCCAACTGATAGACTACTCAAATATATACATTCAAAGTATGTATATATACATATTATTTAAAATCCCTTTCATTGGTAAAAGAAAAAGTTTTATAATGAAGCCTTAATTCTCTTATTCAAGGCACTGTATTCCTGGTTTTTAACCAAATGAGCATCTCTAGTCTAGAACAGAGGTTACTGATCCAATGCGTACAGCAGCACATACTGATCTCTACTGGGAGGAAAAAAGCGGAGAAATATTATTGTTTGAGTCACTTCCTGACCATTAAGATGGGCTGACCTGTAAACCCAAACTTGGTCTCTGCTGTGGTGAAGCTGAGAATGGTTTTGCTGTTAGGTGGTAGTACCCAACTGCACTGAAAATAAAGCAGAATTTTTACCTTCTTAGCCATGTCTTAGGGTCAGCTTGTAAGACCTGACTACCTTGCTGAGCCTGGGAGAGCAATGTCCCGAGGATGATAACGACGATGTAGATTTTATCGCTCTCCAAATGCCGTCAGTCCTACTGTTTCTCATATTCATGATAGCATGATTAGAAAAACCATTTTGTGTTTTCATATCTTTTAAAACAATACTTCAGCACGTCTAAATGCTTTATATGAAGTTGTTACTTCCAACATGCTGGTTTAATTTTGTGTGAAACCGGAATTTCACACAGAAAGGCTAATGCACAAAAGAAACTCAGCTTTCCCTCGCAACCAAAACAAACACATACATAAATAACAACAATAAAAGAACTCCAATTAAGATCTTCAGAACACAAATACCTATTTAAATGCACCTAACAATTCTCTGCTAGCAGCCACTTTAAATTATTGTTCTTTTTTTAAAAGGAAAATCCAATATAGTTGAAAGCTTGTGCTTTATAAATACATGGTGCTTCCTTGCATTATCTCAGAGAAAGAGAAAAGCATGTCTTGCTTTTTGGATTTCACATGTTTTAGCTAATCAGAAAATCTTTATTAATTACATTTATGAGCTACGTAGCACTGCAAGGGGGTCTTGGAAAAATTTTGGTTACAAAAATGTGACGAAAATATCAAACTGTATATTATCTTATAATTTTGCAAAGCATGTCTTTGGGTTCTGCCCTGCCACTGGCTTCCAGTAGGAGTGCAAGCACTGGTCCCCAAAACTTTGCTCATCACTTGAGAGGATGGGGGTGTTTCCTGTTGTCAGAACAAAGCCAGTTCATAGGAGTGGGGAGAGGATTCTTGGCCATGGAAGAATGGGTTTGGGGGTGGGTTACATTTCCTGCCTTGCTTAAGAGTCACTTTTTCTGGATTTTACACTTGTCTTTCTACATTTCAGCTTCTCTTTTCTCCTTTACATCCATACTCTGGCCTTCATTCCCATAACTTTGTGCAATGGGTAATTATACAAGGCCATCTTCTGGGGACACAGAATGAGGCCACGTGGGACAGTGAAACGCCACAGACAGCACTGGGTGGCTCATAGGAAATGACAGGGAACCAGGATGCACAGTTCAGCTCCTCTGCTGCCTAGCTGTGTGATCTGGGGAGGTGTTATAGACTGAATTATGTCCCCCCCCAAAATTCATAAATTCATAGGTTGAAGCCTCCCGTGTGACTGTATTTGGAGAGTGCCTTGAGGGAGGTAATTCAGGTCACATGAGGCCAAAGCGTGGGGCCCTCATCCAGTTAGCCTGGTGTCCTTGTAAGACAGAGAGAGAGGAGTGCCTGCCCACGGAGCACAGGCTGTCTGCAAACTGAGGCGAGGCCCTGGGGGAAGCAGCCCTACCAGTGCCTTGATCTTGGACTTCCAGCCTCCAGAACGGGGAGAAATACATTTCTCCTGTCTAAGCCACCCAGTCTGTGCTATTTTCTTATTTCAGCAATAGTAAACTAATACAAGAGAGTTACAGAATCTCTCCAGGCCTCCGTGTCCCCATCTAAATTTAAGATGAAGTCAGCAGTCTCTCCTATGCTGCGGGGCTGTTGTATGAGAAAGGACGTCACAGTCAGCATTGGGCCTCAGCACGGCCACAAGAACAGGCTCTTGTGGTCATTGTCTAACAGCACAGATTGTCTGCTGAGTACCCAGTCACAACAAAACTACGCAAATCATTACACATGTACGTTTTGCATTTCCACCATCTTCTGCTTGCCCGATGTTTGGTAGGGTACCCAAATTTATGGCACAGATGATTTTTTTCTAGTTACCACATATGTTATATTTCTTGAAAAGTTAGTTGAGTTTTTCATGTTTTAGTGTTACTTGCTATACCTTAAAGTCAATATAGGAAAATCCAGTAGATTTAAAACAAATGCTCGGCTGTCCCAGCACATGGAATTGCATCTACTAATTCAGGCTGTTTCATAGACTCACAGATAGAAATGTGATTTAGAGAGTCATATACAGAGTATGTCAGTAGAATCACACATATCTGCCAAATGACAGTAACTTGAGTTTACCTAGCACTTTTTGACCAAGGAGCTGAAGATATCATTAATCCATAACCATTTATTTCTAACTTATACTGATCTCAGAGATATCAGATATGGTTCTTTCCAGTTGGAAGCTAGACAGATGAAGGCACAAAGATTCCTTCCTCACGTGTCCAAGAGGTGTATTGGTGTTGATGGACAGTCTCCTGGCTTCCTGTAGGGTGTTCCACCAGGTTATTCCTGCAGTTATCTATGAACTACTCTGTCTAGATATTAGTGACAAGTCTGTCTTTTCCCTTCTCAAAGTAAAGAACAGAGCTTAGGCTCTATACTTCCTCGTCTTCTAATACATGCTCTTTACTAAGCTGGTTGTGAATAAATCAAATCCTCAAACAAACAGCGTTGAGCACCCACTATGTGCCATGCTCTGTGGGATGAGGGTATATACAGCACAAGATGGAGAACGTGCCCTCAAATTGCTGATCATCTAGTTGAGGAGAAGAGAGATCTACCAGGCTCTTAGGCAGTTGGGGGTGTGATACACATGTGAAATGAACAGTTCTTGGAGATGAATTCAGTTTCTCCCAAGTCTTCTATCTGTTGACAAGTAAGAGAGAAGTATTCCCTCGGAGGAAAAGTATTGTGTTAGGTAAGCTAGGATGCTAAACCCATAGTGATTAAGATGGTGTTTTAGTTACCTGTTGCTACTAGTTACCTGTTGCCACATTAAAACTTGGTGGCTTAAAACAACCACCATTTAATTTTATGTACGATTTTGTTGATCATGAATTTGAGCAGTACTTATCTAGGTGGGTTTTCTCTTCTATGTAGCATTGACTGTGGTCACTCAGTGGTATTCAACCAGTAGTTGGTCTGTTGTGGAGGCTCCCAATATGGCTTCAGTCACCTGCGGGTCTCCTTGGCGAAGATGCCAAAAAGCTGAGCTCCTGTGTCTCCCTCTGCCTCTCCATGAAGTCTCAGGGCTTCTCCATTTGATTTCTCTACTAGGGTAATTGGATTTCTCATAGGGAGGCTTATAGTGCCAAGCGACCAAAGCCAGAGCTGTTAGTCATATTAAATGCTAGGCTTGAAAATGGCATGATGTCACTCTACTAGGCCAGTTATAGGCAGCGCCTATTCAAGGGGAGGGAAATAGACTCAGCTGTCCGTGGAAGAAAGATCAAAGAATTTGTGACCATCTTTAATCTACCACAGATGGCATACCCCTCTGTGGTTTGCTGGGCGTTAAAAATTTTTTTTTAATTTACCCAAGACTTCGTTTCTAGTGTATTTTAGTTTTCTTATGCCAGAATTTGAAGCACCTTGGGAATGTCTTGCCCCATTTTGACCTTTGGTTTTGTCCTCTTCATGTAAGCAATGATAAAACTTGAAAAAAAAAGAACTAAATTTGGTCTCTTATGGATGAACTAACAGTCCAGTGGAGAAGGGCCATGGTGGGTATGGGTGACTGCAGAACAGAAAGTTGAAGTAATAAAATTGAGAAAAGTATCATGGAAGTATGAGCGGTGCTGAGCCAGCCAGGAGAACCAGGGAGGGTTTCAAAGGAGAAGTGGTATTTGAGCTGAGCCTTGAGGAGAACGGTGGTCCGTACAGATGGGAGGAGATGGAGGGGGCATGGCATCCAGGAGGAGGGTCAGGGGGAACCAGCCCACCAGAGCAGATGGTATGCTCTGCCAACAGTGGCTCGGAGCCTGGGTCTTGGGGACTGCAGTCATTCGGGGGCGGAGGAGGGGTAGTCATGAGTTGAACAGATGGGTTGGGGACATGTGGACTTTGCCTTGAATGCAGATTTGTTCCCAATGTAATTGCCATAGAAGGATTTGTGGCAAAGGAATTCCATGATCAAATTTCTCATTTGGAATGCTATTTCTGGTAATAGGTTTGGGATGGGTTGGAGGGAGTGCAGACAAGAGGCCAAGAAACAGTCAGAAGGCAGTTGTACAGGAGTAGTCACTGGGCAATTGAATGGAAGTGAAGGGTTTTGATAGAGACATGTTGTGGGAGGGGAGGTGTGCAACTCTTTTTAAATGTCTAACCTGTGTCCAAACACTCTGTTAATATTTTCTATCTAATTTATTCTCACAAAAGTCCATTTTGCAGATGAGGTCACCGAGGCTAAAAGACATTTAAGAACCTCCTTGACATTGGATAGCTAGAAATGGGTAGGATTGAGATACAAAGCCAAGTGTGTTTGGCTACAAAGCCTCTATGACTTCCCACAAAACCTCATTGCTTCACCTGTTGAAAACTGCTGAAAAATTTCTTCCTTGTGGGTGGTTGTGCCAGTAACAAAAATATATAGAGCACATAATTTTGTTTAAGGCTTTTAAAAATGTTTGTCCTGAGTCATGTGTATATATGTATGTGTGTGTGTGTGTGTGTGTGTGTGTTTATCAGTCACATGCTTCCAACTTGAATATAGTTTTAAAACACTTGAAGTTTTCAAGTAGTTACTGTAATTTATCAACCCTATAGACTTAAATGTTAAAGAAAGTAAAATACACAAATCATGTCAGTTTACCTGATTCTATTTTTTATGCATAAATTATTTTTGGTTTAATAACTAGTTTTATTGCACATTAGAACCTTATAAACAAAGATGCTATTGTGCTGTATATGCAGTAGACCAAGACACCAGGAAAGGCTGGGAAGGAAAAAGTAAAAATGAGTCAGAGTAAGAGAAACAATGTAGCAGTTCACTTGGGAACTTCCTCTGTGGAGCTGCATTCCTCCCCCTCCGCCCCCAAGTAAGCCACCTTTCTCATTTTAAGAGCAAAAGGCAAGAGAGACAACAATCTATGTCTCTTGAAATTTCACTTCTGCTTACACCCTGAAAGCCAGGGTATGGGTTGCTCCAGTCCTCTGGCATTTGGGTTCCCAGGTCACCAGCCTGATACACCAGTAGCCACAGGGCCTTTGTGCTTGGGCGCTAGGGACTCATGGCTACAGGCTAAATCACACTTAAAGATACAATTCTTGATGCAGATCAGTGTGAGATTGGAAAGTAATGGCATTTGGAAGATTGGTACCACCCCTACTTTGTTTCATTTTCACAGGGTTTGCAGGGTACTTGACAAGTCCTGGTGATGATATGTAAAGGATGAGGAGAGAAGAGGAATCTGGCTTCTCTTTTTTGTCGCTGAAGCTCCCCATGGCTAGAACAGAGCTTGCATGTAGTAGATGCTCAGTAAATATTTGCTGAATGAATGATGGCTTAAATGCCATGTGCCAGGTTCTGCTGGGCGCTTTGCATCCAATGGCTCATTTATTCTTCAGAAAACAATGAAACCTAGTTCTCCAGTTAAACAGATGAGGAAATCAGTGCCTAGAGAAGTTAAGTAATTTGTGCAAGGACAAGCACCTTGCATGTGATAGAGCTGGAATTCAAACCTGGGTTTATTTAACTTGTAAACCTTTGTCCTTCTGAGTGTACTGAACTATTATACTTTTTATCATTGTCTGGGTCTGAAGCAATACACTTCACACATGCAAAATAGCATTTACCCCAGTGTGGAAATGTGAGAACCCTTAAGATTCCCTGGCAGAGCATGTATAACAGGTACACAATAAATGTTGAATAATTGAATGACTAGTGTTGATATCTCTTTAGTCTACTACTTTGTTAACTATTGTGAAGAAAAATATGGAAGACTTGAAGGTTTTTAGCTTTAAAAATGTTATTTTCAAGACAGGTTTCTTCATAGAGGTAGGTTGAAAAAATGCCAAACCAATCGGTGATAGCTGGGTAATGCTCCCTATCGTATGCCAGTTTGGAAACATCTTGTAGAAACACAATATTGGGAATACTGCATTAATTTCTCCCTTCTTGCTACGAGTGTCCACTTCCCTTTTGTCACTGCGAAGATAAGAACAGTGAACTAGCAGATGCGATTGTGAAATTTCCAGTTTTTCAGGAATGGTCAGTTAAGTGGCCAAATGTTAGCTTCTTTCCCATCATCCTTTTAACTTAACTCTTCCGTATTGTTCCTAGGATTAACCGGCTGCTGCTTCTGTCTACTCTCACCCACTTTTCCCTCGCTACGTTCCTTCTTGGAATATCCTTTCTCTAAACAAGTTTTTCCTTTAATATTTTCTAATCCAGTAGCCTTTTCTCTTAATCCCATTCCAAACTTCTACTTTTGGTGAAATATAACCAAGCATCTTTCATTCTCCCCTTTGGATTTTCCTGGGTCGCACCTGCTGGACCAAGGAAATGGCGAGCACATGACCGGAACAGAGGGAACCGAACCTAGTCGCTGCTTTTGCCCTCGCCTCGGTTGCTCCTGTAAACCTGAGGGTCTGAGAGAAGCTGGCAAAGGGCAGTAGGAGAGAGGAAAGGGGAGACACAGGAGGGGTCGTCGAGACTGAAGGAAAATTGTTTCGGAAGTGGAAGCGGCCTTGAAATAGATTCATCTCTTGTGCTCTTGACCTAAATTTCAATCTTAGCCCATTAGTGTTTTGCATGGATGGCGAGGTGTGGGACATGCTATTTTTGGTAGCTTTTTTGGCAGATAGGGTTTCCTGTTTCACTGTGTTTTAAAAAAAGCTGCATATACAAATGAATTCTCTAGGGTGTTGAGTTGTTTTAGGTCATATACTCTTGGTGGGCAAGGCCTGTGACGTGGTTACTTAACAGTTCCACATTGGATGAAGTTAAGCGATGGCTCATTTGTCTGGTATCTCAGTAACATTTCCAAATAAATACAGTCTACCCCAGCAAAGTGCTAAAATTTAAAACAAACAAAAGCCAAACACTTTGATAGAAAAATCATTCTTAAAGTATTCTCCAAGTCCTTTTCTCTGCAAGTAGAGAATATTAGAGCAAATTCAATTCTCTCTTGCTTTCTCAGTCATCATTATGAGGGTAAATATTGTATACATCTATTGTGTGCTGGTATCATTAAGGCTTGTTAATATGTATGGAACCCATTGTCTTTAAACAGAGAATGTTCCAGACTGCAGTGTGCTTTGTGTTCCTTTAAAGTTTCTCTTCTCTTTTGCACACAATTAGCACTTGTACTCTTCACCACCGTGTCGGCCCCTGGGATCCTCCTTCCACCTCACGTCACCTCATATTTTACATCTAACTTGCTTTGATTGGGGATGAGACTGCACAGATTATTGGAGGTGGAATTACAGCGAACAGATGGCTCTGAATGCAGACCAGATGATCCCTAGGAAGATGTCTCTTTAAGCGCTAGTGCAGGCACTTCCTGATATTTTGGCTTCTCAGAAGTGTGTTTGACTGAGGTTTCAGGGAGCTGTCATCCATGACTCATCATGTACTGTTTTAAGCAACTGCTCGGCGTCAGAGAATAAAGGATATCTAGTCATCTCCAGTTTCCTGTCACGGCTGATGTCATTGTCATCATCATCACCTTCCAGTCCGTCATTGTAAGCACCCAACGTACACAAATCGCCAAATTATGTGATACAGACGTAATCCTTGGTGTCTGTTATTTAAATAAGTAACATCAAAATGGATCTAATTCAGACTAAGGTATTGATTGTGCTGTGGTGATGGGTAACATTAGCCAGTAATCAGAAGGTACAAAAACAGTATCCCAACTGTGTGTAACAGTATCTGCGTACTCATGTGTGTAACTGTGTGCTGCATATTGCAGAGTCCCCCTGCCACCACACACACACACACACACACACACACACACACACACACACACCTGCCCCTAGAAGTGAAGGAACTGGATGCAGTGACAGAAACATTCATGGGCTTTGTATGAGCCCAGAGGAGTAGCACCTAGCCGAGTTTGAAGGTGGAGAAACAAAGAAAGATAATGCCTGGGTAACATCAGTTATTAGCCGGGTGAAGGGGTGGGAGGAGCCGTTCTGTGGGGAGGGTGGGGTCTGAGCAGAGCGTGGCGGCCCGAAGCATCCTGGGGGGACAGGTGCTGAGAGCAGGTCCATCATGCAGGTGACTGCAGTGACAGTGGAGAGGTTCACGAATGTCATGCTGAAGGGCTTGGAGGGCAGGGCAGAAGGGCACTGGATGATGAAGATAGATTTTTTATTAGGTCCCTCCTGGCAAAGGGTTAGTGAGGAGGATGGGTTTGGGCATGAACTAGGACCATGGTCTTCCCTTTGGATTCTGGATTTGAGAAATGTATATGAAGTAAGATTCAAAAAGGTTGCAGATGGATGTAGGAGATGAGGAGAGGAAGCAGTAAAGTGTGACCTCTCCTGCCCCAACCCCGAGTGCAGGTGGTGTCACCAATGGAAGGGTCACAATGGAGAGGAAGATATGGATTCAGCTTTGGACATGTGGTTTTGGCCTGTCAGTGGAGGTGTCCATGGAGGCACTGACAGTGCAGGCTGAGCTCTCGGTATGATCTTGGAGAACTTGGGTTGGTGGTTCCACTGATTTGCTCTATGAAAGTCGGGGAGAGGAACTGAGGTTGCTGGGAATAGATAAAGTGGGAGCAGAGGTTCTTCTCATCCAGTCAAAACTGAATCTGGCAAAAGAGAGAGAGGAAAGGTTTGCTGTGCCAATTGCGGGGAACTCAGTGACATTTTTTGAGAAGGCGGGGCTCCTGACCGAGGCCACGAGGGCAGCTCTTGGGACAGCTGGTAGCCCCAGCGCAGGCTGCAGTGAGGCAGCGCCTCTGCAGATGGGGGCTCAGGTCCGCCCTGCTAATTGGCCTTGGTTTTGTCCTTGGCCATCAGTGGCAGGCTTCCAAACCTCTGCTGGGCTGCCACTCACAGAGGGAAGGGCTGGAAACACTAATTTCTCCATCAAGTGACTTTTGGCTGCAAGACAAAAGATAAAGAACTGCTCACTGCATACTTCATGACCCAGAGAGAAGCTATTGATCCGCTGAGAAGCAGAGAGAGAGGAAGAGAGACAGAGAGAGAAAAGAGGGAGGAAGGGAGGGGAAAGATGATCACATAGTTTGTTCAGCTTGAAACAGCATTTTTAAAAACACAAAGAGCCGAAAGAAGGAGAAAGTTACTTTTGTGTAAGTCCTTAATTAGGAAGTTCATGTTCAGCCCACTGTCTGTCTTAGGAGCAGCTCTCCACTGTTTGAAGGGCTCTCTTCTTCAGAGATGGGTCAGGGTGACAACTGAAAGGAGCAAGAAAGGAGAAAATTGGTTCCAAGTTTAAGGTTTTCCTAATGAGAAGCCCCGAGAGAAGATGAGTGAGAACTGCCCAAGTCTCCCCACGTGTGGCTGGCTGCGGTCAGCATTGGTGACCCCTGGTTAGCTTCATTTGACTTGTGATTTTTCTTTGTTGTGCATTGAACAGATTCCCTTCTCTGGTGTTCAGTGGGGAGTATGTAGCCTGAGGATGGCAATTAGCTTTAGCCAGGCCTACTCTTCTGCTGCACAGCCGAAAATGAGGTGCACAATTAGATCTTCTAATAGTGCAGCCCTTCTCCGTGCCCACAGTGGGAGGACAGGTCCATCTGCAGAGAGCCCCTCTCTCCTTCCCCCACCCCAATTCTTCCTATCTGGATGAAATCCTGGTGTGCAGAAACCTTGCCTGCAAATAGAACTGACGGCGTATGTTAACGTCATCAGGCCTGGTGAAGCTCATTGGCAGAGAAGTTGAGTCTTATTTTAGACCTGGAGCCAGGGCTGTGTGGATCCAGCTAGAGCAGGTCTCTTCCGCCTTGACCTCAGCTGCTGGCTGTCCTGAGGATGGAATGTCAGGGAGCTTGCTGCTAACTGCAGGGTGATCAGGACAACCTCACTGCTCTGCAGCTGGGAAAAGGAAGATGCTGACAAGCCAGAGATCGCTTGCCACCCAGCTAGCAAATGTTACACACTGGCGCAGCCGCCGCTTGCTGTCAACTGTACTGCATCAGGCAGGAGCTAGGTTATAAAAGACGGAGTGTGTTCTCAGCCTCTCATCCTTTCCCCTTTACATCTGGGTTTAAAACATGCTTCTCTATCCCCAGAGTAGTAGACCAAGTGCATTCCAAAGGATGTCTCAGGCTAGGTTAATACATTTCAGCTGAGAGGCTTCCTCTGCAAACAGAGGTTTAAATCTTCTGGGAGAGAAGCCTTAATGCAGTGAACAGTGGTACAGATTTGTTCCAGGAGAGCAGAGTACATAAAATATTTGAAAAGGCGAGGCTTTACTTCCGTGGTTTGGACCCATTGAGCAACCAGAAAGGACAGCTTTTCAAAAATTAAAAATCTGGACATGTGATCTGGCAAAGTTTTATATTCTGACCTAATTAGAAAAATTCACATCTGGTTATGACTTTAAGGTATCTTTTATTTTAAAATAAAATTTTGTAACTAATTTACCACTAGCCTATAATTTGGCAATAGGATACACATATAATTTTTAGGTATTTCAAGTCAGGATTGCCTATGAAAATTCACATGTTCGCTACACTTCAGGGCCAAGTTGTAGGTGGATAAACCCCCCGTGTGGAAATCTACGTGCCTAAAAGAGCAGTGATTTAAGGCTTTGCTGTCCTTACCCTGGGAGACTGCGCCTGCCTGGATCTCCCAATCCTACACCGCAGTAATAATCCCTGCTTCTTCCCTTACTTGTCTCTCATCTGCTGGCATGCTCAGCAGCTAAGATTTCTATTGCTTTAACTTCACCATCATTATTATTGACTTGGGGCTTTTAAGAGTCAGATATTCCTCTTTTCGGTTGCTTCAGCGTAGACCCAGGCTCAGAACAAAACCGGAACGTGGGCGGGGAGCCTGGGGTCCCTCCGGAGCAGCGTCCTGGGCCTCTCCTCAGGACACCTTGCAGCCCCCAAGAGCAGCTGGCCGTGCGTTACGGGCTCCAGCAGCCCCCCGGTGTCCCGGTGTTTCCTGTTCCGTTGTGGACGGGGCGGGCCCCTGACGGCACATATTGAAACGCAAACGACAGCGGTAATTGGCTGAGAGAGAAACCAGGACGAGCCTAGTGAGCAGTGCGGGGCGGGGAGTTAAGTGGCTAAGTGACAATTACTGCTCTGCAGTCTCCGGGGTCACGGGCAGCCGGGCCGTTTGTTCTCGGTTTTAAAGGAGCAATAACACATTAATTGGAGGAGAGCTTCCAGGTTAACGTGGCTCACCCGGTTTCTCTTCTGATTCTGCGTTGAGGAGTGGGAGTCTGTGGCCTGCAGAAGGATCGCTTTGGTGACTACCTCCCTCCCACGCCAACCTCTCTACCTCCTCCAATAGGATTCGTAGTTTGGAAATTGATGTCCCTGATTCTGGAAAACTGGTAGTTGGTTTGCTTTGGAGATTTTGTAAAAGTTCCCTTGCAGGAGGGAGCACCCCTTAACTCTCTCAGTCCTCAGCACGGAAAAGCATTGCCTTAACCTCAGTCTGAGGAAGTCCATTAACCCTGTTTTTTTTTCTTAAGTTTTATTTCAGAAATGATCTATTGGCTAGATATAACAATGAACAACAGAGATGGTCCCTGCCCTTTTGGGCGGTTTATAGTCTGGTTTGAAGAGACAGGAAATAAATAAAACTATGGTCTGCTGTTTTGCTTGTTCAACGTGGAGATCCTTAACGAAGAAGAGCTTGTGGAAGTTGGGGGTGTGGAGGAAAGGAGAAGTTGCCAGCTCGCATAGGCCGGGCTAGGCCTGCTCTGCTCTCTTGGAAAGGCCATTTGAACCCTGTTCTGTTCACAAACAACCGCTGAGATGATTAGCTTGGACTTGAGACAAGCAGACTAACAAGCCCGCGAGCTAGTTGCAATCTGCTTTTCTCCTGCATCCAGAGTTCTTGGGGCCCATACCTTCCGAGCACTGCCGAATGGGCTCATTGTTTCTGTTTGGTTGGTTTCCTTCAGCCTAGACAGCTTGGTCACTTTTTATGAACCATCCCCTCCAGTTGAAAGGGTTCTAACAGCTTCTTCTGCCTTGTGCAGAGAACTGGTCATTTCAGACACAGGCCCTTGTCTGCTGTGGGACGTGTTTCCACCCAGAGGCCTAAACTTTACATAAAAGAGCAAAATGATGAAAAGAAAAGGCAGATTCTTACCAGTGGCAGGTGAGAGAAGCATAGCCCTTCTCTTGTCTGGTCTTGGAAGGCCGTAGGCAAAGCTCTGCCTCAGCCAGGGCCAGCGCGGCTGTGGGCCGAGGTGGGTGGGAGGGGGGAGACTAGAAAGATAACAGCTGCGTGTGATCATGAACAGTCGTCTGTGAGGGGCTTTATGCTGTGCACACCTCTTCACGAAATCACCAGGCAGAGATGGAGATGCTGGTTTGTCTGATTATAAATAGTCTTTCTGTCCAATTTCTGAATAAAGCCTAGATAAGAATTTGTGAAATCACACAGTAGTAGCTATAGAACCTCCAAGAAGAAGAATAAATCGTTCCTAATTTAAATAAACCTTTTCTATGCAGGGTCTTAGCTTTGGGGTAAGAGACTGTCTACACTTGAATTTTGACTAGGCCACCTACTACCCATTTGACTTCGACAAATTGTTTTTTCTCAGTTTCTTGATTGTCAAATGACGATAACAATATAAACATTTCAGGAGTGTTCTGAGAACTAAATGAGTTACTGGTAGTAACATTGTATGTAAGCACTTAATACCTCGAACATAGTAAGTGCTAATTAAATGTAACTGCTATGTTGTTATTATTACTCATGTTCCATGCCTCATCTTTAGCATGAATCACAAGAGTCATAGCAGCAGTCTATAGTCCATGAACCCCATGCAGGGCCTGGGCAGCCTGACAACCATGCCCTCTTGGGTTCATTTTACTTTTTCATTGTTAGACGTACCACACTGGAAAATGACCTACACAGAAAGGATTCTGTAGAATGTCTATCTAAACATTAAAAATATTAATAACACCACAAAAGCAAGCAGCAAATTATTTAGATTCAAACTTGGTTAATCAGTTTTGGAACAAAAATGTGAGAGCAACTATAGAAGGTCAGTATTAATCTTTTTGGGGAAACTGTCCAGCTTTTTCTTATGTCATAAACAATTGCATTGGATTTAGAGAAACATGTTTTTAATGCCTTAAATCATTTCATTCATATAGAACAAAGGCCACTCTTTTCAGTGTACTGCTCTGTGAATTTTGGTAAATGCACAGTCATGTAACCACCACCACAGTCAAGATACAGAGGAATTCCATTACTCTACCTCCAAAGAAAATTTCCTCATGCTACCCCTTTTTAAGTCAAACACTCCCTCTACCTTTAATCCCTAGGAACTACTGATCTGCTGTCCATCCCTGTAGTTTTGCTATTGCCACAGTGTCATGTGAATGTAATCGTAGAGTATGGAGCCTTCTGAGTCTGACTTCCTTTGCATAATGCGTTTGATATTCATTCATGCTGTTGCAGGTGTCAGTAAAAAGCTTATTTTTAACTCATAAATCATTAAATACTAGAGCTGGATGGAATCTTGAGGATCAGAGCCAAACACTCTCATTTCCAGGTAAAGAAACAGAGACCTCTAGGGTGAAGTGACTTGCCCAAGGTCATGAAGCTAATTAAAGAAAGCATGGACTTGAAATTCCCTATTAGTCCAGGCAATGTCTGTTAAATCATGCTGGGATTAATAAGGTATAGCTGATTATCAAGGGGAAGGTCCAGTCTTTGTCTTCTTATTTCTGATCAAAATCTGATCAAACTGAGCCTTACTTAATGTAATAATTTTGAAAGGAGTAGATTTCTAGGAGGTGCAGTTTCTTTTGAGAGTATATGGGTAAGTCTTTCTGGGGCACATCTGTATGTTTGCTGGTCTCAATCATAGATGTGGTTTGATAATAGAGCTTAACCTGAAGGCCTGTTGTTTATTTCGTGTTTACAGTAAGTTCTTCTGATATTTTACAGGAGTGTTCTAAATATTACTGTCTTCTTTCTTTTAGTTGATACATTAAATACTGATATGTTTCTAGGTGGCTTATTCTAGAGCACACAGTAGAGGACCCAGATTGGAATTAAGAGCTGTTGATTCCTTAGTTCATTTGTTAGATAGTTATTTGTGGAAAATCTACCATGTAGAAGCACTAAATTATGGAAGATACAATGAAGGCGCTGTTTGTAAGATGCTTAAATTTAAATGGGTACATGAAAAACTAATTCAGATTCATTCTTTTGACTACACTACACATAGCATCTTGCTAAGCACTGTGAAGATATAGAGATGATAATGCAAACCCCCGTTTCCTTAAGATGCTTATAAATGTGCCAGAGAGTGGTACAAAGAGAGTGCAACTGTAAATGTGGTTTCTTGGTTGGGAACCAGTTGGCCTATGGTTTAGTTGTGCATGAAGCACCCCAGAATTTGGTGCATAGGAGGGACAAGGTCAGAGTGGTATTATGGAGAGTTTTGCTGCTAGCACCACATGGGAGAGATGGAAGGGCAAAGGCCAGAAGCAGGGAAACGAGTTTGCTGGGAAATGCACTTGTCTGTGCAGAAGTGAGGAAAGCCCAAACCATGAGACAGCAGGAATGAAAAGGAAAAGGTATTTTGGAGGTAGCTGGATGAAAGAGAGAGTATTCAGAGGGGATGACAAGATTGTGCCCTGTATGATTGGGTGGGCAGCCCTAATGTAATGCAGAAGTTGGGACTTATCTGGGGGAAGGGGGTTGGTGGGCAGTGGATGGTAGAGAATGTAGTAAGGGAAGAGGCAAAGGGCTTTCTCCCTTTGACCAGGTCAATTATGTGGAGTAATTTTGCATATGTGCGACCCTGTTAATATGCATTTATGGTTAATTGTTACTCATTTCCAGAAGACCAAATAGTTCTCATTTTCCTTAAGTAGAGAAGTCTGTTTTGTCCTAAAGAGTTGGCAGTGTAGATAGTAATGATCAAGCAAATATTTTTGACCCCTTCTCCCACCTGTGACATGATTCAGTGCTTAAAAAGAGGCAGTGTGAATAGTGAAGGAGACATAACAAAATTTTATACATGATGGAATACAGACAATAAATTTTGACTCTGATAAGAATACACCCTAGTCAGGAGCTAAAGGAACATATATTAGGAAAACTTAAAGGTGACATTGTATGCCTAGAAGACTGGAAACAAAGTAAATAGAAATTTAAAACCCAGGGCTGATCAAAATGTGGGAAAACGTCTTCACCTACACTTTGCTGACCTTTCTGTAAAGGGTATGATATATCCATGGAAGAATCTTGCAATAATTACAGAGGCCTAAAACTTTACTTTGCATAGTCTTACAACCATAGAAAACCCCAAATAATTGTAAAGAATGAAGTTTCTGGCAGTGGCATCATTTATAATAGTGAAAAACTAAAAACAGTACAAATCCCCAAATAACAGAATGTCAAGGCAAATGTTGCTTAATAGGATCTTTTATCTGGCTTAGGATGGGAGGCTCTGACAGAGATGAGTACCTGAAATAGTATTTACTGGCAAAATATATGGGATAGCATGGACCCTCTGCTGACAACCAGACAATGTGACTTTACTAAAAGAACTTAGAGTCACTTAAAAAATGGCAGTTGATGATACAGGGAAAGGATTTGTAGAAGGGTCTTTTTGTGTTTTCATTCTTTTTCCTAAATGACTGAACAACAGGAAGAAAATTTCTGATGAAGTGGTTTACTGTGCATTAGTTTGATACTTGCCCTGGTTTCTCTCTCTCCTCCTTCCCCTTTTTAGTGGTTCAGGTTGCATTTATATGTACTTTATATTCAGGAGACAGGGTAGTATGGTGAATTAACCATCTCTGTGAAAGGGTGAAAGCTGCTCCTTTAGTTCTGAGTCTGCCATACCTGTAAGATCTGAAGCCAATCACATAATTTTTGACACTTTAAAATTTCCTAGTCCTCTCTGTTCTCACGTTGATGCAGAGAAGATCATTGAAATAAAACAAGTGAAAACACTGAGGCATTTTGACCACTAGATAGTGAGTGTACTGTTTAACTCTATTATGGGACAAAAGGAATACATGAAATTGATACCAGAGATGAACTGGTGAGCGTTTAAGTCCAAAAGTGTGCGTTTATCAAAGTAGAATTAAACAAAGTCAAGTTGCCTTGGACACTGAGGGGATAGGGTCTTATGGCCACTCCCATGTGGGGATGAAGGAACTCTCTGGAAAGATCAGCTATTCCCAGTTTGGAGCGACTTTGGACACTTCACTGAACATGTTTAATGTTTTATACAATGTTTTACATAAAACATTGTATGTACAGAGAGATGGCTCTTTAACTGGACAACAAACACGAATGGAGGGCCTTTAAGAACCATTACTTAGATTTAGAAAACACTTGTGCTGAATCCAAGAAAAGAAATCATCCTGGTGAAATGGAAAGTTTACATGAGTTTGGTTAGGGCCAGAATCTCCTTTAATAAAATGAATTTAGAGCAGCAGTAATTAAAGGAGAAATGATCAGTTTTGACTGACAAAAGTGGGGTTAAAAGGTCTACAAAGCAATCTGTATGGCAAAATGGCCACAGATATAAAATAATTTAAAATGATGATTTTCAGTGCACCATTCACTAGAGTCTCTGGGAATATGTGACTCTACCTGAAGGCAGCACCTATACCCAAGGGGTGGGATTTCAGGTATTTCTTAACAGCATGAGTGCCTCATTCTTTATTCTGAAACTCTATTATAATTTAAAATTGCCCAGTGCATGTGGCTTGAGCGAGCTCTTGTGTGAAAGACAAGAAAAGAAATTGGAAATATTTTCAGAATTTTTGGTTCCACACAATGTGTTCCTTGCTTTGGTGAAGCAGCTCTGAAAACCTGACTTCTCTAAGTAGCTCGCATGGGCCCAGAAAGCAGGGTCAGTAAGAAATGAGAGGCGCTGGGGCAGGGAGCGATCCTGTTTTCCTTTTCCTGAGAGATCGCTAGTGCATGCACACAGTGTGGTTCAGGCAATCAGGGGCAGGGAATGAAGTCAGTGCCTCCTGGGTTTTATAAGCGTGCCCTCGGGCCTGTGCTCTGTCCCCTGTGAAACTGATCCAAACTAGAATGTTCTTTGAAGTTTCTGGCTGCTCCACTTGGACCAGCCCCGTGACTGCAAAGCCAGATGAGTAACTGGTCCCAAATGTTTAACTACCCATTACTTGTTTGTTAAGAGCTTAGGAAGAAATAATAGCAAAGAAAACACAAAAACAGGTTAGACAACAGCTAGTTGAGACCTTTTGGTTTCTCCATATTGTGGCTGGTAAGTAAACAAATCCTTGATTTTGTGAACTTGGTCACAGCCTGGTAACAGCTTCATTGTGGTCCTGGGAGTAGAGACAGAGATGCAGAAAGCCTTAGGGGGGACTTTAATTGGGAGTATTTCCAAATGATCATTCAGTAACTGCAGCCTCAGGGACAAGAGCGATCACCTGACAGGACACAGTGTGAACCATCCTTTTAAAAAAGAAATATTTTCTAAGGTTACTATTGAACTAGGTGTATTTTTCCCACCCAATGATAAAACCTTGAACACAATGTGTTAGGCCATTTTTTTAGTGCTCAAAGTAGGGTAAAGGATTCTCTTTTTCTGGAAAAATAAGCCTTGTTTATGGGGTCCAAAAATAGTTGCTTAAACTTCCTCTTTTTTTTTTGGTTATGAGTCTTTTCATTTTGGAGGTCAGGAAGTAAATGCTGGCTTGAGGTTATGTTTCATAGTAATCTGAGGTGAAAAGTAGAATATTAGGAATAAAGTGATGGGAACTCTGTAATATAAATACTCAGATACAGGAAGTTGGATGGTTGAGGAAGAAATAAACTTTAAAATGGCTGATCTATTAGTGAAAGCGTTATGATGGAACAAACAACATTGCAATTGTCTAAGGAGTCTGATCTTTAGAATGATAGAGGGCCAGCATTACACACTTCCATTACTTGTGTATGCATGCATAATACACTGTTCAAATGGCAGATCATAAAAAAATAGTTGAGAAAAATTTTGTAAACAAGTAGAATGTTCAAATGATTGAAACAAGACAAATAAACTTGGCTTTAAAGTTGTATATGCCACTCAAGGGTAAATATCTGAGTAGTCATGGATCCTTTGCTTGTCCAGTGATTTATATTTCAGTAAGAGTTTGGTGAGGTTTCTCTTAAGTGCCTGTTAACAATAGTAGTCATTCATTCACTCATTTAATACTTATTGGGTGCTGAGTGGTGGTGACATATCATAGATTTTAAAACTTGTAGAAATTACCAGAATGCAGGAGATGGGTTTGGCCATCCTCTGCTGGCAGCAAGGTTAACAGAGAGCTGCACCCTGTCCTCCTAGAGCTAAGTTCCACTATCAGCACATTGGTGGTGGTGGGTACTGTTTTGTTTTAAATCTAGGGTGCTGCTTTTGCCTCTGGGCGTCTTTGAAGCCTGCAGGAGCCTGTGTGTAGGAGAGGACTCAGGTCTGGAGGAGGAGTGGAGAAGGCCAAATGCCTGTTAACATCTTGGGAGAGGTAGGGAATGGCAAGTTGTTTTTAAAACAAAACAAAAATTCCAAACCCTGCTGTTGACAAAACATCACTTGGCTTAATTAGAACAGGGAAGACTTAGGGGAACCTTCTGGTAAATCTGAGAGAGGTCAAGCTAAAGAATAATAGGAGTTTCCAGAGATGTGGGTGGCAACCTGGTGGCACACTTTTATATGCAGACAGACCTGCATATTAGAAGAAGCGCACGATTCAGGAGAGTCCCAAGTGTCAGGTCTGAGGAGCCCAAATGCTGTTCGTGTGCAAACAGGGAGCATATTCATCTGTACGTAAGACTGCATATCAGACACACGTAAGCCCCTAATTCTAGCCCAGGGAAAGAGGAATGAAGGTGTATTGAAATGCTATGTGGTGGGAGAGTGGTTGTTGACTCCGGTAATTTACTGAGCATCGGTTATGCGGATAAAAGTAGTGGGTATTTTCTTCCCATACCTAAGAAGAATGGGCAATCTGGGGAAAAATAAAACAAATGCTTTACTGCTAAAAACGTAAGGCTTCTTTCTGAAGGCGAACTGTAATATGGCAGAAAGAGACAAGACCTGAGTTTTCTTTTCAACTAGCTAGGTGCTTTGGAAAATCCCTTAGCTATCCTGAGCTTTAGTTTCTTCTTCCATGAGATAGGGGTCACAGTTTCTACACTTTTCCCTCCTAGATTTGTTGTGAATACAAAATGAAATTGTTCATAGAAAGAATGCAGAGTCATCTCTTAAGCACTATATACGCAGGTAAGATGTTCTTAAGATAGTAACACACCCCGCTTTACTAGCATTGCTGGCTAGCTTCACCTGTTTGCAGAGATGGCCTGCTAGGCAGAGACTCAGGAGCCCAGCTGACTTGTAAACAGAGCTTGTGCTGGTTCTGTTTGATTTTAGGACTTTTGGCATGAGCGGAGACCCAGCTGGGCCCAGGGGTCTCATTCTGGTCTCCAGCTTTAGGATGCACTAACAGCGGTTTTGACAAGGCCCAAATTCAGTTTCTTCCACAAAAATCTCCAAGTGGTTTAGTTCTGTTCTGGGGGAAGCCTGGTGGGTGCTTCGGTGACTGCCTCATTTGAACCTTAGCCTCTGGACGTTTTTGAGATGAACTTGGCCTCTGTGGATGTACATGGTTTGCAGCGGACTCAGGGCCTTACACTGATGCAGGCTTACGGCCACGGTAACATACCTCCTGTGGGCAGAGCCCCGTGCTAGGCCCAAGAGGCTGTAGGCAAGAAGGAAGGACACTGGGATACAAATGGAAATAAACCATGGCTCAACTCTGCTGAAGGGGTTCCCTTGCTGCAGGCTGACATTCCCTCTCAAAATGAGCAGGCTGCTGCTTTACCACGTGTGTGTGTGTTGTGTCTCTCTGTGGCTTGTTTTAAATTAGACCAGACCTAAAAAATAAAAGGAAAGAAAGGGAAAATTTTCACTTTGTGAGCATACGGAGATGACCAAACTTGTCCACTTGGGCCCCGGCAGAATAAACTTGCACTGGCAGTCATGAAGAGCGGTGTGTAACAAAGCATTCTTTCCTTGAACCACTTTGACTGGGAAGGAGGCACAAGGGGAAAACACAGCAGGAATTCTTTCTTTTCAGCTGCGTCCTACTCTGTTGCTTACATTCTCTCCACAGATCTTATTGGGCTGCTACTGTGTGTGAGAGAGCAAGAGACCGAGAAAGTGTTTTGTGGAGGAGACTGATTAGTTTAGGCCCTGTTTCTGTTGTCACTGGTGGTGCAGTGGATCCTATTTGATGTTTACTGCCCCTTGACATTTTTTAAAAGGGGTCTTCAAAGCAGGAAGTCCCATTCTAAAGACAGGTTTCTGGGCAGTAAAGTTGACAGGGTTAAACATTGGGAAAGTAAACCTAATAGAAAAAGAGAGCAGGATAAACAATTCAGCTCCATTCCACAAAGGCCTTTGATGGGAAAAGGCCCCATTTATGAAGATCTCGGGGCAGGCCTGCACTGTTCACATCCTCCAGCAATGCAGAGCGCATGAGGTCTGTTTCTTACCTTCCCACTAGGCGACCCCAGGATTCGTAGCAGCTGCTAAATATTAAAGCTATTGGGTAAGATTGTGCCGGTCAGGCTTGAGTACACACTAATAGGATTCCTTGCATCCAGTCACCACCGGCTTGGTCTCTCCTCTCCGTCTATGTCTCCCTTGCTCATCCAGTATCAGTGCCCCTCCCTTCTTCAGCCAACCGATGTTTGCTTATTTAGTGAAATTTTCATTTACATAGTAAACTTGAACCTGATTTGCTTAATGTAAGACACGCAGTGTTGGTAAATGATGGACATACCATTTCTTCTTGGTGCTAAGACAGAGTCAGTGAGGGTTTTGCTGGTGAGACTTCAGGAGTCAGTTGTCAATGTGTGTTTACATTTGTGTACAAAGCTATATGTATTGTTTTGTTTTCTTGACATGTTTATGTTATGACAAAGACTTTTTCTTTATACTCCTACCTCTTCATCAACAGAATTCCAGGATAAAAATATCTAGGCAGAGGAAGCCTAAAATAGTTTTAGAAGGTAAAAGTGATATTGCTACAACCACGATAGTAAAATTAAAAAGAAAGAAGAGGTAGAGAAATGTAGCTCGGCCCATGTACTTTTAACACATTCCTTTATAGTGAAGCATGGGGGAGAGAAGAACCTACCTAGCCACTCATACAGTGTTTAATTATGTATAAATATTTGGCTGTGCTTAATAATTAAAAAATATTAATTCCTTTTTCCTCTATAGAAGACCGTTCAGTTCACAATTCTTTTTACGTACAAACACAAAAAGATAATATGAGATTTGCCTTATGTGGAATAGAGCAACAACTCAAAGCCAGGTGCAGGTTTGAGTGGCACCAGTGTCTGAGGCTAAACTACCCATCCCCACTAGCTTCCCTCACCATTTTCTGCACTAGCCAGGCAGGCTTCTGCTTTGGGAAAACAGAGATCAAAGGCAAAAACTGAACAATGGAAAATCTTCATGTTTTCTTCACTCCATGTACAGGGCTTACTCTCTGCGATTCTAGATTTTAGAATTTTTAGTGTTGCATGCAGAGTGCCCTGGTGAAAGACTGATTTCTTCTTACATTTCTAATCCTATGTGGACCAATACATTGAAAAATACAGTAAAAATCAATTACTAGAAAATGATCACCTGCTTGGTAGTTCCTTCAATTGCAAATTGCTCTAAGGGCTTCTTCTCACTGTGTACTCTGAAAGCCTGTACTTAGCCTGTGGGTGTGGAACTTTATCAGCTTGGGGATGAGCGTAGATCCAGGGAGCGTCCTTTGAGTAACACTGTCTTCCGCACGTTCTGACCCTCAATCAGAGCTTCTCTTTGTGATGGTGAAGGAAGGGAAAGTTCAAGGAGCTAAAGAAGAGATATTTTAGCCCTTTGTCATTTCTGCAGGCATTTCTGTGCTAGCTCATTCTAGTTCCTCCATTAGTCTTTGCCTTCCAGTCTTTATATTGTGTACCTTTGGGTTAATTACACACATCTTAACTCCCTGTTTCCTGCAAATTAACCTTTACTTCAAAAAATGTAAGTGATTACATGTGCTTCTTTTCCCAAAATTAACCACACACACTCAGTGGTATTCTTTGTTCTAGGGAGTAGTGTATGGGTCCTTTTTTTCTTTCTTAAATACACTTGAAATAAATACAAAAACCTGTCTTGCCTTTTGTAAACATGTACTCTGGAGTGAATTACATCTTGCCCATACCATACGGTTTACAAATTAGTCTGAGACATTTATGTAACAATTAAGAAAATGAATATTCTGCTAACTTCCTGTCTTTGGCTTTGAATACCTATAAAAAGGTTAGTAAATAAGAAGGTGGTCTTGGGATTGGTAATGCAGAATTCACTCTTTGGTCTGGGTTTATTCAGAAAATATCAACTACTTTCTCCTATATGGCTGAACTTTGAACATTTTTTAGGATTCAGAGGAAATTTCCATTTGGAGATGGGGTTGTTGTTTACTCTTTAGTTTCTCAATGAAAGAAGTAAAAATATAGATATATGTAGAACTTCCACTTGCTTCCTACGTTTCTCATATTCATCATGAATCTAATTTCCCCCAATTCCATTCTTTTTTAAAAGACAGTTGACCATCCTGCTGAAGAGGTTGCCTTCCTTTCTGGAGAGTGAGAGAGGTTTCCTTGCCAGTGGTGAACCCTGTCTGGAAAAGAGAGGACACTGAGCTCTTGATTCTGAGTTGGTTTGGTCTTCTTAGTGACTCTAGCATGGGATTCAAAGACAGAGTTCCCCGATCCGGGGTGAGCAGAGCCCTTGGGGCTTTGCATATGCATTGTGGACATAGTTTAATTCACTTAGCACCCACCCAGACTTTTCTCTCTCTTCCCACCTGTCTTTCCTCCTGTAAAAATGGTTGCTAGGACCTGGGGGGTGGTGAATTTGTGCTGAGTGAGGAGGTTCCCTACCCTTAGAACCCGGCGTAAAGCAATTCCTGTCATCCTGGCAGTAGACGCCGGAGACAAGGCTTAATTTATTTGACTCTATAGCTGACTTGTCACTTTTATTCCCTTCTTGTCTATTCTTGCTCTCATTCTCCTTTCCTTGAGACTTTAGTTGTCCATCTTTTAAGTTTTCTTCTAAAGGCACAAATTACTCATCAAGTCCAGGCAGGCTTCAGGAATGGAGTGTGGGGCCTTCTGGACGCGAAGCTCAGGGAGGCCACCTCTGATCGTCACAGCATAACAGGGGTCGCAGGGACAGCTCTGAGCTCTGGTAGTTTTCCTCAAAGCATTGTGTGGGAGGCACAGAAGTGTAATAAAAATGGTAGT
This sequence comes from Smutsia gigantea, assembly GCA_032199065.1. NCBI lineage: Eukaryota > Metazoa > Chordata > Mammalia > Pholidota > Manidae > Smutsia > Smutsia gigantea. The sequence continues at coordinate 38,116 of JAVSCE010001228.1, forward strand.
GATTAAAAGAGTTCTATTTTTCTCTAGGGTTCTTCTGCCACTTCTGAACTGAAGTAGGGGTCATAAGGCTCATGTTTAGCAGGTTGATAAAGTTGGAAATGATTGGGGTGAGGGTGGGTGATATTTTTTAAGACCCAAACATCTGATTTCTGTTCCTTGGTCCTAGAGTTGACTGCTATGGTGCCTTCTTGTCCTTTGCCTGTGCTTTTTATCCCTGTTGTTTTGGGGTCAGACTTGCATTTTTACTTGTTAAAAGAGGAGGGGGAGGGACGGACCTAACTTCTGAGAACGATTGTTGGTTACCACTGATTCATTTCCAAAAGTATTTGGGTACAGAAGAACTTGGCTTTGTTTTGAACTCTGAGCAAACTCAGAAGGGAAGAGTGGCTGCTTTGATAAATAATACTAGTCTACTTCTGGGTCCTCTGTGCAAAGATTTAGTAGATATTATCCTTAGTAAATACCATAGCAACCATAAGACAGCTGTCATCAGCAGCCCCATTTTGAGAAAGAGTGAACGAAGGCTTGGAGCATCTGAGTGACGTGCCCAATGTCACCAAGCTTTGTGAGAGTTGGAATTTTGAACAAATGCAAATCTGTTTGACCTCAAAATGTAGTATATATTGAGAAGAAACAATATGATGGATAAAAAGCATGGGCTTCCCCATTGGGGTGGTGCTTCAGGGTTGCCGTTGACATGGAGCCACCAGATTCTTTGGGTGTGGAGAGAACAGCCCTGTACCGCCTTCCATGGCAGTGCCAACAGGGCGGGTTCCTATGAAGTAGGAACATCAGTATTATAAACTACATTGATAAGATGTCTGCTCTAGATGTGAAGAAATGAAGGGAAGAAAAGATGAAGGTGTTTCAAAGTAAAGAATCTTCAGAAGTTGTTAAGGGTAGGAACACATTGCCTACGACACGTGGCATATAAGCATGGCCGTGTCCCAGTTGGGACAGCAGGTTGTGACACCTTCGGGAAGCGGTTGGTGAGAGGGGATAGAAAGGTGATACCTGTGCAGAGGCCATGGGTGACATGGGCCAAATGCGAGCTCACAAAAATGGTAGAGAAAAAGCGCTTGAGAAGGGTGGAGCGAGCCTCCACACAGTCAGATGAACCCAAGGGCCCCAGGAGAAGTAGGGCGCAGAGGAAGGCAGGACCAGCGGAGGCCTGAGATCTCGAAGGGACAGGGAAGTACACTGATCGGTCATTTGTCTCATCCTAAGATCCCCACCAATCAAGATTAGTTAGCTTTACATCTGTTGTCTGTTTTACCACACCATATATTTTCATTTTGAAGATATAAAGTTTATATAAATACCTTGGGATTTTTAGAGCACAAAACCCTCAGCCACCATAATATCTCATTTGATCTTCACAGACCTTGCGTTGGGGAATAGAGTGAGAATATTCCAGAAAGAATAACAAATAATTTTTATATCATGTTTTAAAATATATAAAGTGCGTATATATGTATTTTATACTTTTCATAATACCTTGGCAAGAAAATTGTTAGTTGATATTTGGATTTTGATGTTAAGACCACGAGAGGCTTGCATTTTCACTAGTTTTGTCTATGAATTTATATTTTGTTTTTTTCTTAATTCTTTAGTAAAGGTAATTTTGGGAAACAGCAGCCATGTTTTGTCCAGGATGCAGAAAGGACTCCTGGTAGTGACGTGGTTAGGGGCACTGATGCTGGACGGCGTCAGACCTGGATCTGGCTCCTACCACTGTCGCTGGCTAGCAGTGTGACTTTGGGCAGGTTGCTTGGCCTCTCCGCGTCTGTTTTCTCATCTGTAAATTGGCCGTAACACCCGCCTCAGAGATGTTGTGAGTGTTAAATGAGGGGATAGATCTAAGGCAGTGAACATAGGGCTGAGCCTAGGGTAAGTTTTTAATATGGTAAATGGCAGTTATTATTACTGTCGTCGTTATTAGTTTCCTCCCCTTAGAGTCCGGTTGTGGTGGCAGCTGAGGAAGCTGCTGAGACGCTTTCCGAGAACCAGAAGAGCTGGCAGATAGGAGAGCAGGGAGAAGCTGGACTGGCTGGGGACGCGCAGTGACCCTTTCCCTCAGAGTCTATGTCCTCCTTTTTCCAGTTTCTCTGCTCCCTGCCCTGATTTGCCTTTGGTGACCCAGGTTTCTGCTTAACCCTTAAGGTTTCTCACTGATTTCTTCTTCAGAACTCTCCAAATACGAAAGTGGATTGTTGGCAAAAAGCAATATATTGATTATTTTGGAGACCTTTTTTTCCAGCTTCAGGAGCTGTGAATGTTGATTGATGTTTACTCATATACACGCTGTCCCCACAAATGGCCGGCTGGGGGTCCCCATACATCTGGTTGTCTTGTATGTCTGTGGGTTCCCAGCACAGAGCCTCACAGCCTGGAGGTGCTCAGTGCCGGGTTGAAAGAAAGCGCCAAAGGGCCGAGGAACTCATCTGCCTGAACCAGAGTCCCTCTGCTGGAGTCCATAGGAGGTTAAGTTGAAAAGGTAGATATAAACCGGTACAGAAAGCTAGACAGCTGCAGGTATGTTGATTCTGGTCTGTGCATCAGGTCACCAGGCCTGTCCGTCAGCCTCCTGCCCTCCCCTAGACCCCTAACTCCACCCATACTTCTTTTTTCACACACATTTTTTTTTACATGAGTGGTGACTTCAGTTTAGAGGAATTACCCTGGAAACACTGTTATCAAAATGAGCCCATCAAGCCTGTTTCTTTTTACATCTTCAATGTGACCCCAGAAGAGAGACCAAAGAAGAAATGATTTTAGCCAGTACATTGTCTTCCATGCCCTTTATATTTTTGTGTTTGGGAGGTACTTATTTCTAGAGAAGGAGGGATTATTGGCAGCAATGGTGAACTCTAAACGGTCCTGTCTGCCCTCAGTGCTGTCACGGGAATGGGTGGCGTGGGAGCCGGAAGCCTAGGTGGCAGACCAGTGTCGAGGTGTTGTGGCTGTTCTTTGGGTCACAGCGGCCATCTGTTCTTTCCCTTCCTCCTCCACGTCCACCTCAGATCTAGGACACGAACACATTCTTCAAATATCACATTCTGGGACATTCTTGCACCCCACACCAGCCTGCCCAAGGGACTTTTAGATAATGAATGAGAGCTTTCTTAACTAATGATATTCTTGACCATCTGTCCAGCTGGTCACTGAGAACATAAGGCAGATGCCCTTTTTAAAAAAAAAATTCCTAGTCCTTATAAAATTGTAAATGTAAAGGCTTTCTGTTTATTGAATCCACATTTTCATTGTGGATTTTTTTAATAATGTGTGCTTACTGTGAGGCTTTGGGTCTAGGAAAGGAAGTGATTTTTTTTTTAAGTCCTGGGCTTATGTATGTGTGTTTTTATTTATTCTCTGCCCTTTTTATTTTGTCATATTAAAAAAACTGTGTCTTTACCCCTCTTTTTAATATGTAAAGCTGACAGAGGCAATGGGAATCCACACGTGGAAGGCCGGGGCCTCACCTCAGTGTAAAGGCTGCGGAATTAGAAGGCTGGGCAAGAGTTTGCTTCTGTGCAGTGTCATCTACAGGCATGAATCTCAAGGACAAGGCTGGTGGAGTCAGCCAGCTTGGTAGGGCAAGTCCAGGGCAGCCTTGAAGCTTGTGTGGGCAGAATTTCTGAAGGGAAGCGTGTGTGGGCAGAATTTCTGAAGGGAAGCGTGTGTGGGCAGAATTTCTGAAGGGAAGCGTGTGTGTGTGTGTGTGTGTGTGTGTGTGTGTGTGTGTGTGTGCGTGCGCGTGCGCTACTTCATGCACACGTATATGCTCTGCGGCAGCTCTTTCAGACAGCTGTTGAGAAACCTCCCAGCAATGACAAGGCACAATATGAATCCCCAGGAACTGAGCGACAACAGAAGCTACTGAAACTGAGACTTCAAGTGATCCTGGAAGCTGGAGTCCGGGGCAGCAAGGTGCCACATTGCTACTTCAGGGCCACACTGTTATCTGTGGTGGGGAGTTGAGCAGTTCTCTTACAGACTCCGGTGGGTGAGCGCAGGGGTGCAGGCGGGGTGTGTTGTGAGATGCAAGGAGGCTGGTCAGGCCTGACGCAGCTGTGAGGTTATCTGCATGCAGAGGAGTCCCTCTGGAGAGGGGTCAGGGCATTTCTACTTCCTAGTCATTTTTAAATCTCAACTACCTTGACCAGATGCAGAGAGGAGAAAGCATTTGTGTGTGTGCAAGGCTCAGTCAAGTTCAAGTAAAGATAATAAGCTAAAACATGAAGAAGTTGCCTCGGGCGGATGCAGCCCTCAGCTCAAACGGCTCATTTGAAGGCATTTGTCCACTCTGTGTTGAGGCTTTAAAACATGTTCCTTGTCACATAGGTGCCATTTTTATTTCAGGGACTTTGTTCAGTAATGGCCAGCGTCCCCCTGGTGCTGGGCATCCGGTGCAGAGCCACTGCACAGTTTCTGTGCTTGTTTTTGTGGGTTCTGCCTTCGTTCTGATGCTTGCCTTTTTTTTCCCCCTTCAAAGTGTGTTCTACTTTATTCTGATTATCTTCCTCAGTGAACTGAAATAGTAAGCTCATGTTCAAAAGTGAGAAGCATTTTCATAATGGAAAAACAAGATTATGATAAAGTGAAATAAGATTTCTGTAGGCCACAAAGTCAAAGTACTACCTGGGTTAAAATATTTAGAGGGTTCCTTTCCCAGGTATTTATTTTAACATGAATTTGTGCAACTCACTCAACAAATATTTCCGAAGCCTTTGCTGAGTGGTAGATGCTGACATCAGTTTCACAAATGCCGTGGTTAATAAGGCAGACATTGTCCCTGTCCTCACAGAACTTACGGTCTGGCTTATGTTTACTCTAGTATTTTTTAGAAAAACAACTGCAATGTGACTTTTCTCCATATTATGTTTAATTACACATTCGATTTTTTAGGCCCTCTGCTACAAAAGCCATCCCTGCTCCATTTTCTAGGATCATACCAGAGACTATATCACATGGATTTGTTTCTTAGTCTGATTTCCTCTACTGAAGAGAGAGGCAGCCACTGCATACTACGACCTTGTCAAAAGAGAGAGACTTCCACGTTTTGCCTTCTACAGGATAGTAACAATTTGAAGTTGCAACAATCGAGGGAACATTTGTTTCTCATGTCAAGTCAAAGCTGATCAAGTCAAATATTGATTATGTGATTATTCAAGTAACTTAGAAAGCCTGATTTTTCTTAGTTACCCATCTTTGGGCATTTCCATTGCTCCTTTCCACATTTTCCAGAATGTAAAGAAGGAAAATAAGAAATTCTGAAAGTCTGATCTCTCAGACTGTGTCAGCAATCCCCTTGATGTTTGGTTGTACTGGGAAGGTAGAGAGGTAGAAACTGGACTCAGTGAGGGTTAGTGGGCTATAATTACATTAATAACTAGTGCTTACCACTGCGATGGCATGGTCTAAGAAGTTTTAAGTAGTAATAATGATATGAAACAATACAGATTTATTGAGTGCCAACTATGAGTCTGACCCTATTCTCAGGCTTTTATAGGTATTTACCCACTTCCTCACAGCAATATGAGATAGTTGCTATTATTTGTTATTGTTTTAAAAAGAAGAACATATTTTAGAGGGGTGAAGTAATGTGCTTTAAGGTCCAGCTTGTAAGTGGTAAGGTCAAGTATTCAATTCCACATTTTCTCACTCAAAAGCTGCTAGACTAAGCTCTTGGTAGAGTTCTCTTTACTGAGCAATGCTTGTTTTCATTCTCTTACAAATTTTAGAACTGGCCCAATTAGTCTGAAAAGTGCCTAGACAGAGACCCTTAGTTAATTAAGCACTCATATGTGCCCCATATTTTTGAAGAGTCCCTTGTAAGCTGACTCCAGGTTAGTAGCCATGCCATACTTCTCCCTCTAAGAAAAGCATTCATGATATGCCATCCGAACTTTTATTGAACACCTACTGTGTACAAAGCCTCCATGTACTCAGGTTTATGGGCACACATTAAACTTATTGGCAAGGAATGAAAGAGAATGCGAAAATTAAAAAAACCATTGTGACAGCTGTAAAACATGGTGCCAAAACTTTCTGACACTCTTCTCATTAAGAGATGAGGTCCGTATCTCCCTGCATCAGGTGGGCTTATGACTACTTGGACCAATAGACTACATGGAAGGATGCTTCATGACTTCCAAGTTTCCAAAGCCACATTAGAGAAGGCCACAGGAATTTTCACCTGGTCTTCCTGGGACCCTTGATCGGAGGTGGCCGCTGTAATGGGAAAAGTCCTATTGCCCTGATAGCACCATGCTGGAGAGGACACAGGTAGGCGTTCTGGTTGAGCTCCCAGTAGGCCTCCCAACCGACAGCTACTGTTAGCTACCCACCATGCAGGTGAACTGTGTGCGGTGGTGCCCAGTGAGCTTTCCGATGAAGCAGCACCCAAAGGTTTGGGACTACAACCATAAGAAACCCTAAGTGAGCCCTTCCCGAATTCCTGACTCACTGAAACAGAATAGTTGTTTACAGCCCTGAATTTTAGCAACGGCTATTACAACTAGGAGTCACCTGTGCATACAAAACTTAAAAATCTTCAATATTTGAAGCCAAATACTTGGTGGCTTAATGATTTTCTGTTACTAATTTTATTGGAAAGGACCATAGCTTATAATCTGAATATTGCAGTGTTAATAGTGGTCACTTACTTTGAGATGACATAAATTCCAAATGATGTTTTCCATGTAGTGACTTCTATATTCATTAAAAAACTACCAATATTTACTGTAATTATTGTATAATCTTTATTCCTCAATTCATCCTTCTTTTTCTGTTCTTGAAAGCAAATTAAATAAGGTTAAGGTAAACATTCATGTATTACCTGAAGTATAAATTTTAAATGTTTGAAAACTTTACAGGAAAGAATTTGGTCCTGTTATATTTATTATCACAAATAGAATTAGCTGCCTAATCTTGGCAGCTGAATATGCTTTTTGTAGAATAGTGGAAACAATACAGAAAACTGCTTTTTTAGGAATTTAATACTATCAACTGCACCCCTCTCCTTTCCACAATTACTTTTGTAATCTGGGACATTATAATTTAATAACATATAGAAATCGTTAGCAAGTTTTATCATAAGTACCACTTAATGCGGTCTCCCTCCCCTGGCTTTGTGGCTATCCCCAGCACTTCTCTGAGATTCTGTGTGACAGATTTGCAAAGTCTTGGCCATTTTGATAACTGGAATCAAGTCATATCTCTGAGCAGTAGAGGAAACTGAACCCCTCTGAAAGCCTTGGATCTCTTTTTCTCTGTTCCTTTTCTTTTTTCTTCTCATTTTTCTTATTCTGTCTTTTTCTCTCTCTCTTTCTTTTTCACATACTCATGCTCCCTGTATAATCTTATCCTGAATGACCCACTGGGGTTATGATATTTAGTGATTTCCTTGATTATTTTTTAGGATTCCCTCTTCCTGTTTCCAAACTAGTGGAAATATTCCAGAAGACCTTGATATTGAAGCAAAAGCATGCTGAAATGTATCATTCAGGGATTCATATGTGAACGTTGTCCTTGAAGTTGCTCATGTAAGTGATACTGGCCCTACCCCTTTTACATAAAAGACTGGAAGTCTTTGAAATTAAAAATAGCCTGTGTGGTATAAAATCCCCTTCATTCTGTGTCTGAATAATTGGCATAAAAAGATTTGTGGTTCATCGCTCACACTGATCTAAAGATATTAAGTTCCAAGTGATACTAATCAAGACTTGAATTGGATGGGTTCTCCCAGAAAGGAGTGGCAGTGAGGAGGATGGGAGCCTCTGGGCAGACTGGGCATGGCCTGCCAACTGTCACCATCCCAGACCAGGTCAGGCTGGAGCTTTCAGAAGAGGCAACTATGCTGGCTTCCTGTGTCATACATTTCCCCTGCCTCGAGTGACTTTAATGGAAATATGGCTGGGATTCATTTAACACCATTTATTGTTTTGAATCCCCAAACTTCACATTTGTCATTTTTTAGCAGATTTTTTTTCCTGCTCCTGTTTTTATGTATATACTTGTATGCTGAACTAGATGGAACTCCTTCCTCTTAGATTAATTTCTAGGACACATCTGTTCACATATATGTCCCATTGGGCAAGCTGCTGACCTGTGTGGTCTAAGAGGGCTGCATTTGAGAGGACCTGTGTCGGAAGGATGCTTCCTAAAACCTCCATTATGAATAGCAAGCAGAGAGCTCAGATATTATGCAGGGAACAAGCACGTATGAGGAGCTGGCGTTTATTGCATGTCTTCTGTGAAATAAAAGCACTATGTTAGCTACTAAGAGTTTATTTACTCCTCACAGTTACTTCAAAGGTAGTAGCTCCACTTCCATTGCTATAAAATCAAGGCTTAGAATAGTTGCTAGCCGAATAACAAAGTTGTGACTCAAACTCAAGTCTGTTTGCTGTGCTAGTCTGGGCCCTTTCTGGATTATAACATACCAGTCTTGAAAAGCAAAGGTATAATCTTGGATGTTTCATATATCTGGTTTACTGACTTTCACCCATCCTTTCCAGTCTGCTTCATGCATGAGACACACAGATATGTCCCTGAAAACTGTGTATAAATTGATCATTGCTAACAGTGTGCTCTAAGAGGCCTGACTGTTTTAGCTCTTACAAATGAGGAAGACCTTGAGTAAATCCTTTGTAAAACAGTTAGGATGTCATTCATTGGTTGAGCAGATACTTACTGAGCAGCTTCTTCATGGCAGGATCGGCGCTTCAGTCTGCCTCCCGTGGAGCTTACTGTCTAGTAAAGGTGCCAGGAATGCAGTGGCATGAAGACTGGGCAGAGGAAAGCCCTTTTTACATTGAGACTAATCTCACACAGATCCAGTTGATCTATATAGCTTTTAGGATTTTCACATATTAGATTACTTTTTAAAGAGGGAGTAAAAGCTACAAATTCTGTATAGGCTCTCAGAGACATTTAGGCAGGGCTCTGCCAAAAGTTTCGAAAATCTTAATTTGGATGAGCCATGGCCCAAATTATCACAGTGAGCTCTGTTAACTTTGCAAGGCTGATGGTTTGTGAAGGTCAGCAGAGACTCTCTGGACTGAGTTTAATCCAGAAGGTCTTGAAGACAGTAAAGCCAAGACACTGATTTGGGAAAGTTGCAGTTCTGTGGCTGAAAGGCTGCTCCTGATTTCCAAAGGAGGAAGAAATAAGCTATGTTTTACATGAGAAATAGAATGAGTAGAGCCAACTAATACGTGCAATAATTATGTTTCTTTTCCTTCTGTTTCAATAAAACAAATACTAGCAATATGTATCAGAAAAAAAAAAACTAAGAGAGATGGGTTACAAAGGAAAGTAAAAGCAAACCATAATTCCAGACACAACTGAGTATATTGTCAACTGAATTCATACTTTCTTGTCCATGTATGTATATACCCATCACAAAGTGGCTTTTGGATTTTGCTGGCAAACCTTGTATAGATAAAGCGAATCTTTACTTCTGTTTCCCTATGAGGTCTGGGCATTTAATGGTGGAGATACCTTCATGGATAGGAGTTCTGCCCTGTTAGTATGAAAGATAAAGACAACCTCAATCCAGACAAACATCGTTGTTGGAAAAATGCAATCTCTCTTTAAATATTTAAATATCATGATTTAAATATTTGCTCATGTGGGTGAAATATATCGAGGAGATGGAAAGTTTCAGGTCATTGAACCTTCCAGTAATTTGAAGAGTCTTGACAAAATTTCTGGGTACTAGAAGAGGGCTTTAAGGAGTAAAACCTAAAAAAGCCACTGCAGCTTTAGGGCACAGCTGTTTTGTTGTTTTTGGTATGGTGAGGAGGGACATGAGGGTCATGGGAGAGAGGAAGTGATTGTTCTTCTGATAGACAGAGAAGAAGGTGTGTGCTTCGAGATGGACAGTCTGAGCTGATCAGTCCACAATACTGGGAAATACTGGCTTCCCAAGAGGTCCAGGCCAGGGGACAGTCAGAAAGACTCACATCTTATTGCTTATTGATCCTCCAAGGAGCACAGGGTCTAAGCTCAATGGCTACCTTCTACCTGTGTCTGAGGAATCAGCCAGACAAACTAGTGCTTGAAGTGTGGAAAGGCAAAAAGCCACCTCTAGATAGCTATATAAATACTAGAAATTTTACAGTTCAGTTAAAGTCCATGATAAAGCACTTTCATATGGTACCAATTTGGTAAACTGTGGATAAGATTGTGTTCTCCTTATATTTTGTCTTATATCTCCCTCATCAAAACAGAAAGACTTACAATGTGCTTCTTACATCTCCTCTGACATGACTGTTATATCAGAATGTTAAGATATCTTGCTTGTGAAATTCAAATTAGATGTTTCCCCCTCAATTCAGTCATTTCTATGGTATTTTATAGAAGCATTTTTTTTTCCTGAAACACCTCCTCAAAGATCAGATTCTTCAAAGAATCAAGTTGAAAATTATTAAGGCTTAGAAAGCAGAGACCCACTTATATGATTAAATATGGGCTACAATCAAGTTGATAAAATATGAAGTTTGCTTCTGATTTTCTCCATAAGAATGGGGTTTTCCCAACAGTTCTAGGGAGGGAGAAAAGAGAGACAAGGTCCACCTCGATACTTCATGACACATTCTTAAATAATCTCTCTTTTCAACATGGCTAATGTGTCTCATTCCATCAATACCCACCCGCAGCCTCTGTGTAGTAAACATTTTAGAGAGCACCAAACATCAAATCACATTGCTACTGTATGTTTAGCAAAATCTTAGGCTATAGAAACAACAACTTGAAATCTCTTTCCTTTTACTTTATACAAAAAGCAAGTGAATATACAAAGTAAGAACTAAAGAGGACATTTCAATTTAAAGTATTCTCGATGGTTGGTTATTACCAGTTATAGTATCTTAGCCATGTGCCAGAAGATTCTGACCTCATGATGTTTACAGATATGAAGATCATGTATGCCTTAAACCAGCTTAAATAGTAACTGTAAGGACCCTAAAGTAAACTATAAAAGGGAATATGGACCCCTGTGGGAAGCAGATTGGGAAACCCTTTAAGGCTATCCAGAATGGATTGGCTTCAGGCAGGAAGCAGAGAAAGTGCTGACAGCACCCTACAGTGAGTACGTGGGAGGAAATGAGGGAGCCTCTCTTACCATGGACACCGGCAGGTTTTGAATTTCCAGATAGGATGGCATGATTTATTTGTCTGCAGTTCCTTCCTGGGAAGGATACATCTATTCCTTTTTTGAATATTGACCATTTATTACAGTCTTGTCCTGTTCTTAAGATTCATATTCTCTCTCTCTCCCCTCTTTAAGTTTTGAGTTCACACCTGGCTGCTTCTTTGCTATGTAGTCCAGAGACATTTTTCAGAAAGAAAAATAAAAAGGAAGGCTTTGGAATTCAGCTAACCTGAGTTCTGGCTATGCTTCTTAAAAGCCCTGAGATCTTAGGCAGGCTCCTCAGTGGCTCTGCCTCTTGTTTTCTCATCTAGAATGGAGATAATAATACCTACTTAATGTTGTGAGAATCTTAAATACTGTGTATAAAATGCACAGCACAGTGTCTGACACATAGCAAATACATAATGAATGGTAGTTATTATGGTTATGTTAAAAATGTCAGGAAGAATGTTGCAGTGACTCACTTGTAAACCACAGAAACACTGCATCCACTGGACTCATTCAGCGACCTCCACTACGGATCAGGAATGAAAACAAGTAAATATTGTACAATTGAGGAAGTACGGAGAAAAGCCTCTCAATAGCCAAAATAGATACTCAAAAATCTGTGTCCTACAACAATGCCTTCTCCCCACAGGGGAGGTTTTCCAGTTCCTATGCAGTTCTTTACTCATTTGATTCAACATATTTATATTTTACACATGATTCTGAACAACTGTAGCAAGTAGTTCCTAAACCCAGGACAGATGAGAAACAATAAATCAGAAGGGAGGGGAGGGGGCAACCAACAGAGGCAGCTACATGGTGGGCAGAAGTAAGTAAAAACTCAATAGCAAATTGAAGGAACCCCTATTGAAAGCAGACAGAAAACTTAGCACAGCAGTTGAGGACCACTAGCGCACATCCGACTCACTGGGCCCTTAAAACACAAATCTCTTGGCCCCACCTCCGTTGCGTCTGGGGAGGGATCCGAGTATCTGCAGTTCCAGCAAGTTCCCGGTTCTGCGGCTGGCCTCCGGACCACACTGATGGAGAGACGATGCCTCAGTGATAGGCAGGCACACTGCCTGATTTTCACCATCCAGGGATCAAGAAAAAAGGTTAATTTTGTTCACTCTTCTCGGTTTAAGAAGGCAAAAAAAAGAGGGGGGGGGCGCTTGTGCTCCATTCTAAAAAGAAATTATATTCAAAATAATTAATTTTGAAAACATTCCTGTGGTGTAAGGAGGAGCTGTGCTCTGTTGGAAGGAGCGAGCAGTCCCGTGATGCAGTGCGCGCCGCCTCGCAGCCGCTCCGCGGCGGACGGTTCCATCCCGACAACGCGCTTCCTGGTTCTGCGGCGGTGTTTTTGTTTGTGTGATTGCTGAGCTTCGTCCTCCTTCTCTTAGTGACTTTCTAGACACAAAGACGTCACAAACAGATGTTTTTTCTGCCACACCAACTGTTTGATTCAACTTCGCTCTCATAAATAGTTGCGTTTGTTTCAGTAACAGTGTCAAAACACTGGGCTCTGTGGCAGTTGCATATACAGGCACCATATTGTCGTTCTCTTCTCAGCTCCTTGTGCCAGTTAGTGGTTGATTTCTGCCCGCAGCAAGTGAGGGCTAGGTAACAAGTCGTGGACTGATGTGACCATTCGTGAGAGAGGTAACAGGCTTCTCATGAAGACCATTTCCATTCTGAATGTCAGACTTTTTCATTTCACATTAAATGGGAAGAAGATGTATCTAAATCGGCAAAAATTATTCCCTGCCAAGGTTGTGTTTTACTGAGTGGGCATAAACGTGGTCTTGTCCCTTGCTGTGGGTGGACATACTGGAATTGTTGCATCATGATGAACTTTGATCATTGTTTTGATTACAGAAATCCTTCAGAATTCTCTCATACTGGACTTCTAAGAACAGCATTTTTATTTCTTGCTAATCTTAGAGGTGCTAGGGTGTTACCTTCCTCCTCTATCAGAGGCAGTATGTTTTTTAACTAGAGAGAGAATGCAGTCTTCCATATCATAGTTAGAGGATTAGTTTCATTAAGCAGATCTTTCTCTATGATAAACGTCCTTGGTACATTGAACTGTTTAACTTACTTAGGGAGGTGTTTTCTTTTGAGTCCAATTCTGGTAAAAGCGATGACTGTTCCCACGGTGTTCAGTGGAAAATAAAATACGGCTCTAGGGTTTGGGGCTGGTGGCTGAGGGACTAGGGAGAAAAAAAAGGGAAGATAAGTAAAGCTTTGAAAATTCATTTCTGCATGTGGATGCCATGTAGAAATCCACATCAGATGTGCCTGCCTTTTTGTCACTAGTGATGATATGAAATATGAGCCACTGTATTCCTTGAGGATAACTTGGAATAAAGACAAAAATTGCAGGGACCACAGTTGCTTATTCTCCCTGCCTGTTTAGCTGAGCAGTTTATTCTCCGCTGATGTCGTTGAATTTCAGCCAGAACAATGACCCTCTGGCCAAAATCCAGTGACATGTGTAGTTAGATTTCTGTTTACCTGTGATCATGCTGATCGTTTCATTAATACCATAATTAGGAATAGGGCAAACCTCTTAATTCTATATGAACAATTCAAAATACTCAGTACCTGTAATTTAAATAGATTCTAGGATGTTTAAGACCATCAGACTATCATTTAAAACAGTGGTATTTTAGGTAGGCAATGGCCATTCACTTTTATAATGCTAATATAGGATCTGACACTCTGTAGGGAAATCTATAACATAAGCAAGGCTTTAATTTTCCTTTTAATTTAGGGTCTGGCCTTGAAATGGCTTTCTGTGCATTTACAGTGACTGGACATGTTAACACTGATCTAATGCCCTGTTCAAAGAAATGTTCATAATGTTTTCTAGGATCTGTGTTACTGAGCTGTATCAGGGCAGCGTATTGGGATTAAATTAAGAGAAAGTACTTCATCTTGGTTCACAGTTTTTACTTTGATTTCAGGATTGTGCTAATGATGTCTGTGACTTCTAATGGCTTTTCTGTCCCTTGTCTTTGATGCCCTTGCAAATCCCAGCCAGACTCTTCCAGACCTTTATTAATATAAATAAAAGTTGATATACACCACATCATATATAAAAAGTTAAGGATCTTTTGAGTCCTAAATAGAGTAGCTATTTTGTTAGAGGAAAACATGTTTGCCTATGTTTTAAATGCCTCTTGCATTTCTATTTGAAAAAGATGCATATTTGATTTTGCCATTGCAATGCCATAGAAACCCTGACAATTTCTGCCAAACTAACAAATACTTGTATTTTTTTCCTACCTCTTAGGCTGGTCTTTAACTCATAATTGATACATTGAAAGTCACCCACATCAATTTTCTCTCCAGCCTCCTCTGTACATTGATGCCATTCAGTGAGGAAATATTAATACAAATTTATAAAATTTGACTTGTATCAGACTTTGTTCTGGTTCAGACATGGTAATCCCTTTACTGAACATTCAGCCATTTCTTTATGCATTTTCTTTACGCTTTCCTTTGTAATAAGGATTTATTTTATCTCCTTGACAATCAGGTAATGAGAATGTCAGAGCATTTCTTTTCACCTTTGACCTAAATCCCCAGTCAGCAAATGCTCCTAAATACATTTTAGGAACTATGTGCTATCAGAGTTTTTTAAACTTTTCCATCCGTAGGTGTGCTGTGGAGTAGGGGAAAGTGATTTTCTTCAGGGAAAGGAACTGCCGCCCTGCCACCAGCCTTTCTTTCCTTCAGGAAGTGTTTACTGAATTCTGCCTGGTTTCTGTGACTGTGCTGACTGAATTGAGCCATTCCTGTGGATGTGCTAGGGATGTTACAGTGAATCAGAAAGTTGTTTTTCTTTCCTTCATCAAGCATAAAGTCACCCTAAAGTTTTGATAATGTAATGCTATCCGGGTTTTTTTGTAGTAGTATTCAACTGCTTTTAGACAAATTTGAAAAGTGAAAATAAACCTCAGGTGGAAATGATGGGAGTTGTTCTAGAAAGCACTGAACTCTATTTTCTGCTCCACATTTAGAACTTCTAGGCAGTAAGTGAAATCACAATGAACAGTCTTCACCTGATTATAGTGTCATTCAGCTGCGCAAAAGAACAGATGATCTAACAAGCATTTTGCATACAAGATGCAGTCTTCTCAGGAGAAAATACATCCCTGGACTCGCCTTTCATTTCTCTCACACCTATTCTCTTTTTCTTTTTCTCCCATTTCTCTTTTCTGACCAGTCTTGGATTTTTTAATTGGGTCAATAACATGAAGATCTGTGTTTAAACCCAAAGGATTAATTCAGAACAAGGAATTTATGAAAACATTCATTGTAGTACTTTTTAAAACAGAAAAAGAGTTGTTAAACAGGAAATTCTCAATAATAAGGGAAGAGCAGAACAAAAATAATAGGAACATAAGAAAGCTATCACATGGTAATTGAGCACTGTGTTGAAATGTGGAATTATGAAATAACATTAACTGAGATAGGCAGAACACAGCGCCATGAACATACATATTAACAAAAATGCCATATATATCACATATAAAATATTTCATTTCATATTTAGTATCAATCCATTCATTGACCAGAATCAAGCAGGAGTAATGAAAGAATTCCATCAAATATGAGGTTCTTTTTCTTACCAAAGGATTTTAAATTAATTTAAAAAATTCTCTAAACTTGAAGGGTTTCTACCAAAAACAAATGAAGTGTTGAAGGGGAAACAAAATTATATTTTATTTTTTAAAGGAGTCATACTTTTTTCCCTTCCTGGCCCATTATATATTGATATTTAATTTTAAAAGGGTATTGTACCTAATTTCTCAGATGATTTAAATATAACTTCTCCAGAAATCCACATTCTGGTTTTTAAGAAAGACATCTGTTTAAAGGAGAAAATTAGAGTAACTCTGCATTTAATTGGAGGTTAGGCTTCCATCAGCCTCAGCCATCTGGAACCAGGAAGTGAGTCGGAAAAGAAAAACAAAAAACAAAATAAACGTTACAAATAAAAATCTCAGAGAGAGGTGGGAGGTGGGGAGCCCTTCACAATAAACCCCAGGGAGGCATGGAGCGACCTGAGGTCTTCAGCAAGCCAGCCGGGTGTGAAGTGAGAGCAGACTAGGAGCCTTGTGAGAGCCAGAAGTGCAGAGGACAGAGAAAAGGGAAAAGAGAAACATGCAAAGCAGGCGTGGACCCCGGGGAGGCATGGCCCTATGGGATCATTTAATGCAGGGTCGAGGAGTTCTGAGTTCCACACCTCCTTCCATCCCCCAGTATAATTGAATAGGCACTATCATTACTAATAATATTTATAATGATGATCCTGTAACAAATCATCAAGAAAATGGTATTTTCTGTTTAAGAATGTATCAGTGTAAGTATGTAAGATTTTAGAATGATTTCCATGAATATAGCTTTTACTTCAAAGACTAAACTTTAGTATCTGGATAATTCAACTATGTGGAATACTGTATTTCTCTTAAAGACAGATAAAGTATTATCTTAGCCACCTTAGAATATCTTCTTGCTGACCAAGAGGCTGTTCTTTAGATTTCTTCTGTTTTAATGGAAATAAATTGACTGAATTTGTCCTCCTTTATACTTTCAGAAAAATATACTGGCACATAGTCCCTGGAGTCTGCAGTCTGTATCAGCAGACTTTTGGGATATATTTCACTTTGGATTCCTAGGACATGGCCTTTATTGATTGCGTTTTTTGTTTAAAGAGAGGAACTTAAAAATTTTTATTAAAAAATAAAGCAAAATTTTACCATCTCACTCTCTGATATTAAAAATGCAGATAGCTTTTGCAGGCATAAACATGAGAAGACCTCTGAAGTTGAGAAGGTAAGTTTACATGGTATTTTACTGTATTATAACTTAGTACTTAAGAGCCCTCGATTTGAGATTAGACTGCTTGGGTTTAAACCCTGGTTCTGTCATTTACTACCTTTTTTGATACTGGCCAGCTTCTTAACCTCTCTAATCCTCAGATTCTGTGTCCAAAAAAAGGACCCTATGTAGAAATCTGTTCAAACTGCTTAGCTACATGCTTACACATAGCATTGAAACTTGTAAATTATTATTACTCACTGATTTGTTTTTATGGCCAGAAGACTTAGAACGTGTTTGAATCTTTTCTAAATGACTCAAGAAGAATATGAAAAGAAAACTAACATTAGCTGAAAGTGAACTGTGTGCCATACCTTAAAATTGGTGCTTTGTAGAGCTGATGTCATCACACCCTTGGAAAGTACTTGGGAAACTGAAGTATAGAGAGGTTATTCCTGATGACGAGCACAAGTCAGTTTGCTAAAGTGAAGGTAGCGTGGGGCAGGAACCATGTGGCATTAGAGGCTCTGTACAAACATGTAATAGGTGCCCCAGAGGTTTCCAGAAAGTTCAGTATTAGCCTCCAGATAGCATCTTGGTCACCAGGCTTTTTTACAACCAACCGATCCCCTGTTAGGTAACCAGTGTAAGCCCTTGGGCTGGGGTCTGGCTCTTTTGCTCATTTTCTGTCCCCAGGACTTCTGTGACCTGGCCTGTGGTGGGTAGTTAACAGGGACTTGAGGTAAGATCACATGATGTGTATTCTTGGACCTTCAGCTTTTTGCAGTCATGGTTACATGTAGCTGAGTGCTCTGGGGTTATATTTCTACCTCCAAAGTAGTGGTGGGATATGAGTTTCTAAGCTCCTTTTGAATCGTTTTTTGTTTTTTTTCCCAGAATTCTAAAGGATCTAGAAAGCTAGATTCTGGATAGGTGGGCAGTAGGTACAGTATGATCTTTCAGGTGTTCATTCAGTTGATTAGTGATAGCAACCCAACAACTTTAAAAAAAAAATCTACAGACAAACAAAAATACAAAGAAAACCTAACCCAGGGAGATGTCTAAATAAGGTATAAAAAATTCTCTCAGTTCTGTGATTGGTGGTTTATCAAATATCCTAAGACTGCTTAAGACGAACCATTTCATACAATCTTAATATACGCATGCAATGACAACAAACAGCAAAAAGCAAGTTTTTGATGATCGGAATTGTGAACTTGTCACCCCTGTTGTTTGAAATCATTTCATCTTAATGAATAAATGAAATATTAGGGTAGGAGGATAGTGTCAATAAGAAGCAAGAAGGGACTTTAGAGGCCATGTGGTCTGACCTAAATAATACAGGAATTCCTTCTACAGAATCCCCGACAGATTGTCATACAGTTGTGTTCTGAATACTTTTTAGTGTCAGGAACTTGTTATATCAAGAGACAGCGTATTTCATTGCTGGACAGTTCTAGAAGTCAAAAAATAATATTTTCATACATTAAGACAAAATTTCTATGCTTCTAACTTCCATCCATAGATCCCAAAATATTTATTAAATATTCTACAGGTATGTTTTAGTACAGAGTGGCTGAAAATCTGTCAAGTGTTTGTGGAACTCCTAAGTAGAGTTTCCTTACTGTTTGGTGCTGTGAGGATTCTAAAGATTTTGGGATGGTCCTGTCTGTGGGATCCTCACAGACTAATTAGGAGACAAGATAAACACACACTAAATTAACTGACAAGTGGTGATCAGAGGACTGTAGGTTTCTCCATATTGTCACAGATATATATAACTCATAAGTGTTGTCCATTGGATTAATGCTGGATCTTTGGGCTTTCTGTTAAACCAGCATCTGGAAAAAAAATGAATCATGGTGACAAATTTACCATCATATGCCTTCCCTATTAGGTGGAAACAGTTGCAGATTTAAGAATATTTTGAGGAAAGGAGCCTCTCATTAAATAGAAATATGTGGGTTTTTTGAAGGAAATTTGAGGATGCTTTTCTCAGACCTCTCACTCCATGGAGCGGATTTCTACACGTGGTGCTGTGTGATTCATGACAGTCATAGAGCCTTACTTTGGATGCACAATACAGTTTTGTGTACAGGTGTGTTCTGCCAGTGTGAAATTCTGTGAAAAAGAAAGTTTCACTGTTGTCTGTTAATTTGACCACATGGCTGGATACCCCCTAGTAGCTCCACCTTGTGGATTGTGTCTCAGTGGTGAGTCTACGCAGCTCCTTTTCTGAGTCCGCTCACTTAATACTCATTTTCGCGTTAAAATGCCAGACAGGTAGCTCTACGTGGGTAAATGTCACCTTTCATTTCACTTATACTTGAGCCGTGTCTGTGTTTTCTGTACGTTTTACTCAAGCCTGCTGTTTACTATTTCTCACTATATTTTCCTTAACCCGTTTCGTGAAAGCTACCAATTAATAAGATCCCAACATAAGAAACTTTAAGGAGAATGTAGATAGAAGGACATCACAACTCTGAGACATTAGCACGAAATAACACGTAGGCAGGAGGCACCCCTAAGAGGTATGGGTAGACCGGGCCCACTGTGGTTCAGGGAGAATTGCCTGGTACCTGTGGGCCAGTGGCTGAGCCATGCGTCGGGCTTTCAGTCAGGAAGCCTGGTTCTTATTTCAGCACCTTCACAGGCTCGCTCTGTGACATTGGGTAAACTGCAGAACTCCTCTGTTGTCCAGTTAGGAAATGAGAATATCAAAATTTACCATCCAGCTGTTCCAAGTAGAATGTTTGGAAACAAAAAGCAAACTATTTGCCAAGCACTTTGAGCATCCTCAAAGAAGAGTGATATTTGAATTTTCGGCATTATTAGTTTTCTGTTCAGTATGTACCGATCTTGGCGAAGACTCATTAGATATTCTTTGCCAAAAAGGCATCAGGTTGTATCTCCTGACCCATTTCTTTTATAATCTTGCCCACTTACTACTCCTGGCATCTTTAATATGGTTTTAAACTTAGTGCCTGTTTGGGGGGAAATCATGGATTCTGTTAATGATGGTGTTTCTTGTCCTTACTGGAGAAAAGAGTCATAGACTTATAGATATTTTTGTCATTAACATATAGGCATTTTTGCGATGCCTTGAGAAAAGTATAACCTTGCCTTTCATAATTAAGTGGATTTTTTTCTCAATGGAATGGAATTTCTGGGATGTGACTAAATCCATAGAGTAAAAGAAATATGGGTTAGTTAATATGCAATTAAGTAAACAGTGAAAGTGGACCTCTTGTGTAGAATCACTGCAAAAGTGAATCACTTTATACCTGGGGGTGTGGTGTGTTGTATCCCCAAGGGGTGAACACCCCTGGCCTATTAGGAGGTCCTGAGTTACAGGTTCTGAGGCCAGCCCAAGATTGAGGGGCTGAAAGTTTCCTCATTCAGGTGTTAGCCCAAAGTAGAAAGAAGTGTGTTCAGGGGAGCCCACATCAGGTGAGCAAATGGTTGCTTTTGAGACCCTGGGAGGTAATACGAGGTTGTACAGCTGTACCCCGAGCAGTAGGTGTCACTGTAGTCAGTGGCTTTTACTCCTCAGAGCTGAAGGGGTTAATTGGGCCTGATTTATTTGGGCCGTTAGAGGTCCATCTGTGCCATCCAGGCTGTGTGTCTTTGTCACGAGGACCCCAGTTGATCCAGTGAAAGGCCCCAGTCCATACTTAAAGGCACCATTTTTCTCTAGGAGGAGGAATAAGATGCTTTTCCATCTATATTTGACTCTAAGGTTAGGCCTTTTGATATTTGGGGTGGATTGGGTTAAGGTGGATAAATAGGTGAAATAATCTTCGTAAAATTTAGTAGGGACCTAGGACAGAGAAAATTCTAGAATGGAAGAATATGGAATAGCGGAAGAAATTTCCTTGTTGTTATTGGCCCTGAGCCCCGTTACATTCAGGCAGTGTGAGTTTTCAGAATGTCTATCAGCATCCTTCCCAGAAATTTCCCTTTTACCGCAAAGGAAGCAAAGAAAAAAAAAATCTTTGCAGCAGAGAAGTATTTCTCTTTTTGTCACTTTCTACTCCAGAAAGTTAATTCTCAAATGCTAAAATAGAATTTAGGATTTAGAAATAGCTACTGGTTGTCTGATTAAAAAAAAAAATCCTGTGATTATATAGCCAGTTGCTTTTTCAAGTACACCCAATTTTACTTCTTTTCTAGTAGCACCCTGGTGTGAAAACAAAATAAAACCTAGTAAACTCACTATAGCGTTTTCAGTTCATCTTGTCCCTTATTTTTGCCTAGATAACTCATCTCTTTCCCCAGCCACCATTCATGCAAAAGAGTAGTTTATTCTTTAAAAAAACACATGAAGGTGTTATATATATGATTTTATACGTAAGTTCTCATTAAAAATAAATCCTGTCCAGTTTTGCTCTTCCCCCCCATAGCCTAACTCGTGGTTGCTGTTAACACTGATTAAGCCTTGCTCTTAATGGTACAATATGTTAAGCTCCGACTGCTCTCTTTCT